>CM021103.1:22760984-23013657 GCA_007115665.2 Sequoiadendron giganteum | reverse complement strand
TAACAATAAAATGATAAAATTTATTCCTTCAATCTCCTCACAATATTTTAACACAATCAATATTAAAAAAAAAATTCTCATTTGAAATAAATGATCAAATTTTTATTTTTTAAAATCTGATCACATAAAATATATAAAAAACTAGTACCTTAAAATATACTAATCATTAAAACTATAAATTTAATTTTAATTTTTAACTTATTCATAATTTTTAAATATTTCATTTGGTTAATAACTTCACATAAAAACTT
Source organism: Sequoiadendron giganteum (assembly GCA_007115665.2). NCBI lineage: Eukaryota > Viridiplantae > Streptophyta > Pinopsida > Cupressales > Cupressaceae > Sequoiadendron > Sequoiadendron giganteum. Next base: position 23,013,406 of record CM021103.1, on the reverse strand, counting down.
TGAAAAATTATTCTAATAAACCTAATTATAACTTAACCAAATTTTTTATAATAAAACATGTAAAAATTGCCATGTTTACATCACTCAAGTAGGAGAACCAAGAAAACTTAAGTACCTATACAATACTTAAGATACGGGATCACTATATTCATAGAATTAATCACATATATCCAACTACGAAACGAAAAAATCTATACAATATATCCAACTACGAAGCGAGAAAATCTATACAAAAGATTTGAAAGATACCACGAAAAACCCCCTAGCATGTAGAGTAAATTTATATCCTACCCTCAACAACTGGAATTCAATGTGGAGAGTAGACTACAGACGGCTAAATCTGCAAACCAAACCCTTGTTCATGAAGAAGGATTTGTTCTCAATCACTTCCTGCCACCAGAATCACCATAGGAGCAGCCGCAGCACAGAGAACAAGCGCCTGCTTTTTCTGAGGAGGTCGGGAAGCACTTGCAGAGGGGTTCTTGAACACCGCCTCCACATAAGAACCATCAGAAAGGGATTTCGTGACTGAAAGTGCCACATGCAATACCAAGCGTTAACAGAAAGAACGTTAACAGAAGGAATAACTGAAACTCCATTGGCCCACGACAGAAAACCCACCGGCGTCAGCGACGTATCAACAAATGGCGTCTCTAAATCCATCACCAGGAGCGGGAAACCCTAGAATGAACACCATCTAGCGAAAATAATCATTAGAAAAGTCAGAAGGGAGCGGGAGTGGGCGGGATGGCTGCATTGTTTATTTCCTATAAATTGGTTATCTGCTCAATTTGAGCAATAAAACTAATCCCTCGCAGAGCTTGAACTGCAGACAAATTATCAACACCGTCAAGCAAATATAGTGTGAAATTCTTTATGGAAAATCTTTCTACATTCATGGCATTCACCTTGAAATATAAATTATATTGTGTAAACTGAAATAACAAATCAAGTATTGGCGTAATATGGCATAATATACCTAAGGGCGCGTCTCCGTCTCGTGAGGTTGGATCATGCGCAACGATGACTTTTCTCTGTTGAATATTAACATCAACGCTCTCAACTCCTTGTAGAGCATTGAGCGATGTCCTTATCTGTTGTTCATGGGCAGCGTAATACATTCCCTGGACTTTGAGAGTTGTTCTCTGCATGATGGTGCGCAGTTATCCTCTGCAATTCGAATAGCAAATCAAGATGATGCAACGGTGAATAGAGCACGGTAAGGAAATCAGTTCCACCGTTCTATACTTCTGGAGGAGTAGGAAATCTGTGTAACTCCTAGTCTGTTTCGCCAACCATCTTCTTCATCTTTTGAGGACTCTCCTTCTCCATAACGCTGATTATCTTTAGTGAACGACTGCTCCTCACGGCCTAACTCTGTGGCGTCCAGCCTTATGTATACGAAACAAGGCATTCCAATAGGCCAGTTGACGATCTTAATTGTTTCATTATTATGAGAAGGAAGAAGAAGTTAGAGCCCATGAGTATGACTATGGTTGTCTACGGAAGAGTGTTTATCATGCCATAAACCACAGAAAACGAAAAATCAATTCCGCCGTATTTGAAACTTGCACCGACATGCTCCTGTCTCTTCTACTTGACACCAACACATTGCAAATTCTATGTCCATTGTGTCAGATAGAATAGGTGGTAAGGTGTAATGGCGGATGTATTTATAACTAGCAATCGTATCTTGTGCAATGGGTATGCGGAAGAGGTGTGGACAGTTAATTCAGAATTTTTTTTGGGTCTATTTTAGTATATGAGGTCAATTGGTATATCATTTTGTTCAAACAAGGTCTTAATAGAGAAGTGATACCTTCAAATCAGTTATTGGCCTCTTCTATTGTCTTTTATGTACTTGTTCTAGTATCATTGACTTGCACTCTCAATTTCTACAATAAAAAAATGGTGATAAGAAAAATTTTGTTTGAATAAATTATTACTATTTTCAATAAAGTATAAGATATAAAAAATTTACCACAAGCATACTTTTTAATTATAGAATATATTAACTACCATCTATAATTATATTATTTATACTTTCAAATTAAGTTGAAGTGAATGACAAAGATGTCATCTTTGTCAATGATAAATGCATGAGTTGAATATCATCTAGCTAGTGGTAATTTCTTCAAATCTTAATGGATTGATGAATGAGACAATAATATCAAAATCAATATTATGTTTATATGGAGAAGTTTGTTTTCTATATTAGAATTATATGATCTAAATAGATGTGCTTTTGTTCTATATTTAATATTATCTGCTCATGGTGATATTCATGATGTATAGTTTCACTTAATTTTGAATATACTACGAGTTACTTGATAAGATCTTGGAAAATATATTTTAAGTAATAGGAGATAATGTGTGGACAATACTTTCAATTATTGATCTTCTAACTATTGTTATAAATTTTAATTTATCAACATAATTATTTCATTGATGTAATAGAAGTCAATCAATAATAGAATACATAGGATAAGCCGTGAACATAGAACTTAATCATTTAGTGATATATGTACTTTAGTATTATTTAATATGCAAATGTTTATTTTGCATATATACTTTCAAACTAAAAATTGACAGTGAATTAAAACTATACAATTAATTTACTAAATAACAAAAAATAATAAAAATTAAATTTTGAGAAAATTATCATTTGCAACTTTTAAATTGTGACAATATTCTATAATTTTATTATTATAATTGAATTATAATTGAGAAGCCTAAATTTTTTCTAATAAATATAAGAATAACAAATACCACCTATGAAATTTATCTTATATGGGTTCAAAATCCTCAACCATGAAATTTATTTTGCTATTTGTTCTCTAGAAAGATACAAAGAAATGGGAATCTAGGGTTTCTCTCTTGGAGAGTAATATACTGTAGGCGACACAGAATAAGGGATCATGTCCCACATCACATGGTGATCGTCTCTCCCTCTCCAATAAATAATTCGGACCAATAATTTATCATTGACTAACAGAAAAAAGAAAGGAAAGGAAAGGTCCTTTTCTAGTCCACATACGAGGCAATCTATTTTTGGGTCTACAGATGGCATACATTATATGGGACTACCTCATACTCCCAATATGCCGGAAGCACCTAACTCGTGCTCCACAAAATGAGGCATACATACCCTATCCCCTGCAGAATTTGAACTTGTAATCTCTCTTTCAAGAGTACAAATTCTCCACCACTAGAAATCTGAAATGACAAGAAAATAAATAGAACCACATACACTAACCAGGAAAGTGGGTTTCCAAAAGATTGAGCCATGTTCTTCCATATTCTTGATATTGCATTTTTACAACGTAATATTATGAAATGAAATTGTTGAAGCAATCGACAGTTGAGTTTCTGGGTAACACACAGGAGTGGTGAAATAAAGCAGCTTAAATTCAGAAAATGGTAAGAAATTGAAGAAGTTAAAAATAATCGACATTTTGAAACACATATACGCATTGGCTTCCTTAGCTTTCATAAAACACGTAAATAAATTCTTTAGTGTATGGGACTTTACATCAGACTTACCCTACAAGAGATTCTCTTAGAAAACAGCCAAACGGAAAGATTTTGCCGATGAGAAAACAAACTAAACTAACAAATGAGATTTACAAGAGTGTGTAGAAGACATAACGTTATTATGAAATATGAGTAGACATTACTGTCATGACGAAAAGAACGTACAAGTATGAAAACTCTCAGCAGAGCGTAAGTCTAACGATCCCATCACAACCACAGAAACAAGTATGAAAACTGACGTAGTTACGTTCCAGTTATATAGTGCTTTTCAGTTTTAGAACTATTTTCAGAAATAAAAAATTTCCGGTTAAACATTACAAGAAAATGAAATGGTTTTTGAGAAATAAAGAAAGCTCAAGTTTCATATGCCAAACGGAAAGATTTTTCCAACGGGAAACCAAATAAACTGACAAACTATTCTCTTTAACGAAAGTGAGATTTACAAACAGTGTGTGTCTTCAAGAAACAACGTTATTATGAAATTAGCAGATCCTTAAGGGAGCATAGATATAGACGGTACTGGCGAGACCTAAAGAACATACAATAGCTGAAGCTCTCAGCAGAGCGTAAGTCTAAATGACCCCATTACAACCATAGAAACAAATATGGAAACTGAAGTACTTACGAAGAGGGATTTTTTCTCAATAGAATAGGAACGTTTAAGCAGGTAACGAAGAGCAAAAAGCGTGACAGGCGAAAAGAGCGCAGAGAGAATCGAAGGAATCCACCAAATGTGACACTTCCTGGCAGAAAGGGATGCACCGAATAGCGCAGCTTGCATGGTAATGCCTAATACCAATATCATACTTGTCACTTTCAAGAATCACTGAATGAATATCATCTTCAGAAGTAGTTGAATTGAAATTGAAATAGCATACCAGCAGATAGAGTGCCGAAAAGGTGTGGAGGGTCAATTATAATTTGCAGATAATATCTCATACGAAGAAATGCGCTGGCGAAAGAGACGTACGGGGAAGGAGTAAATGAGAATGAATTAATCCAGGCAAGTAGCCGTTATCAGCATTGAAGTTAAATGTAAGGAATTTTACAGCTGTATTATATTTGATTTTTCTCTCTGACTGACCGTCTTGCTATGTAATCTTCTGCATTCAAGCGTCAATTACTAATCTGCTTTCAAGCGTGTTCGACAAGACAGGCCTCTGTTCGTACAGATATAAACTTGCATTTCGTAACATATAGTCATTCTCAACAGCTACAGCAGGTAACATTTACGATAGCAACTTAAATGTAGAAATCACCAGCTGTTTAGTCCCCCATTGGAAGGCACAGAAGAGGGAACCAGCGTGGGAACCAGGGACGGCGAGGGAACCAGCGACGGCTGGTTAAATTGCAAGTTCCGAGGGAAACGCAGTGACGGCAGGGACCCAGGGCAGCGACAACAGGTTTACACAGGCAGGTTTACACGAGGGCAACGAAGAGCATGTGAAACTGTTCAAAAGGATCCCACTAAAAACACAGAAAAATCAAAGGGACCCCACATATCAGAGGAAAAAGGCAGGATGAAGAGCACGTGAAAGTGTGGGCAGTGGACTTGCATTCCAACAAGTCTCCCTGTCACCTCTTTTTGTTTTTATTTTATTTTAAGTTTTCTCTGTTTTTTTTTTTCGTAAGAGACAAATTGGCATACTTGCATAAAATAGCACAAACTCAGCATACCAATCCGTGAGAGTTTAACAAGGGGTTATGGGGGAAAACTTAGACTTGGTATGTCAGAGGGTTCTTACAGAAGGGACACAAATCTTGAACACAAACCCATTTTCAAAGCATTCGGAAGCTTTAGAGCATCTACTGGGCAATAATAAAATGGCAAATAAACCCCATTTGCAACTGAGTGATCTTTTAACTCTTTTAGGTCAGGAGGGGGTAATAGATTCGAGGTATCTCACTCCACAGTGGTCAAATGGGTGGTCCACTCTCTACTCAAATGTTCAAGGTGAGAGTGTAGTGAGTTTTTGGAGCTCTTTGTTTGCAAGATCGCCTCTATCAAGCATATTGAATCTTGTAAACACAAAAGAAAGGCTGATCTTTGTAAATGCAAAGCAATGTAATGGGATTTTAAGGGGTAGACAAGTTCAAAAACGGAAACGGAAACTGAAACAGAATCAAAAGAAAAAATTCACCCTCATTCTACCAAAGGTTTATAATGGTAAGACAAGTTTATCTAAAGTGGCATTTCAGAAAGAAGAGCAAACGAATCAAACTGAATGCAAAGGAAAGAGAAAACTAATAAGAGACATAGAGAACCTCGAGTCAAACATGAGCAAGGTGGAGGGGGTCATGGGTAAAACGGAAGAGATCATTGCAAGTAAGAAGGTTACTAAAATGCCCATAGAACTTTATAGCCCTACGTCTTCACCTCTATTATGGTCATCGGAGTTATATGTAGAAGAGCTCATGAGAATGAGAAACACACTTGATGTTCTAGAAACAAAGGGACTGTTTGAAGACAACAGGTTTAAAATAGTTTCAGAGGTCAATTGTAGGCTGGTAAGAGATAATAAAACATTGCAGGAACAAATTCTAAATTTGCAAGCTAGCATGGAAAGGGGACAACAAGAATTGTTCACTCTAAAGCAAGAATTAGATCAACTCAAAACAACTGAAAACAAGAAGTCAGAAGTGGAGCGAGATGAAAATAAAATGGAATTAAAGATGATACAATCAACACTAATAGATATGGACAAAAAAGAGATTCAATTAAGAGACCAGATTAAAGAGGCCAAATCATGGTCACAAGCGGTAAGTGGAGCATCAAGTGAGCAGAAGGTAATCATTGAAAAACAAGTCAGGAGACAGCTAAGGGAAAAAAAAGACAAACAAAGCAAGGCTACAAACATTATTATCAAAGGTTTAAAATATTTTGGTGAAAAGGAGAGAACCGACATCTTAGCAAAGGACTTCTTTAAAGACGAGCTAAAGTGGATAGGTTATATCCAGCAAGCAAATAGGATTGGAAAAAAGATAGATGGAGGAAGAGATAGACATGTAAGAGTTACCTTGAGTAGCTTAGAGGATAAGAATAGTATTCTAAAAAATAGAGGGTTACTTAGAGGCTCACATATCTATCTAGACGAAGATCTGACCTTCGAGCAGCAGCAAGAACAAAGGAAAGAATGGGAAAAAGTGAAAACAACAAGAAATGAAGGAAAGTGGGCATGGTTGAAGAATGGAAAAGCCCAAATCGGTGGTCGTCTTTCAAACAAGAAATAAGGATTTGGGGCCCCACAGGAGTACTTACGTGTTGTAAGTTGGAATTGTAGAGGATATCCATGGAGAAGAGGACCTGGATTGGGGCCCATAGCAAAAGGCAAAGATATTATCATTCTTACCGAAACACATGAACACGATGGCTGCAAGGTTCTAGTTTTTGAAGGGTATAAGAAAGTTTCAGTTTGGAACAAAGGGAATGATTCAGGCAAAGGTCATGGGGGAGTTACAGTGCTAATAAGTGAGAAGTGGCAGGGAATTGTTGAACTCGAAAAAGAAGATGCAAATAAGCAGTACATATGGCTATAAATAACTGAAAATAAGGTGACTTTCAGATTGGTAGCTTGTTATTTTGCTCCTAAAAATTCTAAGTTCTATAGAAAAAGAAATTTAGACAATGAAGACCCGTATGCCTCACTAAAAAAAGATATATCTATTTTCAGCACGCTTGGTGATGTTGTTTTAATGGGTGACTTTAATGCAAGGACAACTAATAATCAGTCTCTTTAGTTGAGCAGGGAGGAAAAAGGGGAGAATAACCCTCTTTGGTTGGAGGAAGGTGAAGACCATTACTGGGAAAGAACATCCCAAGATGGGAATGGTGAGGTGGCCCCTTTTCGGGCAGAATTACTTGGACTTTGTAGTCTATATGGCATAGTTATCTGCAACGGGATGAGAGATTGGCCAAATTCGGGAGGTATCACATGCAAAACGTATAATGGTCAAAGTGTGGTGGACTACATGATTTGTTCTCAAGGCTTTGTCTCTAGATTGATGGAGTTTTATATTAAGGACTGCCCTATCGGGATGAAATCTGACCACTTCCCTCTTTTGGTTAAGCTCTGCATGTCCCCGGTCATCCAACACATTAAACAGGTTCAACACATGCAAAAAAAAACCCTCCCCAAGGGTAAAATTCTCCTGAATAAAGAAAATAGAAAGATATTTAGTCTTGTTCTTGAACAACATTTCCATGATTTAAAGAATAACAGAGAGTTCAAAACAACAAAAGAGGGGGATATCTGCATTCACAACAACTCGCTGATTCCAATAATTCACAAAGCCTTAAAGACATGCAAAAGGTTTCACCTCAAGATAAGGGCTACAAACACTTTCTCGGAAAATATGTGGTATGATGAAGATTGTAAGGCAACCAAAAGATCACTAAACAAGAGTGGAATGGACAAAGAATACAAGAAAAAATATGAAAAATTAGTGCAGTCTAAAAAAATTGATTATGTTAATGACAGAAGGAAGGAGCTAATCTCTCTTGGAAAATAGAATCTTAAACACTTTTGGAGAGAACTGGAACAAAGGAAAAAGAAGACTGAAAATAGTATTACGGATGTCCAATGGTTATAATACGTTAGGCTTCTTTACGAGCGGGTCCATGAAAAAGACCATTCATCTGTTCTTAACACATCAATGGAACTATTCACGGTGGAGGATATTAAACAAGGAATAAAGAATTTAGCTAGAGGTAAAGCTCAAGACATTGATGGGTTACAGGCTGAATTTTTAAAGTGGCGGATTGAGACTCTTGCCCCTCATATAAAATGAATTTTCAATAATGTTAATCGTGATGGTTTCCCTAGGGAATGGACTACCAGTGTGGTCATTCCTTTATTTAAAAGCGGTGATATCAATAATCCATCTAGCTACCGCATGATTATGGTCAATCCTATCTTTGGCCAGCTCTTTGGGAGCATGGTTGAACAAAGGATCAGCAGTTGGGCAAAAAATGAGGGCAAAAGGACAAAGGGGTAGGCAGGCTTTAGGTCGAGACACTCTACCATTGATCATTGTATCACTCTTAGACATTTCATTGAAAAAAATTGGAACATCCAGGGTGAAGAGGTTTACTGTTGTTTTGTAGACTTTAAGAAAGATTTTGACACAATACCTAGAGACAAACTATGGAATAGAATGGAGGAATTAGGCATTCCCAATTGAGTATAGAGCAGTTGTTCACAAATTGTATGAGAAGGCTAGAGCTAAAATCAGAACTAGTGATGGTATGTCAAAGTGTTTTGGTAGCGGCATTGGAGTTAAATAGGGCTGCCCTCTATCCCCCATGCTTTTTGGGTTATACATTGATAAATTGGGAGCTTGGTTAAGCAATACAGACGGGGATGGTATTCAGCTGGCAGACTATGTGGTGAAACTTCTATTATATGTTGATGATCTTATTGTAATTTCAAAAAAATCTCATGGGTTGAGAGAACACTTGAAAGCTCTTGAACTCTATTGTCAGGAGGTTGGGATGCAAGTGAACAAAAATCATGATTTTCTCACTGAACATAAAAGATAAACAAAATACCTTTCTTTTCGAAGGTAGCCCGCTTGAAATTGTGAAAGAATACAAGTATCTTGGGATAGACTTTCATTATAAGCTTAGTTGGGAGACTTGTCGTACGAAAAGGATGCTAGGAGGTTGGAAAGCCTCCTACCTTTTGCAAAATAGGTGTAGAAAAGCCGAGCTTTGGGATTGGAAAACCAAGAAAACCCTTTTTGGTTTGTTTGTTGTACCGGTTGTTCTTTATGGGTGCGAAGTGTGGGGAAGTAGTATGTCAAAGTGTAGTTGGAGGCAACTAGAAAGAATCCAGAAACATATAATAACAAGCAGTCTCAAAGTTAAAACCACAGTCCCATATGAAATTCTTTTAGCTGAAGCTGGGACTTTTCTATTGGAAGCATCGGCGTTAACTCGGTTGATAAGCTATTTAAAGAAGGTTGAAAACATGGATGACCACCGTTGGCCTAAAATAGTTATGAAGGAGATGCTAGATCATAGGAAAAAAAATTGGATGAGGCAGAACAAGTGGATGAACAAGTGGGACATCAATTCGCAAGAGTGTCCTAGCACCAATAGTGAAATAAAAAGCTATGTTAATGAAAAATTTAGAACTGCCATGTGGGCAAATCAGATTGGGCATAAAAAAGATTACTACATCAAATAGTTTAACCCAGAAAAGGATCATGGTGAAAAAACTTATCTAGGTGCAGCTATTAAAGGAAAAGCACAATTGTTAGTTGCGCAATTGAGGACAGGATCACATCACCTTAGGTGTGAGACTAGTAGGTGGAAGATACCCAGAGAAACTTGGGAAGAAAGAACTTGTATTTTCTACAATAAGTAGACTGTGGAAATAGAATGGCACTTCATCATGGAATGCACCACTTATGAGGATATTCATACTCAGCACAAAAATAGTTTGAAAGTTGATAATATGCACCAGCTATTTGGGGAAGACAAGATTAATCAGACGGCTAGCCTTCTAATCAAAATTAATAGTAGGAGACTCGACTTGGAAAACAGCATGAAGACAGATTAGGCCTGGTTTTGTCTTGGTCCCTTAGACTGTTTAGTCTCGTGGACGTCATTAAAATATTTCATTCATTCATTCATAAATGCTTCAACCATCTTGCAAGGGCTATTTTCTTTTCTCCACCGTCCATAGACAAAATGAGTGTAACTTCAGTGTAAATATCATGATATAATTGATGGTTGGGACCAACAAGCTCAGGAATGAATTCTAATTTTGGTACATCGAATATGGGAACCAAAAGATTTTGGACATAGAACTTGTAATCAGAGATGTCAGGTAGAAGAGAACAGGAGCATGTCAGATCAAAATATTTTGGATATAGAATTTTCAATTAGAGATGTCAAGTACAAGAGAACAGGAGCATGTCAAACCAAAAGTTTTTGGACATAAAATTTACAATGAGTGAGTGAGTGAGGGATTTTAATGTCGTCTAGGAGACCAAAATTCTAAGAGACTGAGAACCACAAAATTATGAAATCGTCAAATTCTTTTCGATGTTGGATCATCTACTATGAATTTTGATCAGAAAACTAATAGTCTTGATGATTGAACAGGAGCATGTTGCTACAAGTTTCAAGTACGGTGGAATGTGATTGAAAAGAGATTGATTTTTGTTTTCTGCGGTTTATGGCATGATAAACACTCTTTTATCTTTTTTCTCTAGACAATCATAGTTAGCACCAAGCAATGTCACTACTGTTGGGCTCTAACCTCTTCCTTCAAACGTGTCTAATCAAAGCTAAATTTGATGACGACCTCGCCTATCAAGCAAATTTTCTGGAATAGAAGTAGTCTTTCAAATGTGTCTATTTAGCGGCATTGCCAGTAGAGAATTTATTGGTGGACACATGGAATGGGTATGTTGTATTTAAAGTTTTCCAGGCACGGCTCCTCCAGATCTGATCTATTGTTGTATTGATCGAAAAGCCTAGAAACGGTTATTACCAGCTGATTACCTATAGGTTATTACCAGGCACTCTCAACATATATAGGTTAATGAGAAAAGGGGGAATAGAAGGAAATAGTGACTAGCAATAAAGCATTAAGGAAAGAGTGAGAAAAAGGATTGCAGATTATATATATAGTGTTGTGATGGCTTTGAAGATGATAAAGAATCTGAGCAAAAAAAGGGAATGGTATGGTTGTTTCTGCAATGCTTTAAGAAGGTCAAATCTGCAATCCATTTTGAAAGTTTAATCATCAGCTTCACAAGAAGGTTTTCTTTGAAAACCATTTCCCTCCCATTAGAGGCACCAATAGTTGGTATAAGTTTTATTTATTCCAATATTAAATAATATCTTTTGTATATACTGTTGTGATGGCTTAGGAGATGATGAAGAATCAGAGAAAAAAAAGGAATGGTGTGGTTGTCTCTACAATGCTTTAAGAAGGCCAAATATGCAATCATCATTGAAAGCTTAATCCTCAGTTTCACAAGAAGATTTTCTTTGAAAACCATTTCCCTCCCATGAAGGGCAGCAATAGTTCCAGTATAAGTTTTATTTAATCCAATATTAAATAACCTTTTTTATATATACTGTTGTGATGGCTTCAGAGATGATGAAGAATATGAGCAAAAGAAGGAATGGTGCAGCTATCTCTTGCAATGCTTGAAGAAGGCCAAATTTGCAATCATCTTTGAAAGCTTAATCTTATGCTTCACAAGAAGCTTTGCTTTGAAAACCATTTCCCTCCCACGAAGGGCAGCAATAGTTGGTATAAGTTTTATTTAATCCAATATTAAATAACATCTTTAAAATTAAATATAGATTATTAATATAGATTAATGCATATTCATCAAAAAAAAAAAATAACATGTTTAATATTAAATAAAGGTTGTATATACACATAGAACTCCAAGAGGCAACAATGAATGAATAATATTAATATTATTAATATTTATATATATGTACATCTTACAATTTATTGCATTAACCTATATATTTATATAGATTTATAGTATCAATAATTTTATTTTGATATTAATCTATATTAGTGTTAGTACTTGTTATCTATTTATTTTCCTTTGTTGTATAGATATTCTCAATGTATTGCACCAACCTTTATGCATATATAGATTTATTATTTTATATTATTAATAATAACAAGTATATTATTATTACCTATAGGTCAATTTATGGGCTAACTCATCGATTACTACCAGACACTCTCACAACACCAAGCACCACATTTGTCTTGAGTCCACCCAAGTCTTAGTCAAAGAAGATAGCTTGTTCAAGTGAAAACTCCAAGAGGCCATCATCATCGAGAGTCATGTCACCAACCTCAACAGAGATGAAGGATGGCATATCAGCCCAACTTGGTGACCTCTTTTAAACTCCATTCTATCTAACTGGCCTTCTCTTTGATCTCTCATTGGCTCCCTCACCCCCTTTCTTGTCTTTGTACCTCCCTTTGTTTCCTTCCCCCCTCTTCTTCTCTCGATAAACCTCCCCTTCCCTCGACCTTTGTGCTCTCTCCCTTGGTTCTTGTTTCTTCTTGTTTCCTCCCCTTGGGCACCCCTTAACCTTGGTACTCTTTCAACCTTTTTTCAATTTATGTTTAGCCTTGTCCTTTATATTGTCTCTGCTTTGTAGTTATTTTTATGTTTTTCTATCTTTCCCCCTTTTCTCTCTTTCTTCATTTTGTCTATTTTCTTGTCTCTCTTTGTGGTTATCTATCTTTTTTTCATTGCTTTTTTTTTAATTTTTTTCCCTTCTTTTGTCGTATCATTTTATTTTATTAATCTAAATGTTTATATACATTAATATTATTTATAATATTAATAATATTAACCTATAATATTATTAATAATTTTATTTAAGTTATTTTTATCTTTATTTCTATAGATGTGATCATTTCATTGCATTAACCTTTATGTATTTATAGATTAATACTATTAATAATTTTAATAATATTAATCTATAACATTATTAATAATATTTATTTAATATTATTTTAAGATTAAATAGCATTATTAACAATGTTAAATAATAGTATTAATAATATTTATATATTTCTAATTTTTAAAGTTATTTGCAATTTATATATGTACTTGTAGACATGTTATTTATTTATTTTAATATATATATGTATGTATGTATATATGTATACATACATATACATATATAGGTTTTATATTATTTATTATTATATATAATAATATTAACATGTGTAAGTTAATTAGCCGATAGGCTATTTACGTGGGGGAACCCCACCGACATTTCCAGCAGTCTGATGCCGGTGGGAACCCCATGAACTTATCAGCTAATAATAGCTCCATGCGTACAAAAATTATTATAGACTCAGCTGGAGTATTGGTTTAAGCTGACACCGGAAATACGCTACCAACTACTCAAGTGGAAGGTAATTAATGCCTTCTTGTTTTACATGGATAGGTCCGATTACGAGAGATCCTAGAATTAAACTTGTTGCCACTAATACGGTCAGGTAAGTCCAAATAACTTGTGGAACCCCGTTTTGATTGAAGATCGACCCAAAATTTGTGTTTACTATTTACATAGTTCCCCGCCTACATTTGTGTGCTTACATTTTGATGTGGTTTAATTTTATTTTTTTCCCTGTATATACAGTTTCGTTTAATTTACTGTTCTTTGCCAGGTGAGACGCGGGCCTAAGGGAACAGTGCCTCTATGTCTCTCACTATCTATACCGTGTATCCCTTAGATTATATAATAATAATTTATATAATAAATAAAATAAATAATTTATATAATAATAATTTATATAATAATAATCTATATAATAGTTTATATAATAATAATTTATATAATCAATAAAATAAATAATAATCAATATAATAAATAATAATTTATATAATAAATAAAATAAAATAAAATAATTTATATAATAAATAAAATAAAAAAGATTCTTTAAATAAAATAAATTATAAAATAATATAAGAAATTTTTAATAAAAATTAAATTTGTTTTGTGTTATAAAATCTAAACAATAAACAAATAGAAAAATGAAAAATTTAAGCTGTATAGGAAGTGTTGTTTTTGGAATGAATTGGAGAGGAGGGTAAAGAAGTAGAGAGGGAAGGATAGAGAAAGAGAGAGAGAGGAGGGAAAATAAGTAGAGAGGGAAGGATAGAGAAAGAGAGAGAGAGGAGGGAAAAGAAGTAGAGAGGGAAGGATAGAAAACGAGAGAGAGAGAGGAGGGTAAAGGGATGGAGGGAGGTAGAGAGGGATAAGTGAGATAGAGATAGGGAGAAAGAGAGAGGTGGAATAGAAAGAAGTAGAGAAGGAAAGAGAGAGCCAACGAGAGTGAGAGAGAGGGGGGGAGCGAGGGAGAGGTAGAGAGCGATAGGGGAGATATAGAGAATTAGAGGGGGAAGGAGAGAGATGTAGAGAGGAATAAGTGAGAGAGGGAGAGAAATAGAGAGGGAAGGAGAGAGTGATAAAGAAATAGGTGGGATGGAGGGAGGGACATGTAGAGAGGGATATGTGATATAGACAAAAATAGAGAGGGGAGGAGAGAGCAAGAGGGAGAGAGAAGGGGGGAGGCAGGGAGGGAGAGGTAGAGAGGGATAGGTGAGATAAAGAAAGAGAGAGGAGGGTAAAGAAGTAGAGAGGGAAGGATAGAGAAAGAGAGAGAGGAGGGAAAAGAAGTAGAAAGGGAAGGATCGAGAAAGATAGAGAGAGGAGGGTAAAGGGACGAAGGGAGGTAGAGAGGGATAAGTGAGATAGAGATAGGGAGGGAGAGAGAGATGGGATAGAAAGAAGTAGAGAAGGAAAGAGAGAGCTAGAGAGAGTGAGAGAGAGAGAGAGGGAGGGAGGGAGAGGTAGAGAGGGATAGGGGAGATATAGAGAATTAGAGGGGGAAGCAGAGAAAGGTAGAGAGGAATAAGTGAGAGAGGGAGAGAAGTAGAGAGGGAAGGAGAGAGTGAGAGAGAAATAGGTGGGATGGAGGGAGGGATAGGTAGAGAGGGATATGTGATATAGAGAGAAATAGAGAGGGAAGGAGAGAGCAAGAGGGAGAGAGAAGGGTGGATGGAGGGAGGGAGAGGTAGAGAGGGATAGGTGAGATAGATCACTACTTTCTTCATGCCATCCACTACTTTTCATGAGCGTAAATAATGTTGGCTGATCCTATCGGCGTAAGTATTGCACCTTATTGGGGTGCAAGTGCTAGTATTATTATACATAGTTTTTTTTTTAAGACGACAGGAATCAGTTGGGTATCTATCCCCCTATAAACTGTAGTGTGCCTAGTAAAAAAATTTCACGTGACCGGTAGCACTGGCACGACACGCCCTCCGGTACCATGAGGACGGTGGGGAGACTAGACCTCGTGACCTCTTTCCTATAATAGGATGCTTTAGCCAATCGAGCTAGGCCCACCACCTCTATTATTATACATAGTTATGTATATGTACATATTACAATTTATTGCATAAATCTATATATTTATATAGATTTCTATTATTAATATTTTATTTTGATATTAATCTATATTAGTATTAGTAATTTTTATTTATTTTTTTTCCTTTTTTGTATAAATATTCTTAATTTATTACATCAACCTTTATACAAATATAGATTTATATTATTAATGATACTAATGATAAAAAATATATTATTATTACCTATAGGTTAATGTATAGACTAACTAATTGATTATTCCCAAGCATGCTCATGACACCAAGCACCACATCTGTCTTGATTCCACCCAAGTCTTGGTCAAAGAAGATAACATGTTCAAGTGAAAACTTCAAGAGGTCATCATCATCTAGAGCCATTCCACCAACCTCAATAGAGATGAAGGATGGCATATCAGCCCAACTTGACAACCTCTTTTAAACTCCCTTCAATCTAATTGGACTTCTCTTTGATCTCTTTCTAGCTCCCTCACCCTCTTCCTTATCTTTGTACCTCCCTTTGTTTCCTTCCCCCTCTTCTTCTCTTGCCAACCCTCTGCTTCCCTTGAACTTTGTTCTCTCTCCCTCGGTTCTTGTTTCTTCTTGTTTCCTCCCCCTAGGCACCCCTCAATCTTGGTACTCTTTCAACCTTTTCTTCAGTATAGATTTATCCTTTTCTTTTATATTGTATTTGTTTCGTATTTATTTTAGTGTTTTTATTTCTTTCTCCCTTTTCTTATGTTCCCTCTTTTCTCTCTATGTTCTTTTCACCTATTTTTCATATCTCCCTTTGTGGTACTTTATCTGTTTTCATTGATTTTTCTCCAAAAAATTCCTTCTTTTGTCTTACCATTTTATTGCATTAATTTGCATGTTTATATAGATTAATACTATTGTTGAATAAACTGGATACTGAGAGGGGGGTGAATCAGAATCCACACTAACTTATTAAGAAATCACCATTATTTCTAAGTTATACAATAGAATAGATAAGAGAAATAACAAAACATAAAAATTCAACAACACAAGAACTCTAGATTTTATGTGGAAAACCTAATGAGGGAAAAACCATGGTGAGGGTTAGCTCATAATATATATATAGTTATATCAATACCGGATACAATGAGGCTCATTTCCAGATACAAAAAATCTCACTGATTACAAGGACTCACTGTCCAAAATGGAGGCTCACTTCCTACAAAAATTGTGTAAACAAAATTTTGGCTAATTGCCAAAGTTGAAATGATCAAGTTACACCACAAGTGTAGATTTAGTTCCTTTGATGCTCAAAGTATTCACTCGCATGACAACAGACTAATCTTCAACCATTTATTCACACACTTCACTCATAGATATATACATGTATACACTTATTCTTCTCTTCACATTAACATTCCTTACACACACACATCTTCTAACCATATTGCATATATATATACCTAATATATTCACATGCATTAATTAGGTTAGCCTAATTGAATCAATTCATATTTTCAAAATGATAACTTGTCAGCTTCATGTAAAGATTTTCAAAAGTAATTCACCTGTGTCATGCAACATCATGTCGATTGAGACCAAAGCTAGGTCTCACATACAATCCGCAATCCATTATAGACTGAATATTAGGTCGGCCATGATTATCCTAGTATCGAAATTCAATCACAAAAATTGATGCCAATGCATCACCCAAACACACTTCAAAACCTTAGATCATAATGATTATTGGAGAGAATATGCAGACCAAAATACTAGAGATACTGGATCTAATACTAGATGAGATTGTTGGAAGAATGAAGAAGATCATATCCCTTTCTGTCAGTTTTTTTGTTGTCATTGATGTCATCATATATAAGTTGCAACTGCAAGACTCTAAGAATCATTAATTTAGTATTCCAAACCGGTAGTACATAATTATCCTCCAGTATTTTTCTCTGGTATCCCATCTAGTAAACATCGACTACTTCAGTTTTTGGGAAGTGGTATGTGCTTGGTAAATGCATGCTTGGATAAAAACTCGTGTGTATAGGTGATTGTGGTGATCATGGTATCATTTCTATTTTTCACATTTCTTGTTGTTAGGTATTTTGTTGGCCAACCTATCAAGCAGATACAAATGTATTGGATTAATTTTTTTTGTGTAATCCATGCCGACACACCACTCAATTGAAACATTTTTGAAGAATTTTTGTATTTGCTTGGAGCTGACCTAATTGTTAACGTATGGACAATCAGATATAAACAATTTTTTTTGAAGATATGAAAAGTGAGAGCATGCATGAGATATGTGAATGTTAGTAGATTGTGTGGAAGCGAAAAGGAGCGAAGTGTGATCTACTGGCATGTGAATTTTTGTAATTACAAAGGAACTGAATCTGCACTTGAGGTGTACTTCTATCAGTTCAATTTTGGTGGTTAGCCATTTTGTTACTTCATTTTTGTAGGTAGTGAGCCTCCCATTTTGGATAATGAGTCTTGACTATAAGCCACCTCTTTGTAATAACTTATAACCAATTATACTATATTGTGAGTTAACCCTCACCATGGTTTTTCCCATTCTGGGTTTTCCATGCCAAAAATTTGGTGTCTCTTGTGCTCTATGTTTCATTTTTTGTTGATGATTATGCTTATCTTAGTTAACATATGATTTGGATTGATTGGATGGTATCTATTCAATAAGTTTAAGAATATATTGATTCACCCCCCCTCTCAATATATTGGATATTTAACAGTTGGTATGAGAGCTTTGTTCCTCTGGAGAAGTCTAACAACTTGAGGGAGATCTTGGTAATTGAACAAATGGATGATAATGCAGAGCTCCGAACTACTCTAGATGATCTTGATAAAGCTGAAAATGAGAATAAAGACTTGAAAGATAATCTTGATGAAGTGAATGAATGTGTCTGGAAGTTGAAGGAGCGACTAAGGAAATTCAAAGAGAGACATAGAGAAGTCGGTGATCAAGTGAAGCAAGCAAATGAGGACATTACTGGACTAAAGCTACAAGTAGAAGAAAATAAGAGGATTGAAGAATGCTTGAATGCTGAAATGAAGGACAAGTCTGATGAATGTTCCAGGCTTGAACAAGAAGTAGTTAATCTGAGAGCAGAACTAGACAAGGAAAAAGTTTGTGAGGATACTTTAAAGTCAAGTTCTACGAAACTTGATGAATTGATTGCAAGAAAAAATCCTCTAAGGATAAAGGTGGATTGGGATCAGAAATAGGAGAAAGCTCAAAAGCAATAAATGATCAGAAGAATCAAGACAAAGGGAAGCATAAAATAAATTTTGGGAGGAAACCATATGTCAAAACAACCGAATGCACAAAGGTACCCATCTTTCAATGGTATTTTCTTTTCTTGCAATAAGGTTGGGCATCAGGCAACTGAATGCAGAAGCAAGATGAATCAGATCTCTGGTTCTTTCCACAAAAAATGCTATGCTTGTAATAATTTTGGACATAAGGCTAGTTATTGTAGAACTCAAATGGTGAACAGGTTTAATGGAGGTAGAGTAAATCAATCTTTTGTTGGTTATTTCTATAATTGTAATATGTATGGGCACAAAGTGAATCAATGTAGAACAAGGTTTAATGGAAGTCAATGAAGTCAAAGAAATATTGTCTATTATAATTGCAATAAAATCAGGACATATTTCAAAGGTATGCATAAGCAAAAAGGGAAAACAACCTGCTCTGGAAAAGAAGAATGAACCTAAGAAGAAGGTTGATAAAGAAGAAGTTAAGCAGGAAATGAGTAAGATGTGGAAGAAGAAAGAGGATTCAGAATCTTCTAATGCATATGTTCCCCCTGGTGGGGTAGATAATTCCCCCGAGAACTAGACCTAGCATGGTCTTAGGGGGAGCTTTAGCAAAAATATTTTTGAACCCCCTTATTTTTGGGTGTGTCAGCTTTTGGCGCGAAGTGATGTTGTGAATATTGCATAGGTAGAGGTTTTGAAAAATAAACTGGATGAAAAGATGCATGTATTCTCGCTTCCCGAGCATATTAGGGTTTTTCAGTGAGTATGGAAGGTTTTGTCATCTTTTTGAATTTTGAGTGCATTAAATGCTAATTAGGGCATCATATTTGTGTATAAATCAAAATTATGAAGGATTTTCGATCACTTGCAATGTATTCAAAGAAGGCTTAGAGTGACTTGGAGAAAATTGAAGTGTGACTAGTGCAAACCCTAGTTTCGGCAAATTGCAAAGAAAATGATATTTCTCGATTCTGTGTTATTGCGAGCTTGTGAAAATTCTTTTCTGAATCTATTTAAGAGCTCGACATATAGAGAATGGAAACTCCTATGATCATAAATTTAATAGAGATACCTAGACCCTCTTACAGAAAATACTCGATGAAGGTATTTGAGGATGACCCTATGGGCGCTTTTTCTTCTGTTCCCCATGGCGTCATGTCGAAAAAGGATACAAGGATGTATATTAGGGTTAAGTTGGAAAAGTCCAATCATATCAAATTGATTGAAATGTGGATGAATGATCTCATTGATGATGAATTCTTGGTAAAACCTGAATATACGAATCTTGTGACGATGAATTTGGATCAATGGAACAATTTCTTGAATTTAAGTTCTACAATGGATGATCCTTATATAAAACCAATCCTAAGCAGAATTCATGATCAATTCTTGTGGACCCATGAGCTGCATTTGATAACCAAGGAAGCAATTAGGGCTGTTATTGGACTATGTTACACCAGACCAGTCCCTATGCTAAAAGCAATGAAGAATGAAATGGTAATGAGTCTTATCAGTACAACATATGACAAAAGGGCTCTTACTACTAAGCCTATCAAAAATCCAGCTATGAATTATGCATCTATTATGATTGGACACAAAATCTACTTCACCAACAGAGAAAATTTTGTGTCTAGCACAACTATCTTTACTGGTTATGATATGTTTGTAAATGGTAAGAAGTATGATCTATGTGAGCTCCTCAGGCAATAATTGCTTGAGAACTTGAGAATGTCAAAAGAGAAGAAATGATCCTTTAAATTTGGTTCTCTGATTCTATGTTTATTTTTCTATTTTTCGTGGATGCTTCTAGGAAAATCTGGAACTGTGTATTGGGATCCATCCTGACCCATTTCACATCATATTTTTTAGCACATGAGCAAGATGGGTGATGATAACAATGTAAAAAATTCCTTTATGGAATTCTTCTCAGCTTTTAAGAAGAATATGAATGAGAGAGATAGGATTCCAAGGAAGATTGTCGAAAAGTATAAAAATGAGATTATATTTCATGTATCTTCTGATGAGTGTATGATAGAAGCAGTTGGACCTTAGACCATTTGGATTCAGCCTCTGGGTTATGAAATTTTAGGAGATGTTGTTGAAGGTTATGTGCAACTTTTTTTGGAGAGACTGAAAGATCTAAATGAAACCTGAATTGGGACTTATGCAGAAAAATCCAGAGAAGTTCGTTTGGAGTAGCACAAAGCTCAAAGTAAGAAAAATGTGGAGAAAATGCTTAATCAATGTTTCACACCTAAATAGTTAGCTCAAGAAAGGGTTACTCAAGGATAGAAGTTTGTAGAATTACCTAATGTAAGGAGATCCGATAGGACCCCTCCTTCCACACCAGCTTCTGGTTCCGCTACAATGATTCTAGTACCCAACACTGTAGATAAAGGAAAAGGACCGGTCCCCTCCGAAACTACTACTAGATATGGAAAAAGGAAAGGTGTTCCTTCGGTAGTCCCTTTCATGTGAATAAAATAAAAGGATTCTAGGGAGAAGAACATGAGTGTAATTGATGATCAGGAAGAAGAGGAAGAAGACCCTATACAAAATTGACAAGAAAGAGAAGGGTGAGTGCCTCCTCCGGTACATCACAGGAAACCAGTGTTGGTTCGAGGAAATTTCTTTATGTGTCTTCCTCTATGAACAAGATGTTAATGATGCAAAGAAGACTAAAGTTGAAGATGAAGTTTCTTTAGACCAGGAAGTATAAAAAGCCTCCCCAGTAAGACCTAGTTCTCCTCTTCTTAAGCTTGATTTTTTGGTAAATAATATGTTGAATCAAGACAATATGGTGAAGTCCACAATGAAAGTGTACAATTTAGTAGGAGAAGAGGATAAAGAAACAATAATTCTAGCTATCATCAAATATGTTATTATTTTGGAAGAAAAATGGAATAACATTAAGTGTGATGTTCCTAAGAATTTGTGGGAAGTTCTGATGAAAAGAAGAGTAGAGGTAGTGGAGTTAGAAGAGAGAATAAGAAATAAAGTGTACAAAGAAATTGTATCCTCTTTGTCTCCAGATAATTTAGAATCCTTGAAGAGGAATTGTGCTAAATAGTTCAGGGAGAAAAGAAGAGTTAACACCTTGATGTCAAAAGATAAGAAAGAAATCAAAGAAATAAGGAAGGAAACAATAGGTATGGGTATGTGCAAGATCATCATGGAAAAAATAGGCCCTTAAGTGGCAAAAAATTCAGAAAAATCAGAGTTAGGCAACTTGACGTAAAAATTTGAATAAGTTATCTATATTATTACAAAAATATGTAACAATAGAATATGTAGAAAATTTAATTTAGTTTCTAAACTACTAGGTTTATTTAAAAAAAATAAAAATCTATTTGGTGAAAATTTGAAATTTCAATGTAGTAGTACTTAAATTTCAGGGAAAAAATAAGAAGTAGGTGTCTATTTGACCACCCTAACCACAATAAAATGATAATATTTTTTTATAATATTTTAGATATAAGTAGAGGACTCATGTCCCAATGTGATGCATATCCGTTTGTAATTTTTTTCCAAGTAAATAATTAATTATGATTTTTTTATTACAAATTTTGAAAAATATGAAAAACTCATATGTCTGACCAGCTTAACTTGGCCAAAACTTCATGAAATTCAATTTTATTTTTTTTAATCCTATAGTATGTGAAGAATAGACCGTGACACATGTTTTGGATTCAAAAACTGTGATACCGTTTGAAAGTTATAGATATTTTTCAATCAGCCTATCAATCAAGATTTTATTTGTAATTCAAATAGAAAATGAATAATAGATATTTATTAAATTCAAAGTAAAGCATAATTTATATTGGTGGAAATTTGATAGTATCCTTTAAAAAACCTTTTCATTTCATCAATTTTGGGTATTAAAAAGTCGTCAGCCACATACCCATCATATCGCCACTTTTTGGCCCATCATGATCTTGCACATACCTATATTGTCAAAGATACTATGAAATGGTATGGCATGATTAGTGCATCTGATTCAGCATCTCAACCTAGAAAATAATCATCTAAAGAAGTGATTGAAGAACCTCCTTCTGATGTCGTTGATGATAATATTCCTCTAGAAGTGAATGACACCATTGTCCCTCTAGAAACTAGTAGTAAAGATGTTCTACCAGAGATCAATGTTGCTGATGAGAATCTGAAAATTGAACATGCTGAAGAAAATGTCAAAGTAGAAGTTCATGTTGCTACCCCTCTGGTACTTCCTGAAAAAGTAGATGGAGATAAGGGAGAAGAGGAGAAGAGGGAAGAGAAAAAAGAAGATAAATTTGAAGAAGAGAAGATAGAAGAAGAAAAACTAGAAGAAAATCCTACAGAAGAGGAAATTGAAGAAGAAAATGCAGAAGAAGAAAAGACAAAAAAAGAAGAAGAAAACAAAAATGAGAAATTGATCAGATAGCATTGTTGGAAAGAATGAAGAAGCATCCCAACAGGTTGTAGAATCATAGAAGTCCACTAGAGAATCTCCCTCTATTTATGGTGTTTTCAAAGAACTGATGTCTAAGTAGATTAGATTTCAACTGGTAGTTCCTTTGAAACTCCTGCAGCTCCCGATGAATCAAGGTTTTTCAGATTTGAATAAGATTTCTTCTGTGCAGAAACTAGTATTGGGCGATGTATTTCATGCATCTGGTAGAGGAGAAATCTTGGAGATGCATCAAAAATGGACTAAGCTAATTGAAGAAGCCATTAAGGCCCTGCAAGATCTTACACCAGATACATCTATTGACATATATTTCTCTTCGGTTGAGAACTTGAAGCTTCTTTTGGACTCCTTTGAGGGGCATGCCTCAGGGCTTATTGAAAAAACAATGCAGGATGTGTAAAATAAGTTGTATGAGAAAAGATTGTTGATCATTCATGATAAATGTGCCTTGGCACATACCAATGTAGAGAAAATCCTTGAAGCTGTGAAGGCTTGTGAAGTTGAAGGGTATGTGCAGGATCATGATGGGCCAAAATGTGGCGATATGTAAGTAATATGATGACCCATGTAGCTGATGAATTTTTTTTAACCTAAAATTGATGAAACGAAAAGGGTTTTTAAAGGAGATTCTCAGCTTTCCACAAATATAAATTATGCTTTACTTTGAATTTAATAAATAATTATTATTCATCTTCTATTTGAACTACGACTAAAGTCCTGACTGATAGGTTGATTGAAAAAAATCTATAGCTTTAAAACAATATCACATTTTTTGAATCCAAAACATGCGTCACATTCTATGCTTCACATACTATAGGATTAAAAAGAAAATGAATTTCATGAACTTTTTACCAAGTTAAGGTGGTTAGACATTCAAGTTTTTATATTTTTTAAAAGTTGTAATAAAAAATTCATAACTAATTATTTACTTAGAAAACAATTACAAAAAAATATGCATCACATTGGGACATGAATCCTCTACTTATATCTAAAATACTATAAAAAAATATTATCATTTTATTGTGGTTAGGGTGGTTAGAAAAACACCTACTTCTTATTTTTTCCTTGAAATTTAAGTACTACTGCTTTGAAATTTCAAATTTTCACCAAATAGATTTTTTTATTTTTTAAATAAACCTAGTAGTTTAGAAACTACATTAAATTTTCTAAAGATTCTATTATTACATATTTTTGAAATAATATAGATAACTTATTCAAATTTTTACGTCAAGTTGTCTAACTCTAATTTTTCTGAATTTTACTGCCACTTAAGGGCCTATTTTTTCCATGATGATCCTGCACATACCCTGAAGCTAATGTTGTGTTTACATATTGTATAAGGTGGCTTGATGCCACTCAAAGAATAAAATATCTCATGGACTCCATTAAGTCTCAATTGACCACTGTCTCTAGGACCTACAATGTATCAATGGACAAAGATAGATCAACTTGGAATGCTCTTTCTGCACATAAAGAAAATTTCTTTATGTTACAGAAGTAGAAGGAAGAGATAATCAGGAAGTCCGACTTACTTGGTGATAATGTGAGAATGGAGTATGCTCTGGTAGCCAATACTTTGGCTAATTCTGAAAACTTGGACAAGATAAATCTGACTCTAGACTCTCAGGATGAAGCTGAAGAAAATTTTATTGCTTTCGAATCTTTGGACAAGTTGTTGGTATCTGCTAAGCAGAGTTGGGAGGATGGCAAAGTGACCCGGTAAGGCATTCTACAGGAACTACAAAATGTAA
The DNA here is from genome assembly GCA_007115665.2 of Sequoiadendron giganteum. NCBI lineage: Eukaryota > Viridiplantae > Streptophyta > Pinopsida > Cupressales > Cupressaceae > Sequoiadendron > Sequoiadendron giganteum. Next base: position 22,988,476 of record CM021103.1, on the reverse strand, counting down.
TCTCCTTCGAGTAAAAGTTTTTTTTGTTTTTACATTGTATGAGATAACTCCTTAGGGGGAGTTCAAATGTTTTGATTCCATTCTGAACCATAACTTTCTTGTTTGGTTCTACCTTTTTCCTTGATTTCAAAGGGGGAGAAGAGGAATGAGAATTTTTGTATATTTTGTAGGGATTTTGGCACATGTTGCCATCAATGACAAAGGGGGAGATTGTTGGAAGAATGAAGAAGATCGTATCCCTTTCTATCATTTTTTTTGTTGTCATTGATGTCATCATATATAAGTTGCAACTGCAAGACTCTAAGACTCGTTAATCCAATATTTTGAATCGGTAGTAGAAAATTATCCTCTAGTATTTTTCTCTCGTATCTCATCCAATAAACAATGACTACTTTAGTTTCTGGGAAGCAGTCTGTAGTTGGTAAATGCATGCTTGGACATGAACTCATGTGTACAAGTGATCATGGCGATCGTGGTATCATTTCCGTTGTTCACATTTCTTGTTAGTTCTTTTGCTAGTCGACCTATCAAGTGGATAAAGATGTATTGGATTAATTTTGTTTGTGTAATCCATACTGACACACCACTCAGAAATGTTTTTGAAGAAGTTTTGTATTTGCTTGGAGCCGACTTGATTGTTAACTTATGGACAATCATATATATATACAATTTGTTTTGAAGCTATGAAAAGTGATAGTATGCATGAGATATGCGAATGCTAGTAGATTGTGTGGAAGCGAAAAGGAGTGAAGTGTGATCTGCTGGCATGAAAAAAATTGGAATTACAAAGGAACTGAATCTGCACTTGAGGTGTACTTCTATCAATTCAATTTTGTGGTTAGCCATTTTGTTACTTCATTTTTGTAGGCAGTGAGCGTCCCATTTTGGATAGTGAGTTTTGGCTAGAAACCACCTCTTTGTAATATCTTATAACCGGTTATGCTATATTGTGAGTTAACCCTCACCGCAGTTTTTCCCATTCTAGGTTTTCCACACAAAACATTTGGTGTCTCTTGTGCTCTGTGTTTCATGTTTGTTTTGTTGATGCTTCTACTTATGTTAATTAACATATGATTTGGATTGATTCGATGGTATCTATTCAATAAGTTTAACAATATACTAATTCACCCCCCCTCTCAGTATATTAGACATTTAACAAAGATACGCTTGATCTACACATTGGTACAAGGTATCGGACCAACATTGTGACATCAATGACAATATAAGAAGGTGATCCCATAATGCTAGTTTACAATTTCTGGGAGATTCTAATTTTTGCTAAAATCACATATTTTTAGAAAATATAATGATTTAAGCCTGAAAAAGTTCCATTTTAAGGATTCCAATTGAAGAGGGTTTGATCAAACCATCTTGTATATAGCCTCACTAGTATTAAACCATACCTATAACGGTGTCTCCTTTACACCTATCAAAATGTTGATAAAAAACCACTTTCGATTTACCTTTTGGGGGATCAAATGAATTCATTTAAAATTTACTTTTTGTAAGTATGTAGTCCTTCTAATAAGCTTCCCAAAAAGGATAATTTTAAATAAATTTAATTTTATTATTATATTTATTTTTTATTTCTTGTGAATGTAGATTTTTCACCGAAAATCAAGCTCTCTATTCTGCACATGTGGAAAAATAGCATATTATAAAAAAAAAAATTGAAAAATATCAGTGCACTATATATTGAAATCCTTGATCCAACAAAAAAAAAAATTGATACATATAAAAAAAGTTATGTTGTATATAGTCTGCCTATGTTTGAAATGTAATTGGTTTGACTTTGAACCTTGATTAAGGAAAAAATATTCAATAAAACACTATGAAATCAAATGAAAGCACTAGATATCATAGTTACAAATCTAAATTTGAAAAATTTAGAATTTTATCCTTCATGGAAAAAAAATTATGTTATATACGATAAGCATCACTCCTTAAAAATGGTATTTATTGAAAAAACTAGTTTTCGAAGGAGATGGAAAAAGAAGTGAAATTTGATTCCAAAAATTATGAAAAAAATATATTTAGAATCTACAAATAAAATTTCACAAATCACTAGTTTGCATCATCTTCAAATTCCTCACGATTTAGCCACTATAGGTGCTCGAAAGTGAAGATTTAGTTAGAAAAAATTAGTTCAGTGTCCAGTTTGGCCAAAAATTGTAAACCAGTATTGTAGGATCACCCAAGACATACTTCCAACAATATCCCCCTTTGAAATTGATGGAAACATGTGCAAAAAGACCAATTCAAAATTCCCTTCAATCTCTCCAAAAATTCTCTTACAAATCTCTCCAAATCTCTCCCCCTTTGACATCAATGGAAAAGGGCACCAAAAAGATGTAAACATGGTGACATCTAATATTCAAAAATCCTAATTCTTTCAAAAATTCAAAACTTCAAAACTTTCAAGTATCCAATCTCTCAAACAAGGATGACACTTTTCACCTAAAATACCTTCTTGTACCTTTCTTTGATAACATGATGCAATTTCTGCCATTCAAGTACTACAGAATCCATTCTTGTACACATACTTTCAAATAAAGCCAACAGTGAGAAGGAGGATGACCAATCTATGGATGAACATTGTTTTTCTCAATCTTCTGCATCATAGAGTATTTTGGAAAGATGGTCTAACCGAACCTCAACAATTTCCTTGAGAAGCCAGAAGGTCTTCACTACATCATCCCTTTTTCTCTACACAATGATCATTTCGGCTTGTAGTTCACCAGCTCTCAGCCTTTTCTTTCCTTCTTTGTCTTCAAAAATATCAAACTTATTTCCAATGTTTTTCACTTCGGATTCAATTGCTTCAATTCTACTTCTGAAATTATCAACTACAGCAGGCCACCAGAGACAATATTTGTATATGTCTGACATTTATTTTAAGCACTTATTTGTCTCCATGATCAGTTTAGATAACCTCTTCTTTTCTTTAGAACATCTCTTTTCAACCAGAGCTTCCAACTTGCATCCTTTCGAACCTTCAAGCAACATTCTCTCTTCAACTATTTCAACTAAATTTTCAAGTAAGGAATCAAAAATGATAGATACATCAATACCTTTACGAAGTAGATATTCAACTAAGGCATCATTAGTTTTAAGTCTATCAACAGGAGAGGTCGTACTCCATAAATCACCAATTTTATTCATTTTCCCTTTTATCAACATAGACCGGATGCCATCTGGATCGGAAAATTCAGATCCAGCCAAAGATTCTTCTTCTTCTTCCTTCTCTTCAAGAATAACAATTTGATGTTTTCGGAGATAGTTTATCTTTTCTTCAATTCTAGAGGGGAATCACTAGTGACTACTTCCAATTCTTTTGTTTCGAAGGAAGAACCTTCCTCAAATCGACTCAACATAACTTCACCGGAGCCCATTACATTCTATAATGATAAGAAAAAGTCTTTACACGCATTTTCTTTATCCTCTAAAATTTTCAGGTGTTTGCATATCCGTCTTGCAACGAGAATCTTGGATTCTCACTCAACATCTTTCTTTCCTCGTATCGATTTTAGAAAATAAAGTACCAGACATGTAAGCAAGGACCCAAAATGGAATGGGTATCCTTCTCCTAGTGACATCCACATGTTCTCGGTGAGATTTTCAAGAATTAGCTTACATAGATCAAATTGTTTGTTCTCTTTTACCATTTTATGTGCTAAATACACTGCAATGGCTGAAGTAGAGATTTCACGATTTCTGAAATAAATTGTATAAGAAATGTCATATACAACATACCTAACCAAGGAATCGACAATAGTATCGATCAACAGTGCATGGGGATCTTTTTCAACTCCTGTCATTTCCTCTGCTTCCTTGTATATTATAGTCTTTCATCTAGGAAGTTCTCCAACACTACATAGTCTGGTAACCACTTTGATTGCTTCCTTAGAAATAGGATAGGATTTATCCAATACAATGTTGACATCCTTGAATTTTTTCAGAAGGAACAAGATAAATTCTTTATCATAAAACCAAGGGAATTCTCCCCATAAATCCAAAACTAGGGTTTGTAAGTTTCATAAGTCGCTTCGTTCCAACCCTAAGTCCATCTTCTTTATTTTGTGATCATCAAATTCATCCATCTCGATTCCCTTTAACTTCGATCCTCTATTGGAAATTTCCATTATAACTCTTATAATTCAACAAGAAAATTCTTCTATTACCTTCCTCTGCAACCGCGAGATAGAGAAATTTGTGTCACCTACTTTCGAATGCCCACAATTTTTTCTTTGGAGGTCTTCAAATCGCTTCAAAAATGATCCAAGTTGCTCTACAAATCCTTTGAAGGAATTTGATGATCAAAATTATTTGTGAAATTTCCTTTATACTCTATCGTTTTTCCCTAACTCACATTAATTTCAAAAAAGCTGACAAACTTCTCTTCCACTCTACACAGAGAAACCCTAATTTACTCCACAAAGGAACATGCTCACTCTTTTTCTTCTGGTTCCTTTTTCATTACCTCTGTCTTGTCATTCCTTACAAAATATCCACGTGCCAATACCTGACACACTACACTTCTGGGGGTTTAATTAATTTTCTGCTAAATCTCCCCTAAGACATGTTGGGTCTAATTCCCAAAGGATTCATCTGCATAGGATGAGGGTATAGATGTATCAGTAGTCTTTGATTCTTCTTTATTTTTCCATATCTTCCTCATTTCTTGCTTAACCTCTTCCTTATCAACCTTTTTCATTGGTTTATCATCTTCCACTGGAGCAAATTGCTTTCCCTTTTTACCTCTACACACCTTTGAAATGTGTCTCGATTTCTTACAATAGTAACAAACAATACTTCTCTGACTTGTTTGATTTCCATTAATCCCTAATTTTCATTGATTTTCTTTATGTCCAAACATGTTACAGGTATGGTAATAGCCATCAAATTATTGATTCATCCTTCTTCCATTGAACCTATTCATCATCACTTGACTAATCATCCTTACCAAAGATACACATTCAGTAGCTTTATGTCCTATCTTCTTGCATGTATAACATTGTCTAGAGAAGGAACCAGTAAACTGATTTATCCTACTCCTACACTCAGTTTCCTTATGACCAAATTTATTACATGAAAAAAAAACACCATAGAATGATGAGTACCTTTGTGCATTTGGTTGTCGGATAGGTCATTTCCTTCCAAAGTTTTTTTTTCTTTCCTTTATCTTGAGTCTTCTAATTATTCACAAGATTTGAGTTCTGCATTTTTCCATCAGCTTCATTACCTATGCCACTTTTGTAAGGTTTATGTCCTACTATTAATTCATCAAGCTTGGTGGAGCTTGTCTTGAAATCATCTTCACAATTTTTTTCTTTCTCAAGTTCTACTTTCAGATTCAAAACTTCATGTTCAAGCCTAGAGAAAACATCAGCCTTGGTTTGTATTATGGTTTTCAAGCATTCTTCAACTTTCCTCTTTTCATCTATCTTCAATTTCAGTTTGGTATTATCATCATTTTCTTGTTTCAAATTGTCACTCACTTCTCTGTATCTTTCTTTGAACTTCGTTGGTTGCTCTTTCAATTTTCGGACACATTCATTTGCTTTATCTAGATTTTCCTTCAGATCTTTGTTTTCAATTTCAGCTTTGTGAAGATCTTCAAGGGTAGTCTGGAGCTCTTCTTTATCCATTTGTTCAATTTGCAGGGTCTCCCTCAAGCTGTTAGACTTCTCTAGAGAAACCAAATCTCTAATACCAATTGTTGAATAAACTTGATAATAAGAGGGGGGTGAATCAGTATCCACACTAACTTATTGAACAATCACCATTATTTCTTTATACCATAGAACAGATAAGAGCAATAACAAAACATGAAAATTCCACAACACAAGAACACCAAATTTTACGTGGAAAACCCAATGAGGGAAAAACCACAATGAGGCTCACTGCCACATACAAAAAGCTCATTGCTTATACAGACTCACTGTCCACACATGGAGGCTCACTGCCTACAAAAATTGTGAACAAAATTTTGGCTAACCACCAAAGTTGAACTGAAGAAGTTACACCACAAGTACAGATTTAGTTACTTTGATGCTGAGAGTATTCACTCTCATGACAACAAACTAATCTTCAACTATCTATTCACACACTTCGCTCATACATATATACATACACACTTCTTCTTCTCTTTGCATTCACATTCCTTACACACACACATCTTCTAACCATCTTGCATATATATATACTTGATATATCCGCATACATTAATTAGGTCAGCCTAATTGAATGCAATTCATATTTTGAAAATGATAACTTGTCGGCTTCATGTAAATCTCTTCAAAAGTAATTCACTTGTGTCATGCAACATCATGTTAGTTGAGACCAAAGCTAGGTCTCACAGACAATCCAAAATCCATTATAGACTGAATATTAATTTGACCATGATTATCCTAATACCGAAATTCAATCACAAAAACCGATTCCTAGCGCATCACCCAAACACACTTCAAAACCTTAGATCATATTGATTACTAGAGAGAATATGAGAACCAAAATACCAGAGATATTGGATCTAATATTGGATGAGATAAGATTTATCTACACACTGGTACAAGGTACCAGAAAAACATGGTGACATCGGTAACAATATAAGACGTACTTCCAAAAACTATTGATAATTATTTTTTTTAAAAGAGAAGGGGGTAAATTTTTTATTAAATCAAAGAAGCACTACAAAGAAATAGGCATCAAGCCCACTAAAAACCACCAACCATATTGTAAAAATAGTCCCTAAGAGACCCTAACCAAGGAACCAATTACATATGAATGTATTCCATGATTATCTTTTCAGGGGACAAATAAAACTTTGAGGATAGAAGTCCCCAACCATCAATAATCCACCTCTCTAAATGTTGAAAGGCCCAATTTTCTAGAAGATCTACCACCCTATTCCATTCCCTAGGAATATGATAGAAAGAAACACATTTCATATAACTACATAGATTCATAATCTAACTAATCACAACAAGAAACTACCAATTAACACCATCAAGTCTCTACTCATTTAGCATATCAACTACAATCTGTGAATCATATTTACAAATAATCCTTTTCCAACCTAGGGAACAACCTCTTTTAACAACATGAAGAATTGAAAGATCCTCCATGAAATTATTAGAATGATGGACTTATAAATAGAGAACAAAAACACCACCCCTTCATTATTGTCTTTTCCAATTTACAGGTCTAATCCAAGCATGCACAGGTTTCCCCTAGAAGAGCCATTTAGTATTTATCTTCAGAATTCCTTATCAAAGAGGGTGTCAATGACCCTCCCAATGAATCTTATTCTTGACCTGACGATGGCCCTTAATAGTAGAGAACTCAGACCCTTTATCCACCAAGTTTAGATTCCTAATAAAAGTCAATTCACCAGGATCCACAATAACCGAAAGGTCACATTTAGCTAAAATAGTCTCCTAGATATTGTTGATGATCTTATATTGGAAACTCGATGCTTCCACCCCTCAGTCAGTGCTAACCATGTTACTCATGACATGATCTAAGAACCTCCCATAGATCCTTAATCTAGGATAGTAGCAGATTCCTGGTAGATCAACCTTTTGGGAATAACAGCTAGCTCAACTCCCATAAATGTGGTATGAGAGCAGGGATTGTTGGTTTGAATCTCGTGGTCACACTGGGGGGGGGGTTTTGTAAGTTCATCACTTCTACCCTTTAGTCAACACTGACCATGTGATTTTGAAACATAGAAAATAGTGTTTACCACCATGAATGAATAAGATAAACCACTATGATTTTCTATGGGATGTTTCTATAAGAGAGGGGAACCAACCACGTCAAGGCCCTAGGTGACAGAGGGTCGAGAGCAGCAAGTTTCCCTAACTTACCTCAGTTTAAGGGAGTGTTAGGAAAGGCGGGATGAGAATGGTGAGGACTATAAGGCCCCTCGATCACTCTGCAAACCTGAGATTTGAGAGGGGACTAGGTGAGTCATTTTTTAGGGTCAACTTTGTGTCTCAAATAGCTCTTTGTCAAAGGACAAAAGCACAATTATGGGACAACAACACAGTGCACTGGCATCTCTCAGGTGTGTTGGCGTTCATACAACTAGAGGACTAGAAAGATAAGGTATAATCAGTAGAAAATGAACTAACAACCTAGTTAATGATTTCTAAGGGAACAAAATAATATTGTGAAATAAGAAAGATATAAACAAATATGATAAAACAATTAGATTAACGCTGGAGTGACAAGAATGATCTAACATAAAATCTTGTTCACCAGCTAGCTCCACAAAGCACGTCCACCTACACACAATCAAAGAGGAAAATTGTTGGGGGTCTGTATGGTGGTCTACCTCAGTCAGACCTCCATTTTGGTGTTTCCACCTCCACGGACAACCAAATTTGCAATGATAGATAAATAGTATGATAAAGAAAGGAATAAAGAAAATAAAACTAAAACACTACTGTGAGAGGCAAAATTTGTAATTCCTAACTTAGATGGATTAGCTATTGTTAGTAAATTGAAATAAACCTCTCCCTATGAAATTGTTGATCAACCATAGAATAGAAAAACATGAAGAAATACATGTGCAACCTAAAATGTGTAAATCTAATCTAAGTTGACCAATCACCATCCTATAGGGGGATTGGTACCCCTTCATGTGAGAGGAGAGCCCTTTCCCAATCCCTGATAAGCAAGATTGCCAAAATGATAGTCATAATGCAAATGCATGTAATTGTGGACAAAATTAGTTCTCAAATGAAGAGAATAACTTTGCATGAGAGTGTGTTGTTCCGAAATTGTGTTGTTGTGCCTTGCTTTTATATATTCAAGGGTAGGAGATTGAGAGATTTTGATGAATGTGGGATCATTCATAAGCCAATGAAAAGATGCCACTTGTCAAGATTTGAGAGGATGAGGAATGTGCAAGTTTTGGCCAATGTGCCAATTTCAAATTTGAATTTGGATGAAATGACATGTTTAGGGGGGGATTGTGTTTAGCCAAAAAAGTCAAACAAGAGAGTTAATGAGGGCATATTCCCAAGGAATATACCTTTGTGAGGAAAATAGGTGTTTTAATAAATCAATTTAAATGATTTGTTGTGCAAGTGGATCAATCTAGAGGATTTAGGTGATTAGGATTAAATTAATAAAGATTTGATTAATCTAACAGGAGTTTAGGTGATATGACATTTGATTTGAATTTTTTTATTTTTTTAAAATCAAATGATAGGAAAATGCATATGAGTGATTTAATTAGATATATGCGATTTAATTAAATCAAGAACTATAGGAGATAATTAAATAATTTGATTTATTTAATTAAAGAGATAAGCTTAGTGAATTAATTAAATTGGTTTATTTAATTAATAGATGAAATAACGTTGAATGAAGTATGATTAGATGCATGTGTATATTTTGCATGTCTACATTTTGCCCCTCTTTGAAGCAATGTACTCATTGCATTGCTTCAAATAATGATGCCGCCAACATCGAAATTAGAAAAAAAAAAAAGGATTTTTTCAGATGCCCCAGCGAAAAGAAGTATGTTAGTACATTGCCCCCTCGAGAGGTCGAGCAAAAAGATTCGATTTGAGATTGATTTTGCAACAAAGAGGTTCAAAATGGATGTATGGATGGTTAGACTATATGATAATGGTGATGTAAATGAGATGTTTGGAAGATGCTTAGAATAATAAATCTATATTATCCTAGACAACTTAAATGATTATGCAATGCATGTGAGATGGATGAGATGGATGATGTTGTGCTATGATGATATGACGTGATTATGCAGGATGCAGGATAGATGTAGGATGGATGCAGGATGGATGCATTATTAGCATGAAAGAGGATAGAAGAATGAGAGGGATCAACCCTTAAATCCAAGAAGATGTAGAAGTCCAATAAGTCCGCTAGTCATGGAGAATTTATTGGATATGATACTAAATGATGATGATGTATTGCTTATACAAGGATGGGAAAGATAAAGAGCATACCCTTCTTTATGTTTGATAACACACATAGGTGCGATGCATCAAGGTATTAAGAACCAGGATGGCGTTGCACTTAGTTTGATGGACTTTGACTCGTCAAACAGATAGGAGTACTCTTGTTCAAACTTGACAAACATGACCTTATTCAGAATGTAGTTTAGATATTCTAGACATCTTGGGCCAAAACATAAAAAGGCAAGTCTTCTTATGTGGTCAACAAGATACCTAAAACATCCTTCCTACAAAAAAAACAAAGTATGCATGACGAAGTTATTTTACAAGGATATCCAAAAAGCACAGCAGATAAAAGGATAATGATTGTTTCCCCATTCCTTTCTCTCTAAACCTATTTTGTTTAGGCATCATCGAGAGGTCCTTGGAATGAGTGAAAAATAAGATAAGTCTAAACAAGACCAAGATAAAGAAAACAAACAAGCTAATGTTCTTCATATCTCTATCCAAGGCTAAACTATTGTGGGGTACCTGATGCTTATATCCATCGTGGGAAGGATTCATCCTAGGACATGTAGTGATCAGGGTTTTGGTGAGACTGATTGGATGATAAGCTATTGATACTTTGAGTTGACCAACTTGCTTGCTTACTAACTTAGGCTTAAGACTCTAATGATTAGAGTGTTCAATTTTGAACCTGCTAGACTTGCTTATGATTGCTTCACCAAAGGATGAAGGCGACAATGATTTATTATGAGTGATGCTTATTGTGGGTGAAAGTGAGATGAGATGGGTGCACCATTTTGGGTTTTTTTCAAATGCTTTGAGGCTGCTTTTGGTATTTTTGTGATGTTTTGCAAATGTTTTTTGGTATTTTCATAGATTTATGAATGTTTTTGGATTTTGTGTTTCGGGGGTTGATCAAGGATGGCCTTGCCTACATTTAAGCTAAGAGACGACGTAGTTTAGATGACAATTGACTTGACTGTTGATGAGATAGATGGGAAATGGATTTCCATTGCGACGGACACCTAAAGGACTGACCTAGATGTCTCAGGGGATGATCAAAGATCAACCTTGCCTACGTTCAAGCTCAGAGATGATGTAGTTCGACCGATAACTCTGTTTTTTGATTTATTTTTTTATTTTGACATGTTTTGGATTTTTGAATGATTTAGATTTTTTTGAATTTTTTATTTTCTAAATTTTTTTGAATTTTGATGAAATTTTTTGAATGTTTTTGGATTTTCGCATGATTTTGACAATTTGGATATGGATACGTGATGATATTAGTTCTTTGTTTTGGGATTTTGATGAAAACCAAGCTAGGATTGATTGATCAAATCAATGGATTGATAGTTTGACTAAGTGTGTTAGGTCAAACAAAAGTGATAATGTACATGTAAATTCCAGGAAGTTGTGTTATCCTAGAGTAAAATCGTACACAAGGGGGTGGTTTGACTAAGTGTGTTAAGTCAAACATGTTGATGATGGATTGGATAATTTGACTAAGTGTGTTAAGTCAAATAAGATGATAATGCACTTGTAAACTCTAGGAAGTTGTGTTATCCTAGAGTAAACTCGTACACAAGAGGGTAGTTTGATTAAGTGTGTTAAGTCAAATGAGGTGATTTTGGATTCAATAATTTGGCTAAGTGTGTTAAGCCAAACAAAGATGATAACGAATTTGTAAACCCAAGGAAGTTGTATTATCCTAGAGTAAACTCATGCACAAGATGATAGTTTGACTAAGTGTGTTAAGTCAAACAAGGCGATAATTGATTGGATTCGATTGATCAAGATTGATGAAGCTTGATTTGGAACAAAATTGTTTCAATGATTTGATGTGATGTTGATGTGCACATTAAATGCAACTGATATGAATTGTTTGGATTGGTGTTCGATGAAAGATAAAGCTTGATGAGGAACGTCTTCCTGTCAAAATACGCCATGGGCTAGTGACTTGGATTTTTGGCTCACAAATTCTTTGACCAATTTGATTTCATGTTTGCCAATGTTCGGATCACCACATAAGTTAGAGGATATATATCAAGATTTATTCTCGTAGCAAGATGCAAATATCTGCCCCCAGTGTCTAGCAATGTTTGAATGGCCATTGGATGGAATCTTGGATAGATGTATAAATAGATATGGTAAGCATGCAAAGGATGCCAAGGATTATCTTGTGACAAGATAAGGTGTTCGAATAGAGGAATGCTCATTCAAATAATGCTTCAAGTCTTAGATAACATTGGGAAGGATGGGATCAATGAAAATAACCCATGTCAAGATGTTTACCATAAACACGTGTGAAGTTTGTACCAAACTTGGTCAAGATCAAGATAAGGTAGATAGATGGTAATGGGTTGGATAAATGGTTCATGGATGAACAGATGATATGGATGGAAAGTTGTCTCTAGTATGGATGCAATAAGATGCTTTCTCCTGAACTGACGCACATAAATGCTCAATTCTACACATGACGCCTATTTGCCAGGTTTTCGTCATGGTACCTATCCAAAGCGCCACCGAAGCGGTTTTCACTAGAGGATGATTTTTTTCTTTACTGTTTTCAATCCTTTTTCTGATTTTTTTAATTTTTTTTTGGACTTTTATATTTTTATATTTTTTTTGTATTTTCTGAGAGATTTTAAGCTCATGCTTAACCACCTGGTGGTGCTGATGTTGATGCTTCTTTCATAATGTTCCATTGATATCCTACTTGAAGAAGTTGCTTTGCCAAGATACGTGCACTTGAAAGCAACATTTGAGATTCTTGATTTGCTTTGTTGATACCGGAGTTAACTTCATCTTTGTGTGCATATTGTGATAGAGTGCCTTTTGAATCCTTATGATGAAGGGTCGCTGCCAATACATGGTCAATGTGAGAATTGGATATTATGCGTGGAGGTAGGGATGGTGTGTGTTTAGGAATAAAAGATAGATTGGTCAATAGTTTGGAGCCTTTGACTCTCCAAACTTGGGAAGATGAGAAATAATGGGTGGATACGGAAGCATGCATGGAATTACGATCAACTGCTTGATATACCTTGTACGTCGCTTGAGAAGTCTACTTTTTCCTTTATGGATATCTTCGATGGATAGTTTCCCCTTTTTGACTTCACCCCATAGTTTCTTTGACTAATGGAGTTTGACAGGGATAGCATTTCTTTGTATTCTTTGGTATCCACTTGTATTTGATTTGTCCTTCATGCTTCTTAGCTTCTTTGCTTTGATAATGTTCTTCGTTCTTTGATTTAAAACCTTATTTTGATGTTGGTCCCAATTTGTGGATGGGGTGATGGGTGGATGGAGATTCATGACATGGCTGGTTGTAGTATTGGCATCAGTTTGATAATAAGGATCCTTCATGCTCCCCATGTTGACGTTTGCTCGAGACAAAGTTGCCCCCAATTTTGTGGAAGTATTACTGATATGTTGAGATCCCTTGATTGTCGAATAACCAAGGCCTTGATGCTTAGGATTGCCAACAATCTGCACTAGTTCCAAGATTCCTTGTTCATGTAGGCCTAATCCTCTGCCTTGATAATTCATCTATTGAAACATTTTATTTGCAATAGTATATGATTTACCTCAAAAACAAGGTGTTAATCCTTCTTTGTTCTATCGTGGATCTACAAAGGTGACTTCTTCATTGATAAGATAACTTCCCCTTAAAAAGGTGAGTGATCCAAATTTATAAGTGATATGACCCTCCATATGTGGGATAAATGCCTGATTGATATTTTTAGCTTGATCTTGTGAAATATCAGATTGTAATGCTTCTTCAAGAGGTGTTGGTGATTTATTTTCCAGATACAAGTCTTCCTCTTGACTCATTTCACCAGATGTTTCTGATTCATAACTTTTGTAGAAGCCTTCCTCATGTTCTCTTTATGATGTCTCTAGATTTTTCTATATCTTGATCATGTGTACAAATGTTAAGAGTAGGAGACTCTTGTTCCTCAGTAGGAGTATGAGACTCTTGTTTTGAATGACGATCATCTACGTGTTCACTCAAAGAAAGAATCTCATGGGTAGATGGAGGAGTATGTGCTATATGGATATGATCATTATTTGCTATATGGATAGGAGAGTGCATGTAATTGTGGACAAAATTAGTTCTCAAATGAAGAGAATAACTTTGCATGAGAGTGTGTTGTTCCCAAATTTTGTTGTTGTGCCTTGCTTTTATAGATTCAAGGGTAGGAGATTGAGAGATTTTGATGAATGTGGGATCATTCATAAGCCAATGACAAGATGCCACTTTTCAAGATTTGAGAGGATGAGGAATGTGCAAGTTTTGGCCAATGTGCCAATTTTAAATTTGAATTTGGATGAAATGACATGTTTAGGGGGGAATTGTGTTTGGCCAAAAAAGTCAAACAAGAGAGTTAATGAGGGAATATTCCTTGGGAATGTGCTTTTGTGAGGAAAATAGGTGTTGTAATAAATCAATTTAAATGATTTATTGTGCAAGTGGATGAATCTAGAGGGTTTAGGTGATTAGGATTAAATTTATCAGGATTTTATTAATCTAACAAGTGTTTAGGTGATATGACATTTGATTTGAATATTTTTATTTGTTTTAAATCAAATGAGAGGAAAATGAATATGAGTGATTTAATTAGATATATGTGATTTAATTAAATCAAGAACTATAGGAGATAATTAAATAGTTTGATTTATTTAATTAAAGAGATAAGCTTAGTGAATTAATTAAATTGGTTTATTTAATTAATAGATGAAATAACGTTGAATGAAGTATGATTAGATGCATGCGTATATTTTGTATGTCTACAACTACAAAATAGTAATGTGCTTACTCAACCAAATAATAAAGGAGAGGAGTGGAAAGCTTACCACCTCCACCAAGAGTGCTCAAGGCTAATGGGGGAGAAAATGAGAGAAACTCAAGCCTCTGCTCCAATGGTGTTGTTCTACACTTGCTCTACTAAGTTGATGGAGTGATGAACTTCCTTCTATGGAGTGCAAGAATCTTGCTTGAATTCTTAGAGCTTGTGAGTTTCCAAGAGAGATCATCTAGCCTTGAAATGAATGAAGGAATCATGGATTTGAAGGAAAGAGTTAAGGAAATGACCATATTTCGGTCGGTCAGCCGAAGGAGGCATTACAAATCGACTTCCATTGGGAAGTGTAACTCCTCTACATGCTCCAGTCGTAGTAATCTTCTAGGGACATAAGTGTGCCACACGGATGTGTGCATGCCATGTAGGCATCCCCAACAGTTATTCATCTACCAACGCTCAAAATAGGTGCCAAGTGGAATGAAGATAATGGACTTATGTGGAACTAAGCCTCTAGATTTGGTTTTCTAAAGTGAGGGAGGGTAAAAAGGGAAATTTGTGTTAGGGCTGAAAATTTTCTCCTATATAGTTTCATTCAATTTATGGGGGCTAAAATGCCTAACAATAAAAAAACAATCCTAACTATAATAGTAATAATGATGGAGGTTTTAAGAGATTGAAATAATGTGTACCTTGCTGAAAAAGTGTTGTTTCGAGGTCTAGTGAGGACTCATTCGCCTTTAGTGGTGAATGGGTCCCTGTTAGAGTTTCTAGAAAGTTATTTCTAGGTTCTATTCCTTGGTATTTGCAACTCTAGATTCTAGATGTTCACTGCTTTAGGCCTCATTAAGGACTCATTCACCTTAGTGGCAAATGGGTCCTGTTAAGGTTTTAGAAAACTGAATTCTGGGTTTTTTTCTTTAATATCTACACTTCTAGATCATTGGTGCTCAACTCTCGAAAGTATAAAACAAATTTTGTAGAGATTTTTTTGTAATCTTGCAATGTAGATGGGAACTTTGCAACTTGACAACTTTGACAAATTTTCTCCAAATCTTTCTCTTCAATCTAAATCCTGCAATCACACATTCAAGAGTAGAAAAACTTGTTGATTGTTAGAGGATAGGGGATTGCCTTAGTCAAACACCTTTTAATAAATTACACCTTATGATGAAATAATGAAATAGAAGCATGAAACATGAAACATGAAATGATGATACCTTTGAAGATGTCTTGGAATGTAAATCTATCAACTAACATGAAGTGACCAAGAAGAATGTAGATCTTTATCTCAAATTAGATGTGAAGCAATGCTTGCAAATGGATCTTCAATATGGCATAAACACACACTAGGTCAATAACATGTTTGATGCACTTGCCTCTGACATGATGATGATCTTAAATTGCAGAAATAAAACTTCACTAATCTACCCTTGAATTCCTTGAAAATTCTCTTGAATGCTCTATGATGCTCTTGTGAATGATTGCTTGATCTCATGAAATTCTGCTAGTTGAAACTATGTGAATTAACCTCATATTTATACTAAATCTAGAGATTAGCCCCAAAATTTAAATAGTTCAAGCCGACACCAAATCTAGGATTGAAAATCATTAGGATCTCACCACAATTAAATTCAAAAGGGGGTGTCCTATGTGAGGAGGACCCACTCGCCACTAAAGGCAAATGGGTCCTAGCATAACTTTCTAGGACCATGCTTCAAGGGGGGGGGATAACATTAAAAACCACCTAAAATTTGTAAAGAAAGGGGTGTCCTATGTGGAGAGAACCCATTCACCACTAAAGACGAATGAGTCCTAGCACCATTTTCTAGGACCTTGAATTTTCCAAATTAAATGTTATGCCATATCATTATTGGCTGTCGAGATAGATCCTTTGGAAAGTGTCATTAATAAGGCTTAAATTTGAGTTAAAGGGGCCAATTAAGCTCAATTAACCACAATTAATTAATGAAACCTTATGTTAGTGTGAAAGTTTAATAGAACACTTTGCAACACCCTATAATGATAGAAAATGTATCCCTCTACATTTCTGCATTTGTTTAGGCCCTCCTTGTCAAACTGAGCTTAATGTTTCCTTGATTTAGTGTTGTGATGTGTTTAACACATTCACATTAGGTCTTGGGCCCTTGTAAACTAAGTGGACTTAATTGTACCTTATTTAGGGTGTTGTAAAGTGTTTTATTACACTTTCACACAAATCTAGGGTTTTATTTACTAATGGGGCTTCTTTATGCCTTATTTGGCATCCGCAAGCCTTAATTAATGCATATTTTTGAGATTAATCTCGACATAAACCAACATCCAATCATAATTCAAGTGATTTTTGGATTTTATGGCCCATATTTAGTGATCTAGGACTCATATGCCACTTTGGGCATATGGGTCCCACCTAAGTTTTGGGGCCTCGATCTGGATTTCACATTAAACTAATAATTTCTTGAAATATGTGTCCCAAGCTTAGCCTAATGGGACTCATACACCCCAACTGGTGTATGAGTCCTACTTAGCTTAGACCTAAATTAAATTCAAATTCTTGGTGGGATTTTATTGTCTTAGATCTGATGTTAGGTTGTACTATTGTAATTTTGGGAAATTTGGCATAAACAAGTATAAATACAAGGTTATTTCAGTCATTTTTCTCCTAACAAACAATCCAGTGACCTATCAAGTTGATGAAGCATTCTTATAGAAAATTTTTTATCAAGAGCACTTACAAGAGTTTGCAAGAGCATTCAAGAGTCTTCAAGAACTGATTATCAAGTGTTTTGGAGCATTATTCAAGTATCAAGCATCATGCCAAAGTCATCATGCATCATGTTTGTTTTTGAGCTAACATTTGTGATGTAGAGTTTTATGATTCAAGCAAGTGCTTAATTCAATATCTATATCATTCAATCAAGAGTCAATATTTACATCCATTGGATCCATTTCCTACATGTTTGCAACACTTTATTCCTAGGGTTTGGTGAGTTGCAAAATTGTTTAATTTTTCATTCATCATTCCTCCTTTCCATTTGATTTCATTACAAGGTTTGAATACCAAAACAAGGTTTGACCAAGGAAAACCCCCATTCCCTAACAAAATAACATTTTTCCCTCTCTTTAGTGTGTGATTTGCAAATCTAGGTTGAAGATCCTTTAAGGAGCAAGATTGCAAAGAAGTTGTCAAAGTTGCAAAGTTATCAAAGTAGGACCACCTTGTTTACATGACCATTGAAGGACACTTATAGAGAAAAATTCAATAATTAGAACCCAAAAATCAAGCTGAGAAGACAAAGCAAAGGTTAAAGAGAAGATTCAGATCTTGATCATCCGAAAAAGCCAAGCAAGATTGATACGCCACTTCTAGCATATGAGTCCTAGTATAGTTGATTTTCTAGTTTTTAGGAGTTCCAAACTTGTCTCTGCCAGATTCTAGTTTCTTCTCAGAAGCCCTACCTGGGACTAAATCACACCTACTGATGTATGAGTCCCAATATGCATCAAAATCAATATTTTCAGGATTTCAGATCTTCATTCCAGCCTTTTGAGATTTCCAGGTGCACCTCTATACTTTTCCAATTTACTGTTATGATTTGCATTCATTTCTAGTTCATTTTCTTAAGTTTTACATATCACTAGGTTTTATCATTAGATTTTTCATGTTACTAGTCTTTCCAAGCCTTAGCTTGGTGTTCTGTTGGTTATTTTTTAAGAACTAAACTTAATCTCAACAATTACCTATGAATTTTCCAAAATTCAATGATTGAAAATGGTGAGGATTCGCCAATGAATAGGTAGAAGCTTGATAGGCTTTACCTCTACACTTTGAACTTTGTAAGACCCAAGGGGGTAATCCTTTCAATATTTTAAATGATATTCTTGTGCCAAACTACCACAAACATTGTAATTGATAGATGCATTCATATAAGCATCTAATTAGATATAATCCTTCAAGGATTCGGTAGATCCTTTAGAAAATTACTGCCTAAAGCAAGGAATGGGTGATTCTCACAAAAGTTTACTGCAATTAAAGGTGTGTAAATGATTTTCATTAAGATTGTGTTCTTTGATAGGCATGGTCCAACTCAATTACATCACAAATGACCAAAATAATAGACCAATGCTTTATCCATGGGTAATAGATTCAACTTTGCAACAAACTGTAACACATTAGTAATTAAACCTAGCATTCAACGACCATTGTTATATTGCTTTGCAATAAACAACTCAGGATTTCCAAAAATAGAAACTACTTATTAATCCTTGTACTTCATCAAAAAAAACCTATTATTTCATTAAAGCATTTAATTAGTTCTTTGAACTAAACCACAAATAAAACCATAAATTCAACCAAGATGAATGAAGACAAATAAAAGATCCTTGATCATTTTATTCATAATTTGAGAAACAAAGTACACATGAGAGAAATGGTTCCAAAATTTTCAATTCTCATTTATATGTCATTACTATTGTAAAACTATTATGCCTATTATAAACTAGAATTCATACCAAAGACTCAAAACTATTATACTCCTTTGTGATTGATTTACAAAATTTCTATTACATGAGTTTAAAACTTTCTTCAACTAAACACCTGTGAAATTGGACTTGAATTCCCAATTATAGAAACATGGGAGCAACATGCTTCAGCCCAAATTACACTCACAGTCACATTTGACATTTGATATTCATTTCAATTTCAATTTCAAAACCTTCCCCAAGTGATTATATTTTGATTTGCCGTGAGGGGGAAATCACAAAAGACAAAAACCCTTTTCCATTTGTTGAAGAAGATATTTCCCACCTTCCAAAAGGCATATTTCTCATTGAAATAACACCACAACATCTTCTCCACAAGCCAAAAATTTCCACCACATGCACGTCCAGTCAACATAAACCTTAAAATAAGAAAGTAATTGAAAAGAGAGAAACAAACCCATCCATGTCAGCACATTTTTCATCAATCTTCAGTACTGGGAGGGGATAACATTTTGCAATACCTTAACATAGGCTTAATCTATAAATTTTTCAAGCCATGTGTTAAACTCCTCCTCAGTCGGTCACTACATATCCAAAAAATTTTGCACTTTGGTATTGTACTGGTTATACCTTGTATCAATTAATATCTAGGCCTCCTTGACAAATGTATCCATTCTGACCTCTATCCCTATCATATCATCAATAGTTGTATTTAACATGGTGAAATCGTTAAGACTGACAACTTCCTTAAAATGTGGGAGGAGACCTCCCAACTCATCTTTCCAAGTGGAAAATTCTTTCAAACCTTGATCATCCAAAACCTTTGGCATGCCAATCCTTTCCATAGCTCTAAACATCTTCAACTTACTATATAGTTGTATGCCTAACTTGCCATGGAATGTTGTGATTTCATTCAAGAAATTAATAATATTTAATAAATCAAGAACATTTATGGGGGCCTCAGGGTCTTGTTGCATATGAGGCATCATTTCCTTGAGTGCAGCTACCCTAGTACTCCATTTTATCCATTCATTTTGGAAGGCATACTGAACCTTCACATATTGTTGATTGGCCTCATGGATGATCTTGTATACACCCCATACTATATTAGCCTTATTCACCAATGTAGTAGCCTTATGCTTTAAAATATCATCAAAGATATTATTAGCCATCTTGGTTGTCTCCTCTGTAGCTTTCTTAACATTGTCTTTCTCTATTTTCAACTCCTTACTCAAATTCTTAATCCTCAATGCAAGGGTCTCTATGTCTTGAGCTGACAACTGTGAGCAAGATTTGGAGGGTGAGGGTAATTCTCTTATTGATTCAGTTGCTTGATATGTGGCTCTCATTTTATTACACTCATCCAAAGCCATATTGTAATATTTTAACAGTGCATCATATTTCTTTTGAGAAATCTATGTTGTATTAGCTCACTAAGTATTGTAGCATGCATAATCAATTTAGCAACTTGAACAGGGTTTATATCTATGGCCCTCTTTACCACCACTGATCCAATGACTTCTTCAATAGACCTAACAACCTCAAATTTTCCCGTGGTAGGTGTCATGGACCAAATTGTAAGAGCATGCAATTTTGGGCTATAGCTTGATCCAAATACTCAGTTGTCAAAATTTTATTCAAAGATGGAGGCTTGTGGATCCTTCCTTATTACATACAATGCAATAGCTGATGTGAGTGTACATCCTGGAAGCAACATCATTCCACTCTCTGCAAAAATATTCCTAGCTTTAGCAGGAGTAATGGTTGCAATCTCAGCCATGATCTTATCCTATTCTTCCTTCTATGCCTCTTCCTGTTGTGAAGGATCCACACCAACTTTAACCTTTTCAATTATTTATTTTATGTCATTAATTATTTGTTGAATGATAAATTCATTAAAATCTTTGGTTTTCACAAAGGTATCATCTACTAGAAATTCATCACAGGCCTTGATCATTTGGTCATCATCGACCTTCTCATCATATTGCCATTTCACTATTTTGTCTTGGGGAACCTCCGTGTTAAGAGCATCATTTAATTTTGGTGAAGGAAGCCTCATCTCCACCTCATCATCACCTGGCACATGCTCTACAATATGATCCTCCCCAATTACCCCAGTATGTCCCCCTCTAATCTTCGAAGGTTGTTCAAGAACATCCATGGCTTGAGCTTTTTTCTCTAAGAAATCTTGTTCCTTTTCAATAGCTTCTTTGACCTTCACCTTAAACTCACCACTTTGATAATCATTCAATTTCTTTGTAGCCTTCTCCAAAGGGTTTTCAATTTCATTAGATGGTCTCACATAAAATTCATTTTTTTTTAATTATATCCTCTTCAATATCACAGATAATAGTCCATTCTTTATTTCTTGATGCCACTGCTCCATCACCTGTTAGATTCCTTAGCACATCATCAATATAAATAAATTTATGAGGAAATATAGAAAATCCTTTCTTTATCCTCACATTATTCACAAAACTCTCAAGATGAAAATTCCTAACCTCATCAACTGGCATCCTGAGGTTATTTAGTATTATTCCAAAATTTTCATATGTTTCCTTGGCAATGGCTTTAAAATAAGAAAAGCACATTGAGGCACTACTACTGAGCCCTTTCTAGGATTTATAAATTTCTCCTTATCCATAAAATCAAGTTTCCACATCAACTCCATGAATGCTAATCTATTAGGGACATACAATGGCAAGCAATGAGGTGCCACCTTGGATCCATAGGCCCTAATCAATGTATATTCTAAATGTACAAACCAATCCTAAGCCTAGTTGTGAGTTTCTTGTGTGCCTTATATATCATTGGGGTGCATGATATTCCTAATAACTCTTGATAATCTATAAATGGGTGCCACACCCAAACTCTCCAAAATACCAAATCTAATGACATTGCAAAACAACAAATAATTTGAATGGGGACAATTTTAATCCCAGATATGTGTCCACATTTGGACAGGCAAAATATTGTTCTCCTCATCCCTTTGCCTTAACTTAAATTTCTTCTTCTATTTTTCTTGTCCAATATATAGAAGCATGTGTATTAACAAGGAGTAATGTGGGAAATTCAATGGAAACTTCAATTTATTCTTTCATTTTTCATGTCCAACATATAGAAGCATTATGTTATTGCAATTAGGATTCAACCGTGTAGTTTTTGAGTCAAACTCATTAACCCATGATTCATGAGTAGTGGTTCACAAGAACCCATCTCTCATGATAATGAATGGTCCACTTAGCACTCATTGCATCTAGGTGATGCTCACAGAGGTGAAGCATTGGTCCGTCCCGAGAGGTCACCCATCCCAGTACTGCTCCAACTCAAGCGCTTAACTATGGAGTTTCCCCCAAGGTTAAGCCCACTTAGCTTGAATCATGGGTCAATGAGTTTGACTCAAAAACTACACAGTTGAATCCTAATAGTAATATCATAATTTGACACGTTATGGAAGAAACCTCCTACTTATCATATAGAAGCATGTGCATTAACAAGGAGTAATGTGGGAAATTCAATGGAACATTTTCCTCCTTCAAACTAACAAACCCTTTATGCATTTTCTCTACAATGTATGTAGCATAATCAAATCCCCTATTAAAAATCCAATTTTTTATGTCAATTTCCATTACCAATAGATCAGTTGCAATCCTTGCATCACACTTATGAGCTAGCACTTGATTCAAGCAATAATAAGTGTTCTTGAAATAATTTTTAAATTCCTCACACTCAAAGGGCTCCACGTCCTTAGGACCAAATCCTCCCTTATCATCTTTTTTGTGCCTTGCAAGCACATTTTTCCTATACCCATATTTTTTCTGCTCATATTCATTGTATAAATCAACATGATTGATGTTGACTGTATAATTGGGGTTCAATTTGAACACCTACACAATTTTTTCCCTGGTCAACTTAAGGATTAAAGTTCCATTTTCACTTCTAATTTACCTATCCTTGGGATCATAGTTTGTTTCTAGTTCCATCATCACATCTACCTCCACAAACCTATTCGACACCACAAGCCTCCCAAGGTTAAAACCCCATAAAATTCTTGCTAGCCATCTAGCATACCTTCTGTTAAATGCATATATAAGAACATATCCCATCCACTCTATGGTTGAACAAATTCTCTAATCCCACCAACAAGATCAATCAACCTACTAGTTACAATATCCTGCCTTGTGGGTCTTTTCCCAATTTGTGACCCTCCATTTATATCCTTGGATGCACCCTCCATGAATCTATCATGAGTCTTTTTCTCACCTTTAGGATTTGTAGATACTTCAGGTATATCAAGATTAGGTTTGGATGTAGCATCCTGGGTTTTAGGTTTCTTAACCCTATTCTATGTAGGTTTTCTCTTTGGTTTGGCATTGAACCGTGAAATTTAATGATTTGGGTAAATGAAGGGGTCCCCTACAACTTTCTAGGGTTTTCACCTAGAAGGAAGGGAATATCCTTTTGAGGGAGCATTAAATCTTGTGATTCATTCAATTCTAGGGATTGAATATGTTTTGAAATGTGCTAAATGTTGAAATGTGATAAGTAAGCGTAACTATTTAATCTAAACTAAGAGAATCTATATTGTTGGAAAACAAATGATGTAATATAATAATGATAAAATAAAGACTAAACTAAGCAAAATAACCTAATAAGTAAAACAAGTGCACCTTGAAACTAAAGAGGGCCAAGATACAAATTGTAGGAGCCTTTGAAAACCTAGAAAATCTAAGTTTTGAGCCCACTGGGACACTTATGCCAAGCTGGGTGACCTAGTCCCTTTTTAGGCAAACTACTCCAGATTTCATTTCAGCCAACTGGGTACTCAAATCTGTAAAAATATTTGTCAGGAATCTCTAGTGGGATAGTCTTATAGGAAATTCAGAAAGTGGGGGGACAATATGCACCTCACTGAATACCTCTGGGATTTTATAGAAAGTTGGCTCTTCTTTGAATTTAGGAAAAGGGTAGAAATGCAAACAGACAACATAAAAAATGGCGATGTGCCAACACTTTTACAACATTTCAAAAATATGGGTTTCCCTTTATGAGTGATATGATAGACACATAAAATCACTTCCCTTCATTGATGGGAGGAGAATGAACAGTAGAGGCTCAATATAAGCACAAATGCAGTAATTCAATCGACCCGCAGGAAGTGCATATTAAGATATGAATCAAGCATAGAAGTTCTAGAATTAATAGAAAACATTTTTTAAAAAAGTAACATAAACCCTTCCTCCTAATATAGAAAATAATTAATAAACGATAACCCTACAAAGAAAATGGAGAAGTCCAATGACATAGTCCAATCTCTAAAGATTATATTTTAATCATATACACAGACAACATGGAAATCTGATAATCAAACTATTTAGATTAAGAAAGACACAGTGTTCTATTCTGGACAAAGATATAAAGAAAGAAATATTGACAAAGACCATATCATGCTCAGTTTCAAATGTTTCTTCAAAATAACTCATACTTCAAGTATAAATGAACTTTAAAATAAAGATCGTATTTCAATCCGATAATAGTTTGATCATAAAAAGACATAACATGCAAGATTGAAGAAAAGTTTTATAAATTTAAAAGAAGATATCTCTACTAACTAAGAAAGCTAAGCAATTTTTTTCCAAAAGGAAAACTTCAAGAACTCTTTCATTATGTTACCATCCTCAATTTATAGCCACCAAGGAGAGAGAAATGTTGACCTCATCCAGAATTAATGATTACTAGACGTCCACACTTGAGAGCTTGGAAATCCAATCCTAGATCTTTTATTTAGGTCGTTGGAATCCTTCTCATCAACTTTCAATTGCCACATGTTTTTTCTTTAGATATTTCAATAGGATTAGCCCTCGTAATTGCTCTGATCCTAGAAAGACAATTTGGCAAAGGTCTTGTCGATCAAGTGCAGAAGTCTAAACCTTGTTTTTGAACTCTTCTGTAATTTGCTCAACTAACAATACATCTCCATTTTTTTAAAGGAAGGGAGGCAACCCATAATTGTACAGAATCTTGAAATATTTCTTGATTTCATCGACCCTCTTATTTAAAACTGCCTAGTTGTTCTTTGTCCTTGATGCCACCTTATGATAGTAAGTGAATCCACTTTATTTACTAGAGGAAACCCTTTGATCATTAATACTTGCACTTCTCAGGGCCTCATTTTTCACCACACAGAGCTTAGAGATCAAATTTTGTGATTCGGCCAATTAGGGAGCGTATTTCTAAAGAGTTTTCTTAGCCAACAGAGCAACCTTTTCATTTATTTCTTGGGAATCCCTCAGGAATTGTAAGGTTGGTTTCAAAACGGTGAGTGAGACAATGATTCACTCCCAGCAGGTGGATACCAACTTTATTTTTATAGGAAGGGTCACAGACCTTTGTGCAACCACTAACTCTTCTTGTGTGTGAGTCTCTTTTTCTTTCAATCTCTGATCCAGCTGATCTCTTCTCTTGAGGGCTTCTGCCAGCTCCAAAACTAAATTTTTGGCCTTTTTATTTTGAGTGTGCAAGGCAGCCTCGACTCCAAATTTATCATCCTTCAAATTTTTGATCTCCTATTGGGCCTTTTGTAGATCATCGAAAGCTTGAGTTTTGATGTTGTCTAGCTCGTTCCTTATATTTTCTTGAACATGTTGGTGTTCTCGAATAGATTGGATCTCAACCAAAATTTCACCTTTCAAACTATCTATTTCAGTGTAAAGCTAGATCTGCTCATCTTGGAATACTACAAGAGATCTTGTTGCTTCATTTTGTTGGTCTTGCACCTATAGTATGCGGGTCATTTCATCATTTTGGTCCTTGAGTTCTGACTGTTCAACATTAGTTTTACATTTTCTAGCTCATTCTTACACTTTCTCAACTTTTGATCTAACCACTCATAATCTGTGTATACCACCTTTTGAGTGGTCTTGGCTAGATATACCTTGTCACACAGATAGATCTCATTCAAATCTAAACCCACTGCTATGATATCAGATTCCTCCATCTACATATGTCCTTTAGGTTGGGCTACGAGTGGCTTCATGGTGGTGATCCATAGAGAATTTATTTCTTCATTAAAACATGTCTAAATATTCTTAGCAGTTGGCAGCTCGACATTCTTCTCTCTTCTTTTATTCTTTCTATTTTGTCGGGCCTTCCTAGTCACATTGAAATACTTCTGGAGAGTCTATGGGGAATCAATACTCTATGCCACCATAGAGGCACCAGGGGGTAGGCTAAAGAGGGTGATAGAGAGGGACACTTTGGATGTATGGGCATGTGGGGAGGCCAATGGGAGAGTAATCATTGAGAACGACAGGATGCCAAACTGAGATTAGGCATTGGATGTACTAGTTGGAATAAAAAGAGCAATGGTTAGAACAGGTAACATGGGTGATCCAGCCTTTTCAATGGGAGCCCTAGATAGGTCGATTAAAGATTCAATGGTGGCCAACGCGGATGTTGCTTGCTTGGCACGTAGTGGCACATCACTTGATAAATAAAAAATGGCAAGGGGCTCATTCAAAACTAATAACTCAGGGTTGGTAGGTGGAGGATTATTTTCAATAGGCAGGGGCAAAGGATTGACCAAAGATGTAGAAACTGGAAGGAGAGGGGAGCAAGACTTACCTGAACTACAACCGGCTAAACATTCTGGAGGGTGGACTTTGCTTCTTCTTCATTTCTGACAACTGCATCAGGTATGTCTAGATCTTGGACTCGTCGTAACTTTGTCCAACCCAAACTAGAGCGTCCTGACCCCTTTGTGCATGATCTTGCTGAAGCTTGAACTTCTTGTTCTATGGTTGATTATCTTGGGGAACGTTAGGTTCTCTTTCCTTTGCTTCAAACACTAGCAGAAGATATTGCCTGTGAGTCCTTTTGCTTAGAGAGTTTTCCCTTGTCAGACTCCTATGGTCAGGAAGCATGGCATGGAATTCACTCCTCTATCACTTCATGGATGGACTTTGGGTTGCTAATGTCAGAATCAACTTCTCGGTCATAAATTTCCTCGAATTGTTCATCATATGGTTGAAAGTATTCAAGCAACTTATGAGTGTTTCCCATTTCTTGTCGGAACCTCTAGAAGTCTACCATTTTGTATTATGACCATCCTTGTCGTTTCATCTATTTTTTTATGGTTTTGCTTATCGGAACCTCCTTCTGATATCTTAACTATGGTGTATATAAATTCAACCACTTTGGCCTCTTCATCGGTATGAGGGCCAAGCTGATCTAAAAATCTAGCCTCTCCTAAGTCAAGTTCTTCTTAGATTCCACATATTACCATGTCTCATTTTGTAGGGGAAGTTGCTTTAATGGATTATAGTCCCATTCATCGCATATGATGACTAAGCCTGGAGCCGCCAATAGGTTGGTCAATTCCTTTTGTGCTTTATGCTTCTCTAGCATTACCCTGATGTTTTCAATGCAAAGAGGAAGCAGATATAACTTTGTTTTGTTCCTTACTCTTCCATATGCGTTGTTGGCAAGAGTTGCATGTTGGCATGCCTCCAATGCGAAGACTCGATCTGTCACAAATCCAAGGAGTTGGAAAGGTTCTCTGAAAAAACAATGATATCTGATGAATGTAAAATCTTCCCCAAAGAAATAATCTACCGGGGTCGATAAATTTTGTATCCATAGCAAAACTTTAGGAGACAAGCGATCACTTGATCATGGCAATAAATCTTGCAATATTGGTCTCAAAAAGAGATGTACAAACCAATAATAGCTACTTGTTCTTGATAGAAAATAGGTCCATACAAAATTGGCTAAATTAAACCCTCTTCATCTAACCTAGATATACACAAATTTCTCTCCAAAAACCTAAAGCTCTAATGTAGGATCAAATGGAAAAAGAAAGAAGAATACCTGAATCTAGACTCAGCTTGGTAATTCTTTAGCTACAACAACATATTTGTAGCTCTCAAATCTGAAAAATCAAAGTACCTCTACTCCCACTCATGCTTGAGTATGAGAGCCAAAGCCATTTGGAAATGATGGACCTCTTCACCATTGTCTAGGCCAAAAATCTAGGCTAACATTGAGAAAAGATCCTATGTATTTTCTAGGAACTTCTTGAATGTCAAGGGAAAAATAAAATGACCTCTAGTCAGCCTCTCCTTTGTCTCACGATAATAGAAACCCTCCCTTTCATTTGATTCTTCCCAATAGGTCTCCATATCTTCTTCAATAAATGGCTCAACACACCGATTGAAAGAGATACACAACATTTCTCGTATAACTAGAGCAGAGATTGTGATCCTAATTTTGTTGCATGTTATGGTCTTGGTTTCTTCATCAAATATTTTGGTGCATGTGTCCACTAATTCTGGGCACGGGTGTATGGCAGGTAACATGAACTGTGGTAGACCACAATTCCAAAGCCAAGAGGCAAAACCCTCAGAGGTACCATGGTCTTTCGCCCTCTAGAACGCTCCTTCTCTGATGTTTTTAGGGTTCTTTGCCAAACTTGCGTCGAAGATATTATTGGTGACATATCACATTGCTTCTCTTTTAACACTCTTATCTATCAGCACCTTCTTACAGAATTTGAACGGTCGATCCTTACACACTGGGGCATTGGCGAACGATCTTTGCCCAAAAACATTTGCAAAAATAGGCCTCCTTGGTGTAGATTCTTCTCTTCTTCCAGTTGTTGATGGTTCTTCCATGTTGCTTCAAAATTTCATAGAGTTTCAATAAAATGACCACTTGATTTTATTTTTCTATCAGAAAATCCTACCTTTTCGTGCAATTAATTTCCCCAAGAATTACATGCAGTTAAGGCTATTCCATTACCACTGGTCCATTAAATGCTACCAAAGAGGAGATAAATGTGGGTGGGAAATCCATATCCCTCGAGAATGTCAAAAAAACTACAGAAATGGATTTAGTACATTCCTTTTTCCGCCTTTTTTCCCAAATAAACTCATTGCATTGGGAAGGGTGCCCCTAATTATGTCAATCTTTGCTTAGTGATACGAAGTACCCTTGAAAAGATGAGCTCATTAATTTTTCATATATTAGGATGTTAATCCATGTCCTTTCACTTATGTGAGCTAGCTGATGTTGATGATGGCCAAGGACACATGTCATAAATCGGCCTATGCGAGAATTTACTCCCAACGCCCAAACATTAATTTTGAGACCTTATGCCAGATTTTTCGTATGATCTATTCTTCGTTCACCGGATGCTTTGATATTTTCCCATTACTGTCCGGCCAAAAATAGAACTTTTTTTGTTTGGTCTTACTAACACCTCTTTTCTATAAATAGCTATGCCACCTCAAGGCTATATTCATTTGAAAAAGTGAGACTTCAGAGTTTAGCTATTTTCTTATCTATCTACACATTGTCTTTTTCTCTAGTGCTTTAAACATGTTTGTCGGTCTAAGTACTCCTATCTATCTTCTTCCATGAAGGATATAGTATGCCTTCATTGGCAAGATTATGAGTGATAGAATTAAGTTCCTAGTAAAGAGATGCGACCAGATAGGGGGAATTTCTTTTCGATGGGTCATTGATATGGACTTCATTGAAAACAAGAACTAGATGCGAACCAATTGCAACGTCCTGTCCCGCTTCATGGCTTCTCTGTTGGACCTGAATGTCACCAAAACCAAGATAGTGGAGTTGTGTCACCGCATGTTCAATGTGTCTCTACTAAAGGGGCTTGAAGAAATTGTGCAAGTTTTTATCCCTGGTGTCGGCATTCCCAGCATGATGGACCTCCGTAGGTTCATTGATCATGGCATGGACGCACCTTGGCTTCCTTTTCTGAGTGACTTCCGCACCATGGACCTGACAAGGCACCACACCCTATCTCTTCCCACCACCACCTATCTCCTTCGGGAGTATGGCATCAATGAAGCTCCTAGGTACAACTTCAAAAAGAACTTCGAGCTCATCGTCTTCTGTCATTGAGACTGAGGTCGGCATCCATGCGCCATGTGTTGTGAATTGTGTTTCCTACTTTCCTATTGACGAGGAAGAAGAAGAAGAACAAAAAGAAAAATTATTATGGGCAACAAGCCCCTGTAACGATGGTTGGAGGCTTACCTTTTGATTTTTTGTAAAAATGCCTCTATTTTATCATTTTTTTGTATTTTTGCTAAAATTAAAAAAGACCCTTTCTGGGTTTTTCTTGACAGAGGCTTTTCTATTATAATTTAAGCCTCAGGATACCCTATACTGTAAATTCAATGAAAGTACAATATATATAATACAATTTTTCATACTTCTTATGTTTCTTCTCTTTATTACCTATCCTAAAACTAAAAAAAAAAGCTATTTACAATTTTTTTACATATGTGCATATCTGTGAATTTTTTTTAAAGAGTGTCATACTTTAATGGAATAGTTGCATATAAATATCATTTATCGGTATCTCTAAAGCATTACCTTCCATATCTTCCAGCTCATATGCATTCTTCTCCTTACACGCACTGATTCAGAAGGGGCCCTGCCATAATGCTTCAAATTTGGTGTGGTGTCTTGGTTTTGCAGTGTACTCATCATATTTTAGCACTAGGCTTTATGTTGGACTTGTCATTGCACCAAAATATTGACCTATTAATGCCCGATACAAGCTTCGCTTAAGAACCACAAGAGGCAGTTAGACCATGTCACAAACCCAAGTGTTAGTGCTACAAGGAATACCAAGGGTCACACCTTGCAACAATCCCCCCCAGCACAAGCATGGGGTTTGAACCTGTGATGAGCTCTGATACCAATTGTTGGACTTCTCATTGCACCAAAAGATCAACCTATCAATGCCTAATACAAGCTTCGGTTAAGAACCACAGGACATGGTTAGACCATGTCACAAACCCAAGCGCTAGTGCCACAAGGAAGAACAAGGGTCACACCTTGCAACACTTCCTTCCTGGAAATATGGGTCAGAATTATTTTTTTTCGAACCATCGCTTGACCGTCTGTAAGCGGCCAATCATGGCTTCAAAGGTATTTTCTTTGTCTTCCTCTAGTTTGAGGAGTTCAGCTATCCATACCTCCATTCCACCACTTTCCTCTATTTCTAGGGATTTCATTAATTGTAAGGCGAGGAGTTCCATAGAAATAGGTAAGACTACATCCTTCCCATATACTAATTCATAGGGAGATGTCTTCAAGATCTACTTCGGCGTGATTTGGTCTACCCACAAAGCAGCCCATAGATTTTTGTGTCATTCCATTTTCCATTCAGACCCAATGCGCTTGATTAACCTAATTAGGTTTTTATTTATTGACTCTGCTAACCCATTCCCTTATGGATAGTAATTTGAAGAGGTCTTGAGGTAGATCCCATTCCTAATAGAAAAATCTAACACCTTTGAACCTACAAAGGATGTAGCACTGTCGGATATGATATTCTTTGGAAAACCAAACCTATGCACCAGCCCTTCTAGAAAGTTAACAATCTCGCCTTTCGTAGCACCTTTTAGGGTGATAGTCATTGTCCATCTTGTGAATTAATCAGTCACTGTGAGGATCCACTTATGGCCAACACTGGAGATAGGATTTATCATCCCAACAAAGTCTAATCCCCATTGAGAAAAAGGCTCTTCAGTTACAATGGTACTTAAAGGCAAAGCATAATTTTTCCTCTTGCCAACAAAGAATTGGCACTGACTGCACTTTTGTACTAAATGGTGTGCTTCAGCAAACATTGAGGGCCAATAGTATCCTGCTCGCATGATTTTCAAAGCAATGGTTTTAGTAGAAAAATTTCCACCCTTAGGATTGTTGGGGAATTTTGATAAAACCCTTTCCACCTAGTACTTGTCTAAACATTGGAGCAACACTCTGTCATAGTTCCTTTTAAATACAATTCCTTCAACCAATACATACCTAGTACCTTGCAGACGATAGTATCTTCATTTATGGAAGAGGATAGATATTAGGTAGTGTCCTTTTTGCATGTATAGTGTCTAATCCATCACCTAGGATTTCTTGAATTCAAACTAATTCAAAAAGACTTGATTAATCTCCTCGTCGGGTTCAAAAATTGACTCTTGTGCGAGATATTCACACATGCCTCTTCCCCGCACTAGCTTAGTTGGCTTGATATCCACATCATAATCCAAGATCTTGGTGATCCAATTGGATCTCTTTTCAGTTATTTCTCCTTCAGTGATGTATTCTCTTACACTCATGTGAGCGACCAAGATGGTGATCTTATTGGCCGACACTAGGTGTCATAAATTTTTGAGACTCTTGACAATGGAAAAATATTGTTACTCTATAAAGTTATATTTGGTTTCGTAACCTTTGAGGGTTCTTGAATGGAAATAAATTGGATGCTCCCCATTATCCTTCTCATCTCTTTGAGTGAGCACAGAATCTATGATATGTTGACCGCTATATACATATAACAAGAAATCTTTAGACAAATCTAGATTAGCCAGTACCAGAGCAGCATAGATAGCCTTCTTTATCTTCTCAAAAGCTTCCTTGCCTTCAGGAGTCCATTTGAAAATAAAATTATTTTTTACCATCAACGTGATGGAAATTGCGATGCGTGCATAGTCAGAAATGAACCAGCTGACAAAATTGATCTTTCCTAAGAAAGACTGTAACCCCTTTTGATTTACTAGTAAGGGAAAATCCATTATAGATTTGACTCTTTTGGAGTCTATTGCAATTCCCTCCTTGGACACAAAAAAACCAAGTAGCTTACCTTGAGGTACTTCAAAAACATATTTTTTTGGATTTAAATAAATCCCAAACTTTTGGCACCTTTCGAAGACCTGTTCTAGGTGATCAAAATGAGCAGCCTTCAACTTTGAAAAAATGGCCAGATCATCTAGATAAATCAGAATGATTGAATTGATCAATCCTACGAAAGCAATGTCCATGGCCCACTGAAAAGTCATGCTAGCATTTGAGAGTCCGAAGGGCATCTTTTCATATGTGAAAGTTCCCCACTTGGTGGTAAATGTCATTTTATGTTGGTCTCATCCCTTGACATATACCTGATTGTATCTTGAGAATTTGTCAAGTAGTGAGAAAATCTCCAACCCGACCACTGTTTGCAAGATATGCTCCATGGATGGCAAAGGATAATGATATTTTAGCAAGGCCTTATTTAGGTCTCGAAAATCGACACAAATCCTGATATCACCATTTTTCTTTTGAACCAGTACCTGATTAGACACCCAAGTTGAGTGTTTAATTAGATAAATGATTCGAGACTCAATCAGTATAGTGAGCTCTTGTGTCATCAGTGCTTTGACCTTCGGATTAATAGGCCTTTACTTATGTTGGACCGGTTTCGACCCTTCTGCCAATTCAATGGTAGGTTGGATTATACCAGGATCGTATCCTTTGAGATTATCATAGGTCCATTCTACAACTTCGTTGTACTTAGAGCATAGATCTCTTAACCTTTCCTTGTCTTCCCACTGGACATTTCTTCTGACTTTTAACTTTCAAACCTTTCTGACATCCAACTCTTCATAATCCTTTTCATCAGTTGTGAACCTTTCCTTTCCATTCTTCACATCTTCACAATCAAAAATATTCTCAAGGGAAATAAAACCCCAAGGGATCTTATTGCCTTTTAGATGAATGACCTGCCCTTCAGATGGTTGAACCTCTGATTCCAAATGGTCGAAAGGTCCTTCCAACTTTTGAATAAAGGTGGCTATCTAGGTTTCATCCTCAAACACTTGTCAATTTTGATCGTTGTCGAGAATTGACTGTTGGAAAACAATGTGAACGACACTTTTCTTTGAATCAGAATCCAACTCAAACTATGACCCGATAGAAGCCATTCAATCTACTATATTGTTTCGGGATCGAGGAATAACTTGCACATTGAAAGATTCAAAACCCTCAATTAAACCCCATATCCGATGTCTGTAAACCTTCATCCTTGTATTTTTTTCCGCTGCTTGCCTACTGACTTGACTTACTATCAACTCAAAATCTCCAAACACTTGCAATCTCTTCGCACCCATCTGCTCAACAAAAAATAGACTATGGATTAATACTTCATATTCTGCATCATTATTTGAGCACAAAAACTAGAATTGATAGGCCTTGAGGGTCTTTGATCCCATCAAAGATAGCAATCGAACTCCTACTCTTGAACCAACTTTGTATTTAGCACCATTAAAGTACAAGTTCCATAGACGATTATCCATCAGAACATCAGAGCTTTCTTGATCTTTCATTAGTTTCAGATGGACCATGTCACCATCAAATATGACATAAGTACCCAGCTCCATGGCATGGAAATTATCAAATGGGTCGGACTCGATGAACTGGTTAAGGAGAACCTCTTCTTCAGGGGTCCGCTCACTTATGTCTTCTACATCTTCCAATATTTTAACATAATATCCATCTTGACTTGAAAAATAAGTATGTGTGGCTTCAAAACAAAGAACAACATTGCCTGCTATGTGTTCAAGATGCAAAGATTCTGAAAGAATCTTCATCTTTTCCCCATGCTTAGTTCTTAATATCATATGGGACCAATCTAGTGCCAAATATCTTCCCAAATTTGTGGTGAAATCTCTAGAAAGACACATCTTGAAAACTGGGGGAATGTCTATTATAACTACCTCTTGCGAAACTCTCTGGCTTGGGCATGAAAAAAGGGTTAAGGATTGATCTTTTATCTAACCAACCGTTGGAAAATTATTTCCATCCAACTGCATAATTCCCTTTTCCAAAGGTTCATACTTGAGCATTCAGGCATCAAGAACCTGCTTTGGCTTGCTTACCTCTTTCTCTTTTGCTTTATCTATGTCATTTGTATAAGCTACGACCTTTGGAATTTGAGGATCCAATGTGGGCACTTTATCTTTATTCAGATCACATGACAAAACTTCATCCGTCTGTGGCCTTGGTTCTTTGTTTTTCAGTGCTTCCCGAAGTGATGTCTATTGCTCAGGGATAGATATCATGTCCC
The DNA here is from genome assembly GCA_007115665.2 of Sequoiadendron giganteum. Classification (NCBI taxonomy): domain Eukaryota; kingdom Viridiplantae; phylum Streptophyta; class Pinopsida; order Cupressales; family Cupressaceae; genus Sequoiadendron; species Sequoiadendron giganteum. Next base: position 22,953,335 of record CM021103.1, on the reverse strand, counting down.
ATAGAGACACATTAGTAGGTGCCTTCTTCAATTTCTCTACCACGTTGAGCATTCCGATCGGCTGAATCTTTGGTCTAAATGGCAGAATCTCTCTCGGCTTTGGAGGAAGATGATCCCTTGTGAATGGGTTTGATGTCTTATCAGGCAACCTGTTGTGTGACACTAGAATCCATTGTTACTGAGTTGGTTGAAGAATCGGCTGGGGCAGTTGTCCTTCATGTGAGGGTGGCTGGCGAGACTCGAAATGAGGTAGAGCTTGTGGCACATATTCACCAGTGGGTCTTCTCTTGGATCTGGTGTTGTATTTCAACTGTACATGCAAAGTGTTGGTTGTCAGAGCTTTTTTCGCAAAAATTGCGTCCTCTTTTTCCATCCAAGAGAAAAGTGCTTGATTAGGTGCAATGTCCAACTCTTGCGCTACATACATCCCTTGCATTTACACTTTGAATTGGGAATTCTTCATCTTGGGAAACTCATATCCTTCTACATTTGGTTGTGCACCTTTGTTTCTTTTCTCCTTTATCCTTTGCTACAAGTTTTCTTTGGGGAAATTCTGAGGCATATGACTATCATTGTAGGGAAAACACCATGCATTTTCATCATCCGCCAGGTTATTTCGACCTAGTAGCAGCTCCTTGCTATGGCTTTCCTTTACCGTTTGTAATGGCATGGTGACCGGGATAATTTGATTAGAAGAAGCCACTTTTTGACCTCCCTGACTGGAAGGTCCTTGGTATGTACTATGTGGGTATGTGCAGGATCATCATGGAAAAAACAGGTCCTTAAGTGGCAATAAAATTCAGAAAATCAAAGTTAGGCAACTTGACATAAAAATTTGAATAAGTTATCTATATTATTTCAAAAATATGTAAGAATAGAATTTGTAGCAAATTGAATGTAGTTTCTAAACTACTAGGTTTATTTTTTATTTTTTATTTTTTAAAATCTATTTGGTGAAATTTTGAAATTTCAATGTAGTAGTACTTAAATTTCAAGGAAAAAATAAGAAGTAGGTGTCTGTCTGACCACCCTAACCACAATAAAATGATAATATTTTTTTATAATATTTTATATATAAGTAGGGGACTCATGTCCGGATGTGATACATACTTTTTTGTAATTTGTTACCTAGTAAATAATTAATTATGATTTTTTTATTACAAATTTTAGAAAATATAAAAACTCGTATGCCTAACAACCTTAACTTGGTCAAAAATTCATGAAATTCAATTTCTTTTTTTTAATCCTATAGTATGCAAAGCATAGAATGTGATGCATATTTCAGATTCAAAAAATTTGATATTGTTTGAAAGTTATAGATTTTTTTCAATTAGCCTATCAATCAGGAATTTAGTTGTAATGCAAATAGAAAATGAATAATAATTACTTATTAAATTCAAAGTAAAGCATAATTTATATTGGTGGAAAGGTGAGAATCTCCTTTAAAAACCCTTTTCGTTTCATCAATTTTGGGTAAAAAACAAGTCGTCAGCCACATGGGTCATCATATCACTTAGATATCGCCACTTTTTGGCCCATCATCATCTTGCACATACCCATGTTGATTCTATTGATAGAAGGGTCTAACTCCTTGGTATGTCTGAGTTGCTTGCTTCAGAGGATTTTTTTTCTACCACTTGATCAGAACTAGCTCAATGGTGAAGGATCGCATCAAGCTCTTCATATCGTTAAGGTCTACAACTACAAAGGAAGAACTCAACATTCTCGACTGTGTGGTAGAGTATACGTACATAGAATGGGGTTGAGCTGAGCTTGCCATCTATGTCACGAAAATTTTCGAAGAAGACTCTTCTCAGAGTGGCGTGTCTGATATTTCCATAAAAATAAGCATTGAAGGTCGTGGCAAAATCTTTCCCGCATCTATCAAACTATTCTCCATTTGTACTGCCACCTTGTAGGCATTGGGTAAAGTATCTCCTCCCATGGAAGTTATCAGGACTGTAATATCTGAATTGATGGCCTTTAAGTAGAACATGAATGCCATAGCAATTGGAGGTCATGCAGTAGTTAGTATCCTTTGCCAGTTTTTGTTAAACTTGGTGTTGAAGTCGATCATTGCTTCTTGTGGGGCTCTCTTGATGGTAATCAATTGATGTAATAGTGAGGAATGATCTCCTTTCTCCAAAAAGTGTTCAAAAATATTTTCTCTAAGATCATCCCAAAAGTTGATGGAATCGGGAGTCAGAGATCTGTACCAATCTTGAGCCTTCCCTTTGAAAGAAGCGGCTAGCAACCTCATAGCAATATTTTTCTCCATGATATTATGCACCCTACATACTTCTGCTACGTCTTGGAGGTGTTTAGAAGGGGTTTTAAATTCTTCCCTAGAAATTTTTGGAATAACCTTTAGGGCATTAGAAGGTATGGTGGGCCAAACATAGAGTGGAGTAGGTGGTAGTAGTGGACTACCACTATCCCGGGTTACATTTTTTTTGGGAGTAGGAGGGAGTACGTGGGCCATGGAGAAAAGGTTCCTATATATCGGGTAAACTAGTATTCTTATTTGGAAACTTTGGTCTCCAAGCTGAGTAGATAAGGCTCTAAACTCTGGACTCCTACTCCTTACTCTAGTACTTCTCACAGGTTACACAGAACCTGCGACTCTTCTTCTTCTAGGTATTGAGGCTAGTAACTGAGAGTACTAAAAGTTATCCTTCAATGATGCTCTTGTTTGAACCCTGGGCATGAAACCTCCAGTTTTCCTTCCTCTCGTTTGATTTAGAAATATTTCTGACTTCTAATCAGGCCTTTGGAATAAGTCCCACCGGGTGTGCCAAAAGAAGAACTGTTGATCATCAAAACTTGTGCCTCTACGATAGTCTTATGGAATTTCATGAGTGGGGGGACAATATGTGCCTCACTAAATACCTCTGAGATTTTTATAGAAAGCCAACTCTTCTCTAAATTTGGGAAAAGGGTAGAAAGAAATGCAAGTGAAAAAACATAAAAAATGGTGATGTGCAAACGCTTTTACAATATTTCAAAACCATGAGTTTCCCTCTATGAGTGATATGATAGACACAGAACATCACTTCCCTTCATTGTTCGGAGGAGAACCAACAGCAGAAGCTCGATACAAGCATAGATGCAGTCATTTAATCCACCCGCAAGAAGTGCATATTAAGATCTAAATCAAACATAGAAGTTTCAGAATTAATAGAAAACATTTTTTTTAAAGTAAAATTAACCCTTCCTCCTAATATAGCATATCATGAAGAAATTATAACCCTACAAAGAAAATGGAGAAGTCCAATGGCATAGTCCAATCTCTAAATATTATAATTTAATCATATACATAGACAACATAGAAATCCGATAATCAAACTATTCAGATTAAGCAAGACACAATGTTCTAATTTGGATGAAGATATAAAGAAAGAAATATTGAAAAAGACCATATCATGCACAGTTTCAAATATTTCTTTATAATAAATCGTACTTCGAGTATAAATAAAGTTTAAAACAGAGATTGGATTCCAATCTAATAATAGTTTGATCATAAAAAGACATAACATGCTAGAGTGAAGCAATGTTCTATAGACTTTAAAATAAAATATCTTTACTAACTAAGAAAACTAAGGAAACTTTTTCCAACAAGAAAACTTCAGGAACCCTTTCATTATGTTGCCATCCTAAATTTATAGCCTCCAAGGAGAGAGAAACATCGACCTCATTCAGAATTAATGATTGTTAGACATCCACACCTGATAGTTTGGAAATCCAATCCTAGATCTTTTATTTAGGTCGTTGGAATCCTGCTCATCATCTTTCAACTACCACATTTATATCGTTTAGATATTTCATCAGGATTAGTCCTCATAATTGCTCTGATCCTGAAAAGATAGTCTGGCAAAGGTCTTGTCGATCGATCAAGTGGATTTGGCAACACCGACTCTGGTCCCTTCATTGAAAAAGGAAAAATACATTTCAACGGTCTCTGAATGAACACTCACAAGATATAGCTCCCTAGCGCGAAGGGATGACATGTCACATGGGCAGATAATCTCAAATTCACAAAAATTGGATTCAATAAAATGTCTACCAAGGAGAAAATGATTATTAAATCATGTGCAACCACCATGTGGCGCATTGCATGCCTGTTGGAAATACAACCTCTTTGCGTGTGGATCACCCTGAAGACAAAAATAAAGCCAAAAACCCAAAATAGAAAATAGAAAAATTTTGCTTCACAGAAATGATGCAAGACTTCAATCCTAAGAACCCTACAATATTACAAATGAGTGTAAAAAGGAATGCAAATGGGCTGCAAACCTCAAATCTGAAGATGGGCTAAAATTAGAAATAGTCTTTAGGTGTGATTTGGTGGCTAGTTGCACCTCCTCAACCTAGATTTCTCCATGAATCTCCATAGGTATCTATGTTCAACCTTTGGCAATGTGTGATCTTGAATGTGGAGTGAGCTTGAAGACTTGCAAAAGGACCTAGTTTGTTGTCCAAAAGCTTCACCTTTTTTGTTGGAGAGAGATGAATCTTCTTGAGGAAGATGTTTTGTACTTGATTCTTGAAGAACTAGTTCTGAAAATGACCAAGAGAGAGAGGAAAAATGACCTAAAAACAAGTATTATAAGAAAAAATACCTAATTATCAATAATTTTAAGAGGTCGACACCCATCAAGAATTTTTGGCAAAGTATACATTTTCCCACTTAAAAATGCAAAAATCCTCAAAAAGGACTAGGTCACCCAAGTTGGGTGACCTAGTCCCACCAAAGGATTTTGAAGTGGGATTAGTGATTTTTGAATAAATTGGATGTTGTTTGTCAGGGGTTGAATGATTCCTTAGGTATAGCATGCCTCAAATTCAAAAATAACGAACCTTAGGGGTCTACAAATGTTATTTTAGGGTGATAATTGATGAAACGAGACCTAAAGTGGTACCAAAACGGGCACAAAATTATTCTTTTCTTCAAAGGTATATAATTTTTGGTGACACATTTATCCTCCACTTTAGCACCCATATGAATCTACATGCATATGTAAGATAAAGGACTCTAGACAAATAATGCACCTTATTTTCATAAAAGGATACTCATTTAAAAGGCGGGAGAATGAAGCCCCCATTGTAATTATGTTCAAAACCAAAACATTAGGAACCCCATCCTCCAACATAGATTTGTTATAAGTCCTAAAAATCCTCTTATCTAATCCCTAAAGATCAAATTCGAGGGTAGATGTATTCCCCCCTTGATTTCGCTTGTTTTATGGAGTTGGAATCAAGGTAGCGATCTAACCACGTCGAATGAGGACACATATATCAGAGGGAATTTCCAAGTACCATGCCTCATAATGATAGGTGAGTGATGATGTAGGATGTGGGAATACAATTTTGATGCAAAAAATGGCATAAAAAATGGACTTCCCTAGCACCCGATATGTTGATTTGAAGAAATAAGCACACTAAAAGGTCTAACATGGAAAAGTACAATGTACACAAAATGAAAAAGTGAAATAGAATAAAAGGAATGAAAATGGCATAACTTTTCACTTTCTTATTTACCTTTTGTAGCATTGGAGAGTGACGAGTTGAGAATGAGAGGATGTCGAGCACACGTGGATTCACGCATGTTAGATTGGACGTGTTGTGGGACCAAGCAACCAATGACGATTGACAGCATGAGGTGAGTTGATTCTAGAGCCCTTGCTTTGTGATTTTTCAATTATGGAATGAATTTAATGCATTTTTACATTAGATTAGGGTCCTGGATTTATTTTTTGCAAAGTGTTACTTTTTTTTGAAAAGTGTCCCTTTTGTTCGCAAAGTGTCCCATTTCTTTGTGAAGTGTCCCTATTGTTCTCAAAGTGTCGTATTTCTTCATCAAGTGTCCCAAAAGGATCTAAAGTGTCTGTGGCCTTAGGAAAAGCACACTAGAACAACATTAGCACACTTGCATTATGAGTTAGAGTAGAATTGAATAGATTAGATGATTTAGATAGCATATTTTGATGATTTGTATAGGTACCACCCGATCCCGTCAATTTCTTGGTGAGAGACAACTGAGTTTCCTTAGACTTGGCTCTCGCTTTATTAGCGGTAGAGATAGAGAATCTATAGGAGATGGGGATATACTAGGCTTACCTGATGCACCCCATGAGGTATCGTGATGCCATGTTGATGGCATTGTGTGAGTAGTGGAATACGGACACATGCACCTTCCACCTACCTATGGGCGAGATGACTATCACCTTAGAGGACATTCACTATATAATCCAATTCCCTGTTTAGTGGGAGCAGGAGTGTCTTTAGAGGGGTTTTTCTTTCTAGGAGTAGCGAGGAGACATGTAGTATTGCCTTAATGGACCAATGTATGATGACAGAGTGGCAGGATGGATCGAGTTGACCATGCTACTCTTCTCACAAGTGTTAGTGGTTAGGGAGATCATGATGCATACTAAAGTGTCGGTCCTCCTACCAGATGGATGAGTAGCACACCTTGAGGGTGGGCTAGTGCATCTAGTACAAGGGATGGTAGAGCATCAGATAGTATATGCCTAGGGACGGTGCATCTTGGCTCATTTGTACTATGATCTTGGTCAATTTTTCTTCCAGTAGCTAGATAGCATGGTACATTGTACACTTCTATAGGTGTGGTGTCTAGAACATATCACATGTACCAGGCTAGTTGGCTTCCCATGTTCGATAGCAATAGGATATCCATGGGAATTTGGTTACCCACTTCAACGACTATGGCAATAGGGTGATCTACACTTTTGGAGGGTGAGATTCGATCAACTAGGGGAGGATGATATCCTATGGAGACCATACCATCTTGTACCTCAGTGGCCAGATCACACCAGACAGATGAGGAGGCTTTAATTGGACAAGTTTTTGGTGGGACAACATGATCACATAGTGCAACCCTTTTGCTATGATTAGGTGATGAGGCATTTTAGATAGGTTCAGAGTCCTCCATAGCCACGATCATCTTTTAGGAGATTAGTGCGAAGTGCCCAAAGGCTGAGTGATACAACACGATTCACACTAGAGGATGTTGTCCAGAGTGAATCCAATGATTCAGATCATGATCAACCATTGGTCTCCAATGTAGATGATGTCGGTGCCACATGGGATCATGAGGAGTGGTGGATAGCATTAGGACCAGCCCTAGTGTTTTTGGTTGATGAGCTAGTAGGGGATGCAGGAACATTGCCAGATGAGGGGGATGAGAGAGAGAGGGAGGACAGAGCCAAGGAGACACAATACAAGGCTACTGATATATTTATTGTTATTATTGATGAGGAGTATGGCAAGGATGCAAACCCAGATTATGATGGATAGGAGGGAGAGGAGGTGGATGAGGATCAAGAGGAGGAGGAGGAGGAGGATGAGGATAGAGTTGAGGAGCCACCCCTGACTGATTATGATGAGGTAGTAGCTAGGGACCGATATGAGCGGGGAGAGGTCTCACCCATACATATGACTAGATCCCAGACAACAGCAGTGGTAGGCACCAACACTTATAGCCGAGGGGAGGTGAGCACATCATCCATGCCCCTACATAGGATGAGATTGATATAGCTCATCCCACTAGAGATATAGGTGATGATATTTAATTTTGATATATGTATGATATATTTTGATGTATGATTTGATGTATATATCATGATGTGTACTAATTAAGCTTTATTTCGATCTTCTAGAGCCCTTAGAGGATTGGTGAGAGCTCTACCATCAGACGACCATGGAGATAGTGTCGAAATATCTAGACGAAGAGGAGGTGGACTCTGATTATGTGCCCCCATCGATCATGGAGTGAGATCTAGAGACACTAATACCCTTCGTGAGACTATGGGAAGCTTATGAGGGCTTGAGGAGAAAGATCTATCAAGTCAGAACTGCACCACAAGCAAAGCAATCACAGACCCTAGTAGAGGTGGAGAGACTAGAGAGAGAGGTAGCATGACTACAAGTGGAGAGGGATTAGATAGCAGGAGAGCAGCGGGTGACACTCATGTGGATGGAGGGGGTGGAGTTCATGCTTAGATTCGGTGGATCATGATCACGATCAAGCATGACCGTCTCCTATCATCCTACTACTAATGCAACACGAGTACCAGATCCTGAGGGATCTGTTAATCACAGTCCTTAGTGACATTATATACTATGATGACATGTACAAAAGACTTTTGATATATGTTTATATATGCATTTGTATTTGATATGGTGTAATTTATTTGTGTGGATGTTAAATGACAATGTGATTAATTAAATAGCCTTTGTGAGATTATTCAATTAATGGAAATATGATTTAACAAAATGTATGTGATCTAATTAAAATATGTTTAGAGTGTATGTTAGATGCAGCATAAAGATTAAGTATGTTATGCACTTAGGATTTTAAAGTAACATAACATACAAAAGGCAAAATTGAATAGTATGAAATCTAAAGCAATTATAAAAAAATGAATTAAATAATCACTTTAGTGTTCAAGACACATGCATAATGATTTGTCAAGAATGAAGCAATGAGAAAGCCAATGGGATAGAATCCAATAACTTTGAAAACACTACTCTATAATTCATACCATTCAAAAAGTGGATTAGGCATAGTACCTATGCAAATGCACGACATTAATGGGGTCTTTAAGAGGAGAGCCATCATGCTCGGTTAAGGTATAAGCACCAGATCCATAATTCGTATCAACCACATAGGGGCCTAACCAAATAGGACTGAATTTACCTTTGTCAGCATAGTCGACGGTAGTATTACATTGGTTTTCATACAAAACCAAATAAACTTTGTTAAATGTCCTAGGAATAACACCAATATCATATTTATGTTGGAATTCTTTAGCGTAAGATTGAAAATGCTCGAGAGAGTTGATGTGTTGTTCATCAAGTATTTCAAGTTGGTGTAAACGTTGTTCCGCATAGGTGTCATTATCGAAAAGACCTTGGAGATCAATCCGCAATGTGGGGATTTCTAACTCTAAAGGTAGGATAGCCTTGGTATAGTAAACAAAGTTGAAAGGTGTATTTCCCATAGAAGAACGAACACTTGTGTGATATGCCCATAACACAGTGTAATTGTGTATGCCAATCTTTTTGGTTTTGGTTAGCAGTCTTCTTAAGGATTTATTCTAGGATTTTATTAGTAATTTCGGCTTGACCATTATACTATGGGTAATAAGGTGTTGAAAATTGATGTTGAATATGGAAGGTCTCGAGAAACTTCTTCACATCATTGTTCTTAAATGGTGAACCATTGTTTGAGACTAACGTGAAAGGAAGGTCAAAGCGAGCGATGATGTGTTCCAATAAGAAATGACATATCACCTTAGTAGTGGTAGATCGGAGGGGAATAGCTTCTACCCATTTGATGAAATAATCAGTAGAAGTAATGATAAACGTATGTCCAACCGAAGAAGGTGGTCAGATCTTACCAATTAGGTGCAATACCCACACAAAGAACAACCAAAAGGTATTTGGGCACAAACCTTAGAATCAGGAGCATGGATCAAGTGACTATGTTCTTGGCATTGATGACATCATTTAACATATGAATAGCAGTCCTTCTCCATGTTTTTCCAGTAATAAGGTCCATGCAAAGGAGCTTTTGTGCTAAGGTTTCTCCTCCAAAATTTCTCCCACAAGTGCAAGAATGGGCTTGTTTGAGGGAAATATAAGTTTCAGTATCCTTGAGACATCATAGAAGAATGCCATCAAAGGATATTTTGAGCAATGTATCAGCAAGGATTATATACTTAGTGGCTAATGGTTTGAGGCGAATGCAGTTATTTCTGGTGGTAGGTTCGAGCATGGTACCATCCTTTAGATAATTATAGATGGCATCATACCATTCACACTGATTAGCCAAAAATGTGGGAAGGACATCATTAGGTTTATCACTGATGGAGGGTTTCATAATGCGGTGGATGGTAAAGATGACTTTCTCAGAAGGATCTACAGGAGAGATAAGAGAGGTTGCACTAGCCATTGCATCCACGTGGTGATTGTCTTTTCGAGCAATGTTCTCAATGGTGAATGATTCAAACTGTTATGGCAAAGTGAGAACGAGATCCTTATATTGTGATAGTTTATCATGTTTAGTTTGATAAAGACCGTTGATTTATTTAATCACTAATTTTGAATCACCATAGATATTTATATCTTTGACCCCCATGACAAAGCAGTGTGTAATCTAGTGATTAACACTTCATACTTAGTTGTGTTATTTGTACAAAGTAAATTGAGATGATAGGATAAGGGAATAGGCTTACCTATGGGTAGAATTAAAATAAGTCCAGCACCGGAGCATTTTTGACACTTGGATCCATCAAAGTACAATTCCCATGTAGGAAGGTCTATAGTAAACACATTGTCATTAGGGAAAGAATCATTGGTGGGTAATGCTAAGGGTGAAGGAGCATCGGCTAAATGGTCAGTTAAGGCTTGGCCTTTGATTTATTTTTGAGAAACAAACTTAAGGTCAAACTTGGTTAACAACATGACCAATTTAGCAAGATGTCTTGAAAGATTTGTTTTATTGAAAAGATATCTAAGAGGATCAAACTTTGTCATCACTTACATATTTTTGTGTTAAGTAAGTAATTTCACAACTTAATAGTAGTGAATACAAGAGCTAAACATTATTTTTTGATTCTTGAGTAACAGGTCTCATAATCGAGGAGCATTCTACTGATATAGTAAACAAGATTCTCTTTACCATTGGTGTCTTCTTGAACTAACAATGCAGCAAGAACATGGATAGAAGCAGCTATATAAAGGATGAAAGGTCGGTTGGGTATAGTAGGTTGTAAAATAGGTGGAGTTACAAGTTATTACTTCAAACTCTCAAAGGCTTGTTTACAATCATCATTCCAATCAAAGTTTATATCCTTTTTGAGGAGATGCATGAAGGGTAATGTACGATCAGCTAGGGATGCGACAAAATGACGGATGGCTTGAATCCGTCCTTGCAATGTACACAATTGGTAAATTTTATGAAGATGTGGCATATTAATTATAGCATCAATTTTCTTGATGTCCACCTCAATGCCTCTATGAGATATGATAAAACCTAAAATTTACCACTATCTACTCCAAAGACACACTTTTTGGGATTTAAGCGCATTTTATATTTACGCATGCGCTCAAAGATTTATCGAAGGACATTCACATTATCTTGGCATGTTAAGGATTTAGTGAGAATGTCATCAACATAATATTCTAAGATTTTATGGATGTAGTCATGAAATATTAAGGTCATTGCATGTTGGTAGGTAGCGCCAACATTCTTTAAACCAAAAGGCATCATAACCCAACAAAATATGCCCCAAGCGAATGTAAAGACCATCTTATATTGATCTTGTGGGTTTAAGAATATTTTATTATATCCAAAAAATCCATCCATAAAGGATAACAAAGCATGTCCAACAGTGGAATCCATGATCATGTCAATGTTAGGAAGAGGAAAGTCATCTTTTAAAGAGGCTTTATTCAAGTCTCTAAAATCCGTACATATCCTAACAAGATTATTGTGTTTGGCCACCATGATAATGTTTGATATCCAAGGAGAACAATCAATGGGGTGAATGAAACCTGCATCAAGGATTTTTTCAAGTTCTCCTTTAATATGCAAGGCTATCTTAGGATTCATTTTTTGAATATTTTGGTGAACGGGCTTAGCATTTGTAGCAAGGACAATGTTATGGGTAACTATTCGGGGATATATTCTAGGCATATCGGAATATTTACAAGAAAATAGTTCATGAAAGGCATAAAGCAAGGTTGCAAGGTCCTCTTGTTCTTCATCGTTAAGGCACTTCCCAATTTTATTGACTTTGTCTTTATCATCTATATCCATGGGTATGTCAAGGGTATCTCCTAAAGGGAGTGCATTAGCCTGAGGAACTTCAAGATCATATGGTTCCATGCTTGTAGTAGTATCAATGGTGGGATTAGAACTTATCATAGAACAAGAGGCATTTCTCTTGGAGGGAGAAGTCTTATCCAGAGCACCTAACAAGTGTTTCAAATCTTCACCGTCATGAACATAGCTGAATAGGGGAGAATCCACATTAAGGAATTCAGTATTCTTAAGCACGAGGGTGGTTCTCGATGTGCATGTGATAGTGTTGATGTTGAGAGAGGATCATTGATTGGTTTTGGTAGCTTTGGAAAAGGAAAACCCTAGACCGGTCTTAGTTCCTTGTGTATTAGGTTCAATGGGTACACGAATGCCTTGCTCATGCTTACCCAATCCTTTACCATTGTAGCCTAATTGTTTCACAAGATCATAACCATGTCCATAAAGTCTTTCCATTTCTTGTGGGTTAGGTGGTTGTTGATAATCTATCTCATCAATTTTTTTTGTATATGTTTCATTTTCTTCCAAAAGACATGAGGTAGATGTGTGAGAAGGGTGTTCTTCTTGTTGGGTAGAGAGGAAAATTGATTTTTGTTGTTGGGTATCCTCTTTTCACGTGACAATACACTCACCCATAATGGAAGGGGTAAATTCTAAAGATCCCCAATCGTCACCAAGTAAGTTAAACTTAGGTTTATCTTATAGTCGATCCTTCTTAGAAGGGGCAATATTGGAGGTAGGAATTAAGGTATTGAGGGGACTTGATGTGCCCTTTTCAAGTTGTAAGAAACTCTCAGGTTTAGGGTCTATGTCAGTATGATAAAATTTATTATTATAGACATAATTCATTTTGCAATGAAGGGTCGAGGGTACTGCATGCATCTCATTTATCCATGGTCTTCCCAAGAGGAGATTATAAGAAAGGTCATAGGGTATGACATTGATAGGAGTTTGCAGTGTAACCATTCTAATAGTAATGGGTAAAGTGATGACACCAAGGGGTTGCTTTGTGACATTGTCAAATCCTCTAATAGATAAGGAATCAGATTGGATTTGTGATCTATCCACATGTAACCTATCAAGAAGTTTTGTACTTCACACATTTACAGTAGAGCCATTGTCAATGAGGGTCATTTTGATACTTATCCAATCATATTGGTCTATGATCATAAAGGCTTCATTTTTCTTTCATAATTCTAATGGAGGGAGCTCATGTTGATAGAAAGTAATGTCCACATTAGCTATGTTCATTTCATGTAGGAGAGCTACCACATCATTATCATTTGTACTAGGAGGGACCACTATCTGTTGCAATGTTGTTTGAAGCATAGAGTGATATTTAGGGGAATTCTGAAGAAGATCCCAAAGGGATATCTTGGTGAGAGTGTTCTTAAGTTGTTCAACCAAATCATACTCCCTAGGTGGTGAGTTTAAATGGGGAGCCACAGGTAAGATGGGATTGGGCAATGGTAGGGAGGCTGAGGCAGTTGGTTGTTGGGGATGTGGGTTATTACGATTATAATGCGTGTGAGCAACGGTATCATGCTTAGGATGGTAAAGTGTAAAATCAAGTTGGGATGAGGTTGGAGGTTTATGGGAAGGTGGGTAGAGAACAAGTTGAGGTTGGATGACATTGACATCTTTTGTTTGAGGTTGTTCATCACAAACCCTAGTGGATGGAGTAGCTGAGATGAAGTCCTAGAGAACTTCATCTAACATGCCCATATCATCATAACTAAAAGGTTTGAAAAACAAGGGAGCGGAGGTTTTGACTTTATCATCACCAACCTTAGTGGATGAAGTGAATGAGAGGAAGCCTTGAAGGGATTCATCTAACTTCTCCGAATAATCAATACTAAAAGGTTTAGATGATATAGTTTTCCTATAGTGGATAAGTGTGTGCATCGTTTCATGTGACGTTTCTATAATTTTATTTTCATGCTCCAAGGAATTTGCTTTGAAAGAACTAGGAACTAATTTCCTGAAAATGAAACTTGTTAAGATTTAATGCTAGTCATAAATGTCATTTTAAGCTAATGATAACCATATAACAGAGAATAACATAACTGAAATATAGCACAAACTAAAACAAATAGAAAATTTGGAATCTAGAAAGAAAATGAAGAAACTACTGATGCAAAATGTGTACTAGGACTAGGTCGCCCAAGGTAGCGACTTAGTCCTGCTATGGGTATTTTTGAATTTTTTTTGTGTTTTTTGATGAAAAATGCAATGTTCTGGAATGTAAGATGCAACACTTGATGGTATATGCAAAATTTCTATAATATGCAATAAAATCAATGCAAAATATGAGTCTTTTTCACCAATACAAAATACAAAACCCTAGGATTTCTTTTTAAACAATGCAACATTCCATGTAATGCTAAAGAAAGAGTTCCTAGGATGCAAATGCAGACTAAATCAGAAGTAAAATGTGTCTAAATGTAGGTTCACCAAAATGAACCACAAAATTTAATGTTTTGGGTAAAGGAAGGGGTCCCCTACAACTTTCTAGGGTTTTCACCTAGAAGGAAGGGAATATCCTTTTGGGGGAGCATTAAATCTTGTGATTCTTTCAATGTTAGGGATTGAATATGTGTTGAAATATGCTAAATTATGAAGTTTGATAAGTAAACCTAACTATTTAATCTAAACTAAGATAATCTATATTGCTGGAAAATATATGATGCAATATAACAATGATAAAATAAAGACTAAACTAAGAAAAATAACCTAATATGTCAAACAAGTGCACCTATAAACTGAAGAGGGACAAGGTACAAATTGTAGGAGCCTTTGAAAACCTAGAAAATCTGAGTTTTGAGCCCATTGGGACACTTACAACAAGCTGGGTGACCTAGTCCCTTTTCAGACAAACTGCTCTAGATTTCATTTTAGCCAATTGGGTACTCCAATTTGTAAAAATCTTTGTCGGGAACCTCTAGTGGGACTAGGTTTCCACTATGGGTGACCTAGTCCCTTTCAACTTTTCTAGAAAACTAAAACTAGATACAGAGGCCTATGATCTGTGTGTTATTTCTCCACGAGAATTTGGACTCAAACCTACAAATAACCTGCAAAACAAAGTATATTTGGGTTTCTAATGTTGGGTTTTCCTTGGTCAAACCCCTAGTTTGTATTTAAACTTGTAAAGAGATAAAAAATATGCACAAACCCTAGCCCTATGTGTGTCTAAAACTAGGAAAACCTAAAATAAGACAAAACCCTATTCTATTGCACTAGAATAAGGTGAATGAAAAAGATTTGAAATGATGCAAGACTTCAATCCTAGAAACCCTAAAACATTACAAATGAGTGTAAAAAGGAATGCAAATGGGATGCAAACATCAAATCTAAAGATGGGCTACAAATAGAAGATGGAGTCACTTTTAAAATAGTCTTTAGGTGTGATTTGGTGGCTAGTTACACCTCCTCAACCTAGATTTCTCCATGAATCTCCATAGGCATCTATGTTCAACCTTTGGCAATGTGTGATCTTGAATGTGGAGTGAGTTTTAAGACCTGAAAAAAGCCCTAGTTTGCTGACCAAAAGCTTCAACTTTGTTGTGGGGGAGACATAAATCTTCTTAAGGAAGTTGTTTTTCACTTGATTCTTAAAGTTGGTTGTGAAAAATGACCAAGAGAGAGAGGAAAAATGACCTAAAAACAAGTATTTATAAGCAAGAAGACCTAATTTTCAATAATTTTGACCTAAGAGGCCGACACCCATCAGGAATTTTTGGCAAAGTATACATTTTCCCACTTTAAAATGCAAAAATCCTCAAAAAGGACTAGGTCGCCAACTTGGGCGACCTAGTCCCACCAAGGGATTTTGGAGTGGAATTAGTGATTTTTAAATAATTTTTGATGTTGCTTGTCAGGGGTTGAATGATTCCTTAGGTATAATAGGCCTCAAAGTCAAAAATAACGAATCTTAGGGGCCTATAAATGTTGTTTTAGGGTGATAATTGATGAAAGGGGACCTAAAGTAGGACCAAAATGGGCACAAAATTTTCCTTTTCTTCAAAGGTATACAATTTTTAGTGACACAGGCACTAGACTCACTCAGTTTTTTCATTTTGACAATATGACAGATCTAGGGTTTACAAATTTCAAATTATGGGAAGGACCTTCTGGTTTATTCTCAAGAAATAGTTTTGCAGGAAAAACCCTCATAGCTCTCACACAATTCTCACCAACCTAATTGAAAATGCACAAAATTCAACCCCTTGCAAACCCTAAGATCCTAAAGATTTCAAAATTTTCACTAATTCCCCCAAACCAGCTTAATTCAAAGTGATTGGCATAGGGAAGTGTGGTTTTTTGCTTACCTAGATAGAAATTTGTTGTCAATGCCTCTACAACCTTTTGCCAAAGCTCTCCACACCTTCTTCTCAAACTTGATCAAATTTTGTGCTCTTTGAAAGGTGCAATTGTGAGGATAAATGGGCCAACAACCATCTTTATGGCCAAGGAAAGGAGTGTAGTACCATTAATGTTTGACAAAAATATCATGCAAGTGAAGTGACAGTTAGTTGTTTGAGTTTAAACTCTAGTTGTCGATCATTTATTTTAAAACCATATCAGTGGTTCTCCTTCCATCTCACACTTTCCTCATTTTGTGCCCTTCAGATGTTGCCACATCACCTTTATTTACTTTAGTCACCTTTTGTTTGGAAGCCATCATGTATCGCTATTTTGATCTTCATTCCTTTGGATGAACTTGTGATGCCTTAAAACCTAGCAATGAGGGGAATATTCCATCCAATATTTCATCTCTCATTGTTGATATGCTCTTTAGAACTCAATTTGCATCCACAATGGTATTAGCTGGCATGATGGGTGATAGAGTTAACCATCTATTTCTCATCACCAATACATTTTTTCTTTTATGTGTTCTATCAACGATAGGAACCATATGTGTGAGAAGATCTCAACTGTTGATCGAAGTCCTCCTTTTGACTTTATTCATCACCCATCATGGATCGCTAATTCATGTTTCAATAGTCATGTCACATTAGCGATGGGAGAAAAGAAACGATAGAATAAGATTTAGCCACATGTACCTGCTTCAAGATCAAAGGCACCAGAAGCATCACCCTTAGTAGTACTTCAAATTGGTGATGAAACATTAAGACAATAAACCATATCGTTCATCACTACCTTGAAAAAGAGAAGTGAGCAGCTATCCATGATGAGCGATGAATGGAAATACAAAGAACTTATAAGGTCATTGCACATCAATGATTTAAAAGCTAAAACTTAAAAGCAATTAGCGATAGAGGGGCAGTATTGATAGTGAATAAAACACTCACATCGTGCAACATTAATGTGAAACTCCAAGTTTAAAACCAATCCACGATGAGTGATGTGAAGGAAAAGGCTCATTGCCAATTCAAGGGAAGGAGTTCTAAAGCAATCTGCAATGAGCGACATGCAAAGAAATGAACAAGAACTTAAGTGGATCAATTTTTCACATGCTCACAAGTTGATTTAAAAATGGGACTGACTAGGAGCAACGTAAGATAATACCTTAAAAGGACTTAAGAACATTTTATGCAAAGGATATAAAGGAAAAACATGGCCTATGTTTTAGCCTTATTAAATATGTGGATCAATGGACCAAAGTAATAAGGAAAAAGTTATGCGACAGGTAAACAAGGAGACCTAACCACAAGGGGTCAATAGCCAAATGAAGTCAAAGGCTTAAGTTACAACTTAGACAACCTAGAACCAGTAAGAGCAAGTCAATGAATGATTAGACTCAAAGAAAAAGGTTTAGAGAAAGGGGAAAATTACTAAGTGAAAACCCACCCCCAACATAAAACCCTAAACCCTAATACCAGATCAAACCCATAAACCACTAAGTAAAAGAATTTTAGACTAGTGGAATAGGATATTTTGAGAGTTCCACCAGTGGCTCTGACTGAGGATGCATGCCTCTCGTAGGCATGGCAAGATTTCAGATCTCATGGTTGAAGCAAACCAAGCACAAGGACACCAAAAACCAAGGACTTTCTCGGACAAAGCAAGGAGACCAAACCCAAGAAAACTAGACCTATATACAAAATTTATAGGACTATACAATGTACATGGAAGAGCATATTTCAAGAGAAATATGGCTTCAAGAACTGTCCATGTACTAGTAGTTCAAGAAGTTCACCTATTAAGCTTATTAGGAAATATGAATCCTCCCCATGTGTGTTTGATATTAGATAAGGGCCTAACCGTAGTGCTTCAAATTTTCCATGCTTGCCCTTGTCTTGATATCTTGCATTCCACATCAATACCATACTCCCAACTTCAAATTTCATAAGAGAAGGCTTCTTATCATACAAATGCTTGACTTGTAACTGCATCTTAGTGATTTGTTCATAAGATTATTTTCTAGTTTCATCTAATTCTATCAATGCATCCACTCTGTGTTCCATCTCATCACACATATCACCTTCATACTCTTGTATAAACTTGTAAATCTTTAGTAAATTGTTCTAAGGAAACCTAGATGCAATACCATATAATAAATCAAATGGGGCACAACCAGTAGCCTTCTTCACAATTACTCTATCTACCCATAGATCAAGCCTCAGCTTTGAATCCCACGCTTTCTTATTCTTTTCAATCACCCTTTTAATGATTTTCATTAAACTTTTTTTGCTAGATTCAACTTGACCATTCCCTTGAGGATGGTAAGGGGATGAATAAAAAATATACATATGCCATGTTTGTCAGAAAAATCCTTGAACTCATCAAACCTAAAACACATAACGTTGTGTAATATAATTATCTCTAGGACTCCAAACCTAATTAAAATGTTGTTCATAAGGAAATCAACAACCACTTTACTTGTTTCCTTCTTTGTGGGGATTGCTTCCACCCACTTTGTAAAATATTTAATTGTAAGAAGGATCCATGAATACCCCCACCAGAATTTTTTGATATTTCACCAATGAAGTCTATACCCCATTGTTGGAAAGGGGCCTGAACTGAAATAGGTCTGAGTGGTAGACTCCCTGAAAACTTTAGCTTCCCTGCAAATGTCTGGCAAGCATCACAAGTTTTAACAAACTTGTGGGCATCCTTAAAGACTATAGGCCACCAAAATCCTACCCTCAATTTTTTTTGAGTTGTGGTCGTAGCCATATACTAGCCACCACAAAATCCATTATGCATCTCCTTTAGTAGGTCAAAATATTTAACTTCATCAACACACTTCAACACACACTTCATCATGACACCCTCTGGGTTCCTCCACCATAATTTACCATTGGTAATCACATACTTGATGGCATGTAACCTGAGAGTCCTCTTTTCTTGATCAGTCAACCATTCTAGGCATTGCATCTTCTACAAATAATAAATGGCATTCTTATACCAATCACAATCTTGCATATCACTGTAAATATGTGACCTACTGTAGTCATCTTCAAAGTTTATTTGATTGGCATCTAAGTTATCTTCAACCATTAGTTTGGCTAGCCCCTGAAATCTCACCAACTTACTTATTTGAACAGCAATATTAAATTCTTGGATCATGTTGATCCATCTATGCCTCTTTCCCATAGTCTCTTGTTGAGTGAAGATTTCCTTCATTGCAAAACTTGGTACAAAGGATATGATTGTAGCTCCTATCTAATATGTTTTGAATTTCATAGCCTTAACCAAAGCATATGACTTCTTTTTAGTCATGTCATACTTAAGTTCGGGGGCCTAAAAATTCTTACTAAAGAATACAATACAGTGTTCACAACCCTCATCATTTTTCTGCAACAACACAACAACAATAGTATGGAAAGAAGCAAAGGAGAAAACATGCATAGGTTTGGAAAAATCTGGAGACTTTAGCATTGCGGCCTCCTTGATGGATTTCTTTATACTCTTAAATTCCTAACTAGGCTCCTCACTCCAAACCATCTTTTCTCCTTTCTTCAACATATTGGAGATAGGCCTTGTGATCTCAGCAAAGTTGGTTACAAACCTTCTCAGGAAATTGATTTGACCAAAAAATGACAGAATACCTTTGGAATTTTTTGGTTGTGGAATTTTATCTATGGTAGCTACTCTCTTAGGATCAATTCTTATCCCATCCTTAGACATAATGTGGCCCAATAGCTTACCTTCTTTCACTCCAAACACACATTTTTTTGGACTCAATTTAATCCCATACAACATTTCTATACTATCTCAGTCTAGTATTCTTTGATGCATATTTACCTCTAACCTAAGAAAATAAAAGTTTTGATTCCCCAATGACTTAACTTTGTAATCCCATGTTTCTCAACTATTTTTAATCCTATTAGCATGGCCTCATACTCAGCTACATTGTTTTTACACGAAAACAATAATTGAAATGAAAATTTGAAGGTCTTACCATTGGGAGAAATTATTATGACCCTTACACCAGCTCCTTCCTTTGAGAAAGCTCCATCAAACCTCATATTCCATAAGTCATCATTATTAGTTTGTTGAATCACTTATTTCTCTAGAGGTGTAAGTTTTTTTTCTTCTTCTTTTTGAAACTCCTCAATTCTGAAATTATCCATGTCAGTGTCCACAAAATGGATTCTATCTACTTCTTCCATGAATTCAATTACGTGTGGAGCTTTGGGTTCCCTCACAAGCTTGATATCTTTTTTGTCAATGGGAAAAGTAGAAAAGGACATGTCACACTACATTCTTCCTCCCATTGAGGTACTCCACTTTCTTGACATTAGCATACCATAGTCTGGTGGGATGCCCACCACAACTATACTCATCACAAACTCCTTATTTGGAAAGGTAGCCAATTTGTATGGAACATCGTTAATGACCCCATTGACTAGGATCTCTCTTGAGTCCATGGCATAACACTTTCCATAAGCACTATTGATCTTCAATCTCATTTCTTTCATGATCTTGAACCACTAAAAACATGCAATATAGGGAAAGAGGATTCCACAATAGGCTCCTAGGGTTTTTCACCTAGAATCTTGGTTGGTACAATGCCTCTTTTGCACTAGGTGTTCTTGGTGCTCATTCAAAGATTAGGGGTTGATGTGTGATGTGTGTGTGAGATGTGATGATCTCAATTCAGAAAACTGAAAAGGAAATTATTTATCGATGCGAAACTAAAGAAATGCAAAGTGCTGGAAAACACAATGTTGTATGCAAACATATACAAAATGACCTAAAAATGTAAACTAAACTAAACAAGAAGCTATGAGATAGAATGTGTGCACTTGAAATCTATAGAGGGGTGGGATGGAGGTCTGGAATGTTGATGAGATTGTTGCAGATGATGACTCAGACACTTGTGCCAATCTGGGCGACTTAGTCCCAGATCTAGAAAAATTGGTCTAGAGCCTGTTTCTGCCAAATGGGTGTCTGAATATGCCAAAATCACTAAAAGGAAAATTCACTGGGACTAGTTCGCCATTGTTGGTGACTTAGTCCACTTCTAAATTTTTGGAAATTCGAAAGGGGAACGAAAGCCCTCAGTCTGTACTTCGATTCTTCACAGGTGTTCGCTTCTGAAACTCTGATTTCTAGGCCTGAGATTTACTTTTATGGATTTTTTGACTTTGCAAGCAAGGAGAGGTCTTCAAGAAATCTGTAAACACATAAGGAGAGAAAGAGAAAATGTTGATTATTAGGGCATGGGGGTTTGCCTTGGTCAAACCCCTTTAAGATAATTAAATCAAATGAAGAGATAATGAAGTAAAACATGAAACAATGGAGTTAGTTACCTTTCCTTGATGATTGATCTTGAGTTGTTGCAGCAATCAGCCCTTGAATGCTTCAGAAAAGATGTCTTGATGACTTGGAATGCTCAAACCCTAGCTTGCTTGAGAAGAAGGAGAGATGAGTGAAGAGGAGAATGAGATAGATGACAATAGAAGAATTAGGGATTAGGGTGAAAAAGATGAGAAAAACCCTTATTTATACATTTTGCGCCCTGGTTTCCTCAAAAATAACACCACACAGGCCGACCTTAGGGTTTAGTAGACAAAATCCCGTAAGAAATTTACATTTATTTTGATTTGTATGCCACATGGGACTAGGTCGCCCAAGGTAGCGACTTAGTCCACCTAGGAAAATTTGAGTGGCTATTGGGGATTAAAATGTGATTAATGATATTTGTTGGGATTGGACCTCCAAAAACACACTAAAGTAGGACCTATAAGTGTATTAAGGGATCATTATGGAACAAGAAAGGGTTGATTTAGTGATGAAAAGCCTAGGAAAGTGTGAGGGTTGGTTACAAAACCTTACAACACTTTAGACTAAGGATTGGAAAAGGGGTAAAAAGAGGTCCAAAATCCATAGGAAAGGGCCCAAATGAGTGAAAAGTGTAAAGGCTACACTTTTGGCAACACATTTAGCCCCCACTTTAGTGAGAAGATTAACCTGCTTCAAACTCACACTAAAGTAGCCCAATGGAGATGGTGAAGAATGAAAAAGATGAAGAAGGTGGTCAAACCCCCAGGATTCGACTATAAGGAAGAGAAGAAGGAAAGTAAAAAGGGTTGGATCAAGCTTCAACCATCTATCCAGCTAGTTGTGGATCAAATCTAGGCTATTTGTCCAAAAAGAAATGTTTTCACTCTGGGGCGACAAGACTTTTGGTTATCCACTAGGTGAGAAGGCCGAAAAGGTGAGAAACATACACATCCTAGCTAGTATGCACTCACACACACACAGGTGGCTATTGGGAAAGTCGTATCATTGGATAGGCTTCTCGCTCAAACCATACCAAAGTTATACCTCCTGATAACTTTGATAAGGCGCCACAAAACAAAAGAATTTTTAAATGTAAGAATGGTGTAAGGAATGTTTCAAAGGGATCTTGGTTAGTTCATGTGAGGTCTCATCTTAAGGAACATCATGCGTAATGTCTCCAAGAGAGGAAAATTGCAAATGGTCTCATCTTGTTTGTATGAGAGGACAAGTGCAATGTCTCCTCTTGAACAACATTGTACCTAATGTAGACACATAAAAAATCCTTCATAATCATTTTCATCAATTGCATGACCTATTCCATTACCTGCATATTCATATCTCTCATTGCATATTTCTTGTGACCATTTGCATATTTCATCAATCCATTTCATTTAAACATATTTAAATATATCTTTCATTAAGTTATTTTTCACCTATCTCATAAACACATTTGCATAAGCATTTAATAACTTCATAGGCATATTCACTTCAATATGTGCATAATCATAACTCATGTCCCATCCATAATCATTTTTACACATCCATTTCATATTTCATGCATAACCATTTTATAAACATTTATCTTTCTCAAATAATCATTTTATAAATCTATAGGTCATTAACCACTAAAATATTATAGCTATCCATGATCATTCATTCATTGGCATAAATCATTAATCCATGTTACTTTAATTATTTTCATACTCATACATTAATATATTTGCATATCCCATTTATCCAATTCATTAAAATATTGCACATATTTAGTAATTTTATCTATTTACAATGAGCATGCATTTGTCCCACTTCAATCATTTGTCCCACATTTTCCCCATAACTTGGACTCATCCCATTAATTCATCTATAAATACTTGTTTCTTCCTCACATTACACACACGAATTCTCAATCTCATCACCCGATTTCACAGGGCTTCTTGTGCTTTTGCTTGTAAAATCTGAGAGGAAAACTCAAGATATTGTGAAGGAGGGTAACAATGGAGTGAATTTCATTTGAATGCATATGGATTTCATAGTTTAGATTTGATTAGTTGCATATGTTTCATTTTAGAAATGGTCCATTGAATGTCATGTTGCAAGGCTGATTTGTGTTTTACAGATTTAATCACTCGTTTTTAGTTTTTCAATGTGCACATAATGGTAAACCCGACACGTGAACATTTGCATATTGTGAATATAGGTTCTTGTTTGATGAAAAAAAAATTTAATGAGTTTTCGCAGAATCTCTGGCAGCATAAATTAGAAATACAGCCAATTTCCATTTAATGTGTTGTTTCAAACTTTAACATACATTTGATGGAAAAATAATGACGTCTTGTTTCAAATTTTAATACTCTTTTGATACATAAGTGTATGATAGATATTCTAAAGCTAAACTTAAATTCCATTCTTGCCCAGTCGCTGCTTCCATACGCTACATAGCATGATGGCTATTCAAATTATGTGTCCCCTTAGTCATAATTTACTTGCTGCCTTTTCAACCTCCAACGTTGCCTACCTATCTCCTGCACAGTCATTTTGGCTTTGCTTTAACCGCCATCTCTTAAACTAGGACGAATTTGTGCAACTTTTTTCTTTGAATTAAATTGAGACATCTTTTCATGCACTACAAACTGACTGTAGACTTGTTTGCAAACAACCTTGGCGAGGGTAGTTTTACCCATTCCGCTCATCCCATATAATACCCACTTTCAAAATATTTTGATGATCTACTATGTTTAGTAATCTCCTGACATGCTCCATGCCTTAGTCTAATCCAAAGCATTTCAAAGTATCGAAATGGATCTTATCCGACTCTAATATTTTCACTACGTACCCTGTTACATCTTTAATCATCCAAAGCAGCATCCTTCCAGAAGTGTGATCCTTTATATTGATTTGATGACCAGCCACATATATTTGAAACATTTTCTAATTATAGCAGATGTAACCTTATCCTGGTGGAACGCGTCAGAAGGCAAAACATCATAAAACGGGAGAAGGATTTCGACCCTCGACTTATCCAGAAACCATATTTCATTCAAAAACGACATTTATCTCACAAAAGGATTGATTGTGGTAGCCGTTCCCAACCTGTCAAGCTCCCGTCTGGCAAATAAGTCACTTGGATGAACCAAATTTTGAATGCTCAAGGTCACCAGTACGATATGTTCTTTCTTTAATGATCTTTAGAATTGTCGTTATTAATTTGATCTGTCTTTTCTTTCAGTCACAGGTGGCGTAGCATGGTTACAATACTAAAAAGTAAAACAAGGTTCATTCCATCCTGCAATCATGCCATTCTATTTTAATGGCCTCCTACAATCATGGCTCACCTGACTTTTTCGGCGCATGTTATTCCTACAAATTTTGGCTTTCCTATATAAAAGACCATTTGTGTTTTTAGTAGTCTTGCGTTTTATTTTATTCAGTTTCTAAGCTTAGATAGGATTTAAATAAAAACTTTAGTATAGATTTAGGAATTAATTTAGTTTTCGTTAGATTTTAATTTAGATTTAAGTTAGACTTCAATTTAGATTTAAATTAGATTTAGATTTTAATTAGAATTAATTGTAATCTAATTTAGATTCAATTTAGATTTAAATTATATTTAAAATTAGATTTAAAATTAATTTTAAACTTTAAATTTTAACTTAGATTTAAATTAGATCTCAATTAACATTAATTAGATTTAAATTAGAATTAACTTTAGTTTAAAATTAATCTAGATTTAGAATTAATTTCAAATTAACTTTAAATTAGATTTTAATCTTAATTTAGATTTAAATTGTAATTTAGATTTTTAATTTAGATTATAGTTAGTTTCTTTTTTTTTATTTAGATTTCTTAGATTTAATTTAAGATTTAATTTAACTTAGATTAATTTAAATTAGTTAATTAGATTTTGATTAACTAGATTAATTTTCTTACTAAATTAATGTTTGAGTTTCAATTTCATTTCGGAGCTAATTTAGTTTATTTTCTTGCAGGTTCGTGTGACATAAACTTGAAATAAAAATATACGTTTGTCAAAGAAAGGAGGCATGAAACTACTAACGAATTTGGTGTAGGACGCGGTCAAAGACAAGTGATTTGAAACTGAGTGTATTCATTTTATTACATCACATTTTCCATTGGTACTTAAAATGAACAATTGTCTTCTCTCACATAGATCTAATTAGGGGGTTAAAGGACATTGTTTGTTGTTTTTTACAGTGGTAGGTGATTATGCTCTGACCTCGTGCAAACTAGGTGATCAGAAAACTAGACCAATCTATTTTATGTGTCACCCCGATTCAATAATTGAAGTATCCTCTCCCCTTGCGCACTTGTGCGATCTTGGGTTCAAGAGAAATGGTTATTGACTCTAGGACTTGGGCCTTCCTTGGTGGGAAAAAGTACTCACCCCAAGGCGACTCAAACCAGCAATAGAGCTCTTTGGCCGAGCTAGCCCCGACCGGTATATAAATGTGAATCCCAATGGAAAACTTAGGATTACAAGTGCAGATGTGTTACACGGACAAGTGAACTCCCCAAAACCCTGTTGAGCATAACCTCTTCAGGCTGTAGTTCCTCCTTATCACAGCTAATTTTTCCCCATGTGTGGCCACTCAGACAAGGATTCTGAACTAAAAACCTTTGTTTAGTTTCCAAAATCTCATCTATTTTCCAGCACAACAATGGTCATTGTGAAGGCATCCACATTCTCCTAGTTCTTAGTAGAGGTGATCAACCCACCATGG
This sequence comes from Sequoiadendron giganteum, assembly GCA_007115665.2. Classification (NCBI taxonomy): domain Eukaryota; kingdom Viridiplantae; phylum Streptophyta; class Pinopsida; order Cupressales; family Cupressaceae; genus Sequoiadendron; species Sequoiadendron giganteum. Next base: position 22,927,049 of record CM021103.1, on the reverse strand, counting down.
GAGATTTATGGGGGTTGGAAGCTTGGTTGACCTACGAAGTGAGTACACTATAACAGGGAGCTCGTGTGTCCAAGCTTCTAAATTCATCCGCTAAGAATAATAATGGTTAGGGAAACCTACGTGGAATCTAGAAAATATTGTCCTTTCCAACCTCAAGATTTGTGCTTGCATTGCTAAAATCAAACAACATTCACGATTGAAAGAAAACTCAAAAACATTTTGTCTATTGTGCCTTGCATGTGTGTATTCAAAACATTGTCAAAACAAATCAAACATCACACCAAAATCTGATAACATTTTAACTTTGACACAAACTTGGCCAACATTTTTCCAAACAAGTTGTTTAAACCAAATATTTTCGCATTTCATTTCCCATCATTCCATGACATTCATTTAGCTTAGTTGCATTACTTAAACAAATCTTAGTTTGCATACACCTTTTTGAAAACTTTGGAATAGGGAAACTTACCATATCTTGTCATAGGCCCATTGGTACAAAAAAATTTATCATTGACCTTATCATTTTCCACATTAGTCCTTGTCACTTTGGTGTAACCTTTAAACTCATCGGTCTAGTTTAAGGCTCATCTTGTAAAACGTTTCACTTGTCATCCACTCTTTTTGAGGTCATTGATAATATCATTTGGAAACATTAGACTATCCTAGGTTGGCTAGTAACTCCTTCCTTCCTTAAGTTTCACAAAAAAGGTGCATATTTCATACCATAGTCATCTCAACTGCATAACACTTTTGCATATCTTATTCCAAAAATACCAAAAACATAGTCTTAATCTCACATCATTTGCATTCGCCATTTTGAGAAAATATTTTCATGGTTGAAACTAGATTACAAAAGCAGTGCAAGGCCATAGATTTCTTTCATGATGATGAAGACATTTACAAATACACTACCACTTTAAATCTTAACAACACATTGAATGAGGAACATCATAATACCTTTGGAACGTAAGACAATGCAAATTTGGGACCTTCATCTCATGAGCAATCAAAGATAAAAAAATATTTTTGAACAATTCCTCGTTAGAGATAGACATGGAAATATATACATAAAAGAGGTAGAGGCTTCTACTCAAAATCCTAATGTTGCCACTCTAGTGGATGAAATTGTCAGACTAGACCCTCAAAGATTCTTGGCTAAACTATTGCATGAAGGAGTGAAATTACCCCAAGGATTTGATGTCGATATCTTACACGATGCAACACCACTAAAAGACAACACACAAACAAGCTAAGGATAATCTTCACCACAACTTATAGTTTCCATACCTATTGAAGCAATAAGCCAAAATACCACAAACACCAACACTTCATCCATCCTAGCAACAAAATCTATGTCACAGTCCATGACACAAACCACATCACAACCATTATTCATGACACAACCCTTGGGCTCGACATTTACTTCCCTTGGATCATCATCTCAGGCCGTAGGGCCATCCACATCTAACATTCTTGGTAAACCTAATCCAAGGAAGATTATTATCCAAGGATCTCAATCAAACATAAATGCCATGTCACAAGGTCCTTTGTTAATACCAACACCTTGCAAGGGAAAAACATGAACATTCCATCTAGCCAAAACATAAACACTTCACATAGCTATAACCCTTTCAACATATCATATAGATCCTCTTTTGGGCATCAAAATCCACATGGACAAATACAATACAGCACAACCACTTAACACATTCCAACATATACATCACACATTCATACCTATGGACATAGTCAAAATCCACCTCACATGCACCACATGTCATCTCACCATAATACAAACATGGCACCTCAACATAATGTCACCGAAAATCCTTTAATAGATGCCTTGACTTCTCAATTGGATGCTTTAAAAAAAAAAAGTGGAAGGAATGCAACTATCAAACAAGAAAACATACACATTGCATGACTTACGTCCATATCCAAATGATCCTAGCATTTACATGTCACCATTCCATCATGGGTACATCATACCTAACTTCACTAAATATAAGGGAAAGACAAATCTTCTTGAACACATAAGGGAATTTAACATGACATGTGTAGATGTGGCCTTTCAACATACTTACTTGATGAGACTGTTTCCTAGAAGTCTTATCGGTCTCGCATTTGAATGGTTTGCATAACTACCTAAAGGATCTATAAAACCATGGGATGACTTAGCCAAAAAGTTTATGGAAAACTATGCCTATAACATCGAAAATGGTATCACAATAGCCACCCTATACCACATGACATAAGACGAGGGTGAGAATTTCATTAACTTTTTCCAAAGATGGCGTAGCATGGCATGTAGATGTCCTATTGAAATTCGTGAAAAACAAAAAGTTAACATGTTTGTCAAAAATCTCATATCCAAATTAAAACATCCATTGAAGTGCATTTTTGTACAAACTTTTTTAGACTTGGTGGAAAAAGGTATGACATTGGAAAAGGTCCTAATAGCCCAAGGTGAACTCACATATGGCAACAAAAACACACACAACCAACACACCTCTAACGACAAAAGCAAGTTTTGGTCCCACAATAAGAATGCAACAAATGATGGAGTCGTAGTTGCCAAAGTTGTGAATAGATTAGGTCTCACATTGACTCTCAAAGCACCCAACACACACAATAACATATCATATGTTTCCAATCAAGCAGCTAACGCAATACAAAACAATCAACAAAGGGGACCCCCAAGACAACCAAGGCAATACACTCCTTTACCAAAACCAATTGAATTTATCCTTAAGAAGCTACTACAATAAAATATTATACAACTCCAAGAGCCTAAACCATACGACCTAGGACAATTCAAACCCTCTTGGTGGGATGATAATGCCTTTTGTGATTACCACTGCATCAAAGGGCATAAGACCTCATCATGTCATCAATTGAAGAATCTAATTCAAGACCTAATTGAAAACAATACCATAGAGGTCGAGGGACAACAACAAACTTCCAATAAATACCATACAATTTTCAAGAATCCATTGCAAGATCATGGAAAAGACTCCAGTTCGGGTCAAAAGATAGAAAACCATGCCAATTATACTAATGCCTCTTTTGACTACAAAATTATTAACCATCTCCGAGTTGTTGATGATCATGTTAATACAATCACCATTAAGAAATAGCCTGAAATTGTTGTCACTACCCACAAAGCTAAGGTTCTAGTCCTCCTCGAAAGCAGCCATGATCCACAACCCAATACAACCTTGTTGACCAGTTGGAAAAGATACCTGCACATATTTCCATCCTTGAGCTTCTGTGCATATCACCCGAATGCAAAGTTATCCTTGATAAGGCTCTAAAAGAAACCTTTATTCCTACTAACTTGGACATCAACCGGTTTGAAGCCATGTTTGGATAGTTGGCCAATTCCCACAATGTCTCTTTTTTTGTTAAATATTAATCCACCTCCAAGTCAAACCATAATGACCTATTACATCCTGAGGTTTTCATCAATAAATGTAAGGTTAGAAGAGTCCTAGTAGATTGTGGAGTAAGATTGAACATTTGCACTCTAAAACTGGTGAAGGCATTGGGCCTATCTAAAACATGTGTGGATAGAACTAAGATCATTTCCATCAAAGCCTATGATGAAAAAGAACATTCTTCTAAGGGTGTTATCATATTTCCTTTCAAGATTGAACCAACATCACTAGATACCACATTCCAAGTCTTGGATCTTGAATTACCATAGAACCTAATCCTTGGCTGACCATGGATCCATGCCATGAAAGTCATCCCCTCCACATACCATCAATCTATTAATTTTCCTCACAATTACACCTAAATAGAAACCATTGGTGATCCTAACCCCTTTCAATATTGCACTAACTTGAGAGAGATCCCTGAACATCAAGTGCCTATAAAGCATGAGCTATAGGATCTACTCCATCCAATTACGTGGATCCATCCACTTTAACTAAATCCACCACATTCACCATTCCATCCACTGATCCAAAGATCCAAATCCAGGATAGAGGGTGTGGGGAATATCATATGAACACTTCATTTTGCATCACCAAGCTACCAAAGTTTCCAAAGTCCTATGGCAAGCCCATCTACAAGATGGAACCCAAAGTTGTCTTTAAAGTTCCTCCCACTACCACCCTCACAAGTTTTGGTATGTGGCGAAGGATCATGCTATACTATACACTCTTTAGTACTGTACACTCTTCATGTATCCTCGTCAGGGTTCGGGGTCGAGCCAGGCCCTGGGTAGGGGTTCGGGGGCGGCAGCCCCCAAGGAAAAAGAAAATCACCTTTTTTCGCTTCGTCACCGAAAAAGAAAAAAACCAACTTTGTAAACCCTAATTTATGGAAGCTTCTAAAATTTCGTTATAAGCGGCTAGGATGGAGAGTTGTAGTAAGGCATTATTCATGATATTGTATTTTTTTTGCACTAGATAATAAAATCATTGGATGGTTGTGGTTTGGTGGATGTAGCCCATATTGGGTGAACCATGTTAAATTTTTTGTGTTATAATTTTTCTATGTGTGTTTCACTTCTCAGTTTATTGGTAAAATTTGCATTTAACTTTTAGATATCTGCCTTCTAATCCTAACAAGTGGTATCATAGCGGGTTCTTTTCAGTTATCCTCTACAAGAAGGTCTCGCGGTTGAGTGGGAGTCTCACGATTAAGTGGGAGCAATGGTAAACGAGGGTAAGTTGAAGGTTTAAAAGTTCAATGGGAAGAACTATCAGTTATGGAAGATGCAGATGGAGGACTACCTCTATTAGAAGGATTTATGGTAGCCAATGGAAGGGAAAACCAAGAAACCCTCAACAATGTCTGATGAGGACTTGGATATTTTGGACAAAAAGGCACTTGGCAATATTTGTTTATGCCTGGCACAATCGATGGCATTCAATATTACAAAAGCAAAGAGAACTCAAGAGTTGATGGAAACCCTAGCAAAGTTATATGAGAAGCCTTATGCTTCAAATACAGTATTTCTTATAAAGTGTTTATTTAATATGAAAATGGTAGAAGGTGGGTCATTTTCTGATCATTTAAATGAGTTTAATACAGTTACCAGTCAATTAATTTATGTAAATGTAAACTTTGATGAAGAAGTTAGTGATCTTTTGGTTCTGTGTTATTTTCCTAAAAGTTGGAATAGCTCGGTAATGGTTGTTAGCAATTATGTTTCTAGTTTGAATACATTGAAATTTGATGATGTTGTTGGTGTTATTTTGAGCGAGGAAATTCGTAGGAAAATATCAGGTGGAACATCCACATCAGGTAGTGTTTTGAATGTAGAAAGCAGGGGCACAACAAAGGAGATAGGAAACAATTCTGGAAGTCGTGGCAAATCATGAGGAAAATCAAGGGAAAAAAGGTCCCAATCCAGAGACAAGAGGGATTGTTGGTACTATGGTAAGCCAGGTCATTTAAAGAAATTTTGTTGGTCTCGAAAAATAAAGGAGACAAAAAGGAAGGAAATAAAGAGGAAAATGTGGTACATAATAAATCTAATGAGGATGCTTTGATTCTTTCCATTGACAATATTGATGATTCTTCCATGTTAGATTCAAGGGCTTCATTTCATGTTACGCCCCAAAGAAATTATTTTCTTGATTATGTCCAAGGGGATTTTGGGTTGGTTTATTTGGGAGATAACAAACCCTATTAGATTGTTGGAAAGGGAAGAATCAAGATTAAGTTGCAGAATGGGAATCATTGGCTACTACATGAGGTAAGGCGTGCTCCAAAGTTAAGAAGAAATTTAATTTTAGCGGGGCAACTAGATGAAGGTTGTGTTGTTACATTTAGTGATAAAAATTGGAAGGTTACAAAAGGTGCCTTAGTTGTAGCAAAAGGTGTGAAATTAGGCACCTTATATCTTTGTACAAGTCATACTGTTCCTTCTACTTTAGCTATTGCAAATAAAAATCAATGTTCAAGAACAGTTGTTGCAATTCAGTAGGTAGAAAATTAGATAGTTGTTGTGGATTCTGAATCAGCACTATGGCATAATAGACTTGGGCATATGAGTGCAAAAGGTATGAAATTACTTCATTCAAAGAATTTTTTACTAGGTCTAAAATGTGTTAATATGTATTTCTATGAAAGTTGTGTGTATGGAAAACAAAAGAGAGTTAGTTTTTTCAAAGATGGGAAACAAAAGAAAGATGAGAAATTAGAGCTTGTGCATACGAATGTATGGGGACCAACTCAGGTATCTTCTTTTGGCGGCTCTTAGTATTATGTTACATTCATTGATGATGTAACTAGGAAGGTATGGATTTATTTCCTTAGGCAGATATTTGATGTATTTGAAACTTTTAAAAAATGGAGAAGCTTGGTTGAGAATGAGATGGGTAAAAAGTTAAAAATGTCTTAGATTTGATAATGGTGGTGAGTATTTCAGCAACAATTTTGAAGATTATTGTTCCTCTAATGGTATTCATAGGAAAAAAATGGTTCCAAGGACTCCACAAAAAAATGGAGTGGTTGAATGCATGAATAGAACAATAATGGAGCATGCACGAACTATGAGATTGCATGTTGGGATTCCCTTAAACATGTGGGAAGAGGCTGCAAACACTGTTGTTTATTTAATTAATATAGGTCCCTCTAATCCTTTAGGTTGTAGTATTCTAGAGGAAGCATGGACAACTAAGAAGGTGAGTTATTATTTTCTCAAAACCTTCAGTTGTCAAGCATTTGCACATGTAGATTCTGAAAATAGAACCAAGCTTGATGCAAAATCAAATAAATGTATATTTTTTGGATATGGCATTGATGAATTTGGTTATAGGCTTTAGGATTTTGAAAATAAGAAAATTATGAGAAGCAGGGATGTCATATTCAATGAGAAAGTGTTGTACAAAGATTAGTTGCAGCAGCAAGAGAAGAAAGAAAAGGATTATCGAATGTTGGATGATATTACAAACAACAATGTTCTAGTGGTTCATCATGCTCTGCAACAACAACAAGAAATACCACAAACTCTAGTGAATTTTAAGTGATCTTCAAGGATAAGTAGACCTCCAGAAATATTTTCTCCCTCTTTGTATTCTATTTTATTAACTAATGTTGGTGAGCTAGAATGTTATCATGAAGCTATGCAGATGGATACCAAGGTTCATTGGGAGCATGGAATGGAAGAAGAAATGGACTCCTTGCTAAAAAAAAAGACTTGGGAATTATGCAAGTTGCTTGCAAGTAAAAAGGCTTTACCAAACAAATGGATTTACAGGCTGAAAGAGGAGGATGGAGGTAAGCAAATATTTAAAGCCAGATTAATTGTACAGGGATTTACAAAGAAAACAGGTATTGATTTTGATGAAATCTTTTCTCCAATTGTTAAAATGACCTCTATTCATATTGTTTTAAATATTGTGGTTGCTAAAGATTTGCATTTAGAATAGCTTGATGTTAAAACCTCCTTTCTCCATGGTGATTTGGAAGAGGAAATATATATGGAACAACCACAAAGATTTGAGGTCAAAGGTAAGGGGAAACTAGTGTGCAGATTGAAGAAAAGTTTATATGGCTTGAAGCAAGCACCTCGACAATGGTATATTAAATTTGATTGTTTTATGTTTGAGCAAGGCTACAACAGGTGTAATTCAGACCATTGTGTTTACTTTTGTTGGACGTTGAATTATTCTGAGAGGGGGATGAATTAGAGTAATGTAAAAATTTAACTTTTGTAATTTGAAATGCAGATATAAATGATGAATTTGAAAACAACTAAGTGAAACTTTTGATTCCAAAGTAAAATTTTAACAACAATGAACTTTTAAATAGACAGATTTTTTTGAGTGACTTTACAAAACATTTTCAAAGAATAATATAAATTGTTCATATAAAAGTGATTGAACAATTCTCTATATAATGCTTTAGATTCACAAGATTCTATGCATTTGTGATAGATTAAACATTCTCTTATAACAGTTTGAACAACATACATCCATGATAGATTCAACTTTATACTTCGAACCCTTTTAGAATGAAACATTAAATATGCATCAGAGCATTGCATGAAATTCTTTTGACATATGACAAAATGAAAGCATAAGACGTTAAGCACATAAACTTAAATATAATTGCACAAATTTCAACACATGACACATTATTTTCCTGAGTGGAAAAATCCTCATGGGGTATTAAAAACAACTCGTAAAATATTCCTTTTATTCATTCAAAGAGCACTAGCTCTACAAAATTCAGGAGAATCCACTCTAAGGAGCACCAACCCCTCACTAATTTAGGAACACTCATTCCAAGGAGAACCAACCCCTTCTTCAAATTAGATTGATAAAAATTAGAGGGTTTCTCTGCTACAATTCAACCCGCATACTTCTTTCAAACAATACACAAAATATGCTAAAGATTCATTATTTGAATCTTTAAAAAACCAAATATACAAGTTAAGATTTCTGCACTATTTTTACAATAATTTCAATTGGAAAATATGTGCACAAGTCTCTCAAAAATTCCAACAACAACTCATGTTCCATCTTCATTTTTAAATACAAATGATCTCATGAATCTTCAACAAAAATTCAAGATTACAATAAGTGTTTTCTTCAATCGGTTTCTTTTAAACCCTTTATTTGTTTGCAAAGAAATAACCAAGGGTTTCGAATCAAACTAATCACTGAACCTTCATTGTTAATACCTTAACACAAATGATCAAAGCCCATAATTAGTGTTAAATTTAATACATGTTTAGGGAGGAATGAAGACAAATAAAAACGAGAGGAACCATTTCAAAATTGTCCAGCTAAAGATCCCCATCTATAGTCTTTCAATTTCCTCGGTCAACACTCTATCTTCTTCCACTATCGAGCTCAAAACCTACTATCATAACTTCATGGTCGCGTCTAGGGTTTCACAAATTTACAAAATGGAACAATAACTTTGCCCTAAACTTTTCTAAAGCCTTTCAAAGACTTTTCAAACAAAAATCACCATTTGAAATCCAAACATAATGATGCCTTTAGAATCCACTAACAAATACTAAATCATAGTTGCTATCGATTGCCAAGTGAATTTATACAAAGTCAAAAACCTTACAATTATAACAGTCGATGTCACATGTAAAATGTGACTGAAATAAACCATAACTCTAGTTAAGCTTTTTCAAAAAGCTTTGAAACTTCAAAATGTCAACTTCACAATACTTAGCATGCCCGACAAGGGATTTCAATAATAGAAAAAATATCTGAAGTGTCATTTTCGTTGCATATTTAAATATGGATCATATTATCTTGAATTATTGATCCTTAATATTATTTCCCAGACTTTTAAAAAAAAATTGATTCCATTGAAATCACATGCTTAGTGCACTCGATACTCTTTAGGAGGATAAATCAAACAAATCCTTTTTACACAAGATGTCGACCAGGGAATAAATTCCTTTCCAAATATTCATGCCAATGGTAATCAACATTAAACCATTATCCTTATAACCAAATCAAAAACCAATGCAATGTGATCAAACACACATGCATTATGCTCAAATACCATGCAAGCTGCCTGATGCCATAAATGACCAATCAAAACAAACTGAGGCCTCAATGAAGTCAAATGAATAACTCATGATAAATTGATTGTGTATCAAACATTGTACAACCATGCAAAACAAGCATCTAAATAAGGTGAATTTTCACTATGAGACTTCATGAAAACTGAAGCTTACCAAATTACCTTCAATTTGAGCAATGAAATGCTATCACCTGTATGAAAGAATAACCCCATGTGATATATATATCCTCTGCACATGAATCCAACATGATCAGTACCACAAAAAAAACTAAAAGAAACCATCCAAAGCATTGTCCACAAAGTACTGAATATGCCAAGACTGATTACAACAATAACCAAATGCACCAAGTACCATAATGTCAATGCCAAACCAAGTGTCAACCAACATCTCATAAAAATTGTCAAGACAATATGTCATACTGATGGAAATAGAAATGTCACAACTTATGCATTATAAACCATATGGTAAACCAAGGATCTCATTACCATATAAGATGCCAATAGAAAACACTCTTTCTTTTGAACCAATCTGAATGCGTCAAACTTTAGTCTTTCCCTGTAAACATTATGTCCCACCAAGATCATATAAAATCACCATGTGAACCATCTAAAAAAAATAATGTGTGCCATACCAAATATAAATCCCTATTATCATGCCTAACCCCCTTAAATAATCATTCTGAAACACTGTGACTTCTAATCAATTAGACAACAATCTAACAAACATTCACCAATTGCATATCATAAAACCAAATAATGCAATTACATAACCCTATAAAATAGTTTTGGCATCAAGGAAAAACTAACTCATAAACAACTGAAAGCCAACAAACTCCCCCTTTGTCCTTGATGGCAAAACACATCGTCTCTCCCCCTTTTTGCCTCAATGAAAAATAATATCAAAGGAGAATGTGAAATGCCATGAATATAAGCAACTAAAACCAACCAACTATCCAAACAAAACTAGCTGCAAGTGAAACAATAGAGCAGTAAGTGAAAATATATAAGAGAACTGGGTATGAAAACACATTGAAGTAGGATCCCCCTATAAAGAAGCTTCATACAAACATAAATCAAAATTGGTATCATTATTCCTATTTGAGTACCATAGTTCATTGTTCTAGCTAACATTGAACCGTGGGTCACCATTCCTTTTCACAAACTATATTATCAGTACACATAGTCACAAATTAAGAAGACTAGAAGAGCAAGAACATTCAAATGAGCCATTGAAGTCACCTTCAAACCATTGCAAGCATACTAGTAATTACCATTCTACTTGCAAATCCTTTAATCATGACAAATAATCTGTTGATTTTTTCAAGTTTATTGCAAGAGATATTTGTCATTCATGGGCAATATCTACATCCACAGAGCATGACAACAATTAATAAGCCTCTAGAAAAAATGCTAACAAAAGTTGCAGAGTCTTCCATTTGTCACCTTTTTTTTTAAGATTTAGATTGGATGAAAATAGCCTTGTTGGCTGACCAGTTAATAGCTTTGTACTTTTCTTTGTGTTGTATCAATCAATATTCAAGCATGTGAAGACTTGACAATTACTTTATCTGAACAAAGTAGTGATAGAGCAATACTAAGACTGTATCATTTCAAAGATAACTAATAACTGATTTGTTACTATCTCATCATAAAATGCTGTCAATGTTAGAGTGCCATATTGTCTAAGTGAAGGAATAGAGATAGTTTGAGTAACATGGGGATATTGATCAATATCAATGAATGCGCCTGGTTAAATAGTATTCCTAACAAGTGAATATTGGAAGATGATTCACAAATTGCTATCAGGTACAGTACCTCATCACATAACTATTATTTTGTCATCAGATGGCATTTCTAACTTATGCATCTTCAAGCTCTGTTGATGAATGTTATTACTATCCAACTTGATAAGTATCACTTTACACTATCAACAATCAAAATAAATTTTCTATTGTCAAACATAATTGCAAACTCCAAACAACTCGTTCCTGCAACACACAACTATCATGAATGTAATGATTAAATCAGTGTCACAAGATTGCAATATTTTGTCACCAATCACATTATTAAGTCTGCAACCCCTTTTTACTTCTATCATGAATACATGATTCCAAGCATAGATAACCTGTATCACACTCTTTATAAGAAGAACATTTTGTAGTATGAAAAAACTTCTTTAGAATTTATCATGTAACAATTTTCTAATAGAAAGAACAAAAATATATAATATTTTCAACCAAAATACTATAGCACAAAGTCATTGTCCTCTTCTACTACCTTATAACAATGTGATTCCAAGAATCAATTCTTGAACTATCATCAATTGGAAATTTATTATGTCATATATTAGCCAAAGAAAATTCTTGCTTTGAATATCAATACCACTGTTATTAAGTAGAGATTCCGATAAAGAAGAGTCACTGTCATTCATAAATCTGTTAACCAAATGACTGCAAAAACAAACTTCTAAAATCAACAATAGTGATAAATGTATCATGATTTGTCCAAATAATGGTATTTGTCAAACATCCCTTTATTGAAGCTTGATGTAATCTGTAATCATTCAAAGAATAATAGAGATAGAATGGTATGCACATCAATAAATCACAGTGCTTAGATATTTTATGTTAAGAGCCAAGAATGATTTTATTGATATCACTCAAACAAATACCCTGTACCCCCACTGCCATTTGATGGTTTGAGATTGCTAATGAAAATTGTGAACTTATCCAAGAACCTTTGCATCAATGCTATTATGATATGAATGAGCAAGCATCAACTCCTATCCTTTTAACAACCTTGACAAGCATCATGTAACAAACCAATACTTTGCTATAGACATCATAAGACCATAAACTTTTGTTAGGAAAAATTCAATAGCATAACAAATTTTCCTAATGCCAAGTCTCAGAGGAGAAGAGAGATATTCCTTTTAATGTTTACAATTACAGTTCATTAAGACACACATGAAAGAAAAAACACATAACACAATTGACACTAGATTTACGTGGGAAAACCCTTACGGGAGAAAAACCCACCACACCAAAGAAAGATCACTTGTATTACAGTAATCAAATTAAATACAAGTTACAGGTTCTTATTTTTAGATGACAATTCTATATCAGCAACATTTCCTTGATCAACCTTGTATCGAATTACATTGTTACAATGCATTTATTCAGTATACAATGGAATTCACTTACTGATCATTTGACTAACCAACCCAGACCAAACCCACGATCGAACTATTCATCCATCGCTCAAATTTTATGTTCGTTTCCCACAAGAAAATGGTCATAATAGTTCAACTACCCAATCAGTTCACATTATGCATCACTCATTGGTCCAAGATAAAACACGTAGGACAAATGCTTGGTCAACTGATTTCAACTTTATCTCTCATCGGTGAGACAACAAAATGTATTGCACTAATGTCAGAACTATCCATAGGCTATCACACACGGCACCAGCTCCTATCACTTAGACTTTGGTGAAGTCTCCCCAATATCAAGACCATCGGCAAGACAATCGCTATCGCCAACACGCTGGGAAGTCACACCAAACATTCATGTCTCCCCGATGACTCAACAAACACTAAGACCACGCATATCGGCAAGAGTCACACTGATCGTTCACTAGGAGAAAATCCATCGGTGAGAGAAACACCATCGGTAGGAGATCAGGAGGTTACGCTGACAGCACAAGTCTCCCTGATGCATTCATCACCAAGACTCTCCCTAATGATCTTCTTCACCCAAACATCTTCCATCAGAGCAAGCTGGAGATGTCACCCCAACTGCTCTAGTCACGTCGATGACAACAAGAAAACCACTAGGTCATGCCAATATTGCCAAGACTTTTGTTGTTGGATCGAGTTTGGATACTCACTCTGATAGATCATGTCACCCCAATGGTTCTCATCGCCAAGATAGATCCAAGGTCACAGTGATTTGATTAGCTACTCATTGGCAAGACAATCCATAGGTCTCATTGATATTTCTCTTTCAAGAGTTCAATGTCAATAAGCATTGAGGCACTTTTTCCAAAAATCTCCCACTTGATGAAGATCTTATTGACACCTCCAAAGCACAACGAAACTACTAATTTTTATGAGCACCAAGGCCCATCGAACTGGTACACCACCTATACTTGTCTGTGCTCACTGGTTTTGTTAATGCATCTACAACATTTTTCAAAGTATCCACCTTTTCTAAAGAGACCTTTCCATCCTCCACCATATCTCACACAAAGTGATATTGCACATCAATATGTTCTATCCTTGCATGGAAAGTAGGATTATTTGCTAGAAAAATAGCACTTTGATTGTCACAGTAAATTGTAATCTGCCCTACATCAAACCTAGTGTTAGAACACAAATGTTTTAACCAAATTGCTTCTTTACAGGCATGAGTTGCTGCCATGTACTCAGCCTCTGTAGTGGACAAAGCGAATACAACTTGTCACTTGCTCATCCAACTAATTGCACCACCATTCAACATGAAAGTATATCCACTGGTGGACCTTCTACTATCAATGTCCCCTACCCAATCAGAATCCACTTATCCACGAATGTTGAGATTCCTCTGTGATCCAACCAAATGTCCATGGTAACACAAAGCATAGTCATAAGTGCCCTTTAGATATCTAAACACTCTTTTCACAGCATCCCAATGTGTCCTTCCTAGATTCACCATAAATCGACTAAGAACACCCACTTCTTGGGCAATGTCTGGCCTTGTACAGACCACTGCACACATTAAACTACTAATTGCTCTAGCATAATGCACTTTGGCCATGTCCTCCATCTCAGTAGGAGATTTCGGACAATCTTCAACAGATAGCTTTGTTCCCTACAAAACTGGAACAACCAGCTACTTGCAATCATTCATACCAAATCTCTCTAGAATAGTATTAATATACTTACTCTGGCTAATCCAAAGCTTTATTCCCTTTCTATCCTTGGTTATTTCCATTCCCAGAATATACTTAGCTACACCAAGATCTTTCATTTCGAGCTTTGCAAACAATTGAGATTTTAGATCAGAAATCATTAACTTACTATTTCCTATGAACAACATATCATCAACATAAAGAGAAATAATAAGAATCTGATCATTTTCAGTCTTGTAGTACACACAATGATTTGATTTTGATCTTACGAATCCCAAAGACAAAACAAATGTGTCAAATTTCTAATACCACATTCTAGGTGATTGCTTCAAACCATACAGAGATTTTTTCAACTTGCAAACTAGATTTTCTTTACCTTTTCTCACAAAGTGCTCAGGCTGGGACATATATATTTCTTCTTCAAGATCACCATGAAGAAATTTTTTCTTCACATCCATCTACTCAATCTCCAAATCATATGCTATAGCAAGTGATAAAAGAAATATGATAGATGTTAGCTTTCCTACAGGAGAAAACAATTCCCCATAATCAATTCCCTCTACTTGGGAATAACCCTTCGCAACCAATCTCGCTTTATACTTTTCAACACAGCCATCCAAACCAATTTTCTTTTTAAACACCCACTTGCAGCCCACAGGCTTTCTACCTTTAGGCAATGGGACCAAATCCAAAGTATCATTTTTCCTTAATGATGCCATTTCTTCATTCATGGCTTCCAACCAGGAATCTGAATCAGACATTTTAGTTGTCTCTTTTGCAGTCCTAGGCTCATCTGTGTTAGTAATCAAAGCATAGGCACAACTAGAATCTAACATAGAGAATCCATACCTATCTAGTTGTTTCTTCTCAAGTGTAGACCTCCTCATAGGTTGAGGTTGAGGTTGTGGTTCTTCTTCTTGTTCAGAACTCTCAAAGCTACTCGAACTCTCCTTAGTTTCAAGTACACTTTCAATGTGTTGTTCCTCTTTTTTCTAGAGTTAGAGGTATCTCAACAACATTATTTTTCTTTTCCTCTTCTTTCATCCCTGACTGTAGATCCACTAAAGAAGGTTTCAATTCCCGGAAGATTACACTTCTGTCGTACAATACCTTCTTAGTCACATGATTCTAAATCTTGTATCCTTTCACACCAAGACCATGAAGATACATTTTTTCAGATTTTTTGTCCAATTTCGATCTTTTCACATCTGACACATAAACATATGCTTCATAGCCAAAGACACAAATATGTTTGAGAGAGGGATTCTTACCAAACCAAGATTTCATAGTCGTTATATCAACAAGTGCTAAAGAAGGTGATCAATTCAATAAGTAATATGTTGTTGCCACAACCTCAAGCTAGAACATGTGCTCCAAACCAGCATTGCTCAACATACTTCTTGCCTTCTCCATCAACGTCTTGTTCAACCTTTCAGCAACTCCATTTTGTTGTGGAGTGTAAGGTTTTGTTTTATGCCTCTTAATCCCATGGTCTTTGCAATACATTTTAAACTCATCAGAACAAAACTCACCACCATTTTCAGTCCTTAGAACCTTTTTTTTCTTCCAGTATGATTTTCCACTAGGTTTTTAAATTCCTTAAAATGACTGAACAGTTCTGATTTACTTTTTTAAAAATAGACAAATTCCCTTCTCGAATAATCATCAATAAAAGAAACATAATATTTAGACTTCGATAACGAAGGAACATCCATTGGACCACACACATCAAAATGAATATAATCCATAACACTAGAAGATTTATGAGGACTAGATTAGAATGGAGCACAGTGTTGTTTTCCATATATACAATGTTCACAGAATTCAAAATCAAGATTACAATCATTAAGCCCCTCGACCAGGTTTTTATTCTTCAAGGCTTTCAAACCTTTTTCACCAATGTGACTGAGCCTCTGATGCCAAAGCATAGTCTTTTCTACTGGAAGTTTCACTTCCAAGGAATTTTCTCCAATAGGAACATTTTCATTCTTCTCTTTACGAACAACCTTCTATGACTTTGCAGAGACACTATTGCATTGAATAGGCAATGCACCCAACTTGAACAAAGTACCAATTTGGGCACCCCTAGCCAGCACCTTCAATCTTCTAGTCATTTTAAAGCCATTGCTAGAAAATGAGACTTGCACTCCAACATCGTTTAGCTTGCTTACAAAAGGTAAATTTTGAGCCAGAACTGGTATATTCATTACGCCATCAATTCCTTTAATTCTACCATTAGGAAACTAAATTTTGACTCTTCCATGGCCAACTATCTCTAGAGATGAATCGCTTGCTAGATACACCTTTCCACCATCACATTCTTCATACTTAATAAACCAGTCTCTATGAGATGTCATGTGAAATAATGCTCCAGAATCAATCAACCAGGAATCATCTGATGCCTGAGTTTCCAAGGCTACAATAAAGGCATCTGCATCGCTCTGAGAAGAATCATTATCAGAAGAATTATTCTTCCACTTATTTTTCTCCTCTTTGCAATCCTTTCGGACATGACCAGGTTGGCCACAGTTCCAGCACTTCACCTTGGACTTCTTACTAGGAGACTTTGATCTCCCTTCTGATTTCGATTTGGACTTCTTGTCCTTTTTCTTGCCTTTTTCCTTTGATCTGCCTTGAACAATAAGAGCCTCCTTCTCCATCTCATAAGATTTCCTTCTCATCTCTTCTGATAAAAAAAAATTAACCACATCCTCCATTTTGAAAGTGATTGTCGTGCTCCCAATCGCCATCACCAAGTGATCCCAAGAATCTAGCAAAGAACATAACAAGAGCATACAACAATCTTCTTCTTCAATCTTCACACCTACAAATGTTAACTGAGCAATCAACATGTTAAAGGTATTTAAGTGATCAGCAACAGATGTTACTCCCTCCATATTCAAAGAGTACAACTTCTTCCTCAAGAACAACTTATTTACCAAGGACTTTCCTTGATAAATACCTCCTAGTCTTTTCCACAACGTAGAGGCAGTCTTCTCTTTATGAATGTTCAGGAGAACAGAGTCTTATCAACCTTTTTTATTTTTGATCTATGAGATCCCAATCTTCTTGCTTCATGGTTGTAGGTTTCGTTCCAGACACAACAATCCAAATATCATGATCCACCAATAGGTCTTCCATTTTAAGTTTCCACAACTCAAAATTGTTTCCATTGAATTTCTCAATTTCAATCCTTCTAGACATACTTGTCATTGCCATCTTAATCTATAATTAGACAAATTCAAGACTTCTACAAAACTCCCACTAAATAGAAATTGACACAAAAAACCAATCTACCCACAAGGATAACACAACTGGCTAGGCTTTGATACCGATTGTTAGGAAAAATTCAATAGAGAAACAATTATTCCTAATGCCAAGTCTTAGAGGAGAAGAGAGATATGCCTTTTAATGTTTACAATCACAGTTCATTAAGACACACATGAAAGAAAAAACAAAATTTATAAATTGTTAGAAGAAATAAAGGAATGAAAGCAAGATCAAAATAACAATCCAAGAAGTGAAGTGCAAGAAGAGCTTTACCATAAATCAAATGAGAGATAGGTGCAAGATCAACCACCAATACCAAGATAAGACTCCAAGAATCCAACAAGAGCCAAGAGATTTTTGTAAGGTGAAAATCAAAGAAAAACCCCTTTGTGAATTATGAATGAGGCATGAAAATCCTAAAGAGAGAGAGAAAAATATGAGAAAGAAGCTCAATACAATATGATTGAACTACTATGCAAGAGGAGAGAATTGTGTGAGAATTGTAAAAATTAGTGTATAGTGTCTGGAGAAATATCTCTTTAAGTAGAGATGAGTGAACGATTTTGCATGTAACTCCCTATGTGTAAGAGTGCCATAGTCATACTTAGTGTGTTCCAAGTGTGAGCATCCTCATAAGGAGGAATAACCTATTTTCCTTATTAAAGGAATTACAAAAATATGAGTTGTCCTCCCACTTGGACTAGAGAACAAAATTACCTGTAGAGATTCCTTTAGGAATACCTAAAATAAATAAAAGAGGATACCTTGGTTTATCCTAAAATTAAATAAAACAACCAAGGAAAGATTACTAATTCCAAAACCCCCCTTTAATCTTTACTTGGGGTGATTACATCAATGGGTATCAAACCCAAATTTTCGCAATGAAATTCAAATTTTTCTCTAGAAAGAGGCTTTGTAAAAATATCTGCAACTTGATCTTCACCCTTAAAATAGATGAGGGACACTTGCTTTTATTCAATTTGTTCTCTATTGAAGTGGTGGTGGAGAGAAATGTGCTTTGACTTTTCATGGTAAACCAGATTCTTTGCCAAGGCTATTGCACTTTGATTATCACAAAATAAAGGTGTAGGTTCTTGTTGAGGTAGACCCAAATCTTCAAGTATTCTTCTAAGCCATAGAGCTTCTTTAGAGGCATGAGTACAACTTTTGTATTCAGCTTCGGTAGAACATAGAGAAACAAATTGATCTTTTTTACTTTTCCAAGATATAGCACCTGAACCAAGAGAAAAACAATACCCAAAAGTAGATTTCCCATCATTGGGGTCTCCACCTAAATCTGAATCAGTAAAACCTTTTAAAGAAAAATCAGAATTTGCATCATAAAATAATCCTAAGTTAGTAGTACCTTTAATGTATCGTAATATTATTTTAGCAATTTTGAAGTGTGTTTGTTGAGGTTTGGACATGAATCTTGAAACTAAACCAACACTAAAAGATATATCAGGTCTAGTGAGAGTTAGATATTTTAAACTACCTACAAGTTCTCTATAAGGAGTAGCATCTATGAATGGAGATTCCATATCTATCATTAACTTAGTTCCTAATTCACATGGAATTGAAACATGGTTAGCATCATTCATATGAAATATATCTAGAAGATCTTTAGCATATTTACTTTGAGAAATAAAAATACCTTTAGGGGTTTGCCAAATTTGCATTCCTAGAAAATAATGTAAAAGTCCTAAATCAGTCATTTGAAATTTTTGGTTAAGTTGGAACTTAATATCAAAAATTAAATGGTTAGAACTAGAAGTAAGAATCAAATCATCAACATAAAGAATGATAATAATAATGTCATCTTTACTATGCTTGATATACAAGTTAGGATCATTTTTACTTCTTTCAAGACCTTGAGAAATAAAGAAAGCATTAATTTTTGAATACCACTCTCTAGGAGATTTCTTTAAACCATAAATAGATTTATTTAGTTTGCATACTAGATGTTCATGACCTTCTTTAATAAAACCGGGAGGTTGGGACATATAAATTTCTTCATGCAAATCACCATTTAAAAAGGCACTTTTAACATCCATTTGGTGAATAGGCCAATTCATTTTTGAAGCCAAAGCAAGAACTACTTTGATGGTAGGCATTTTTGCAACAGGGGAAAATGTCTCATTATAGTCTAAACCTTCAATTTGAGAGAAACCTCTTGCTACTAACCTAGCTTTAAACTTACTAATTTCATTATTGGCATTCAACTTAGTTTCATATAACCATTTGCATGAAACTAAATTTTTACCATGAGGTAAGGGAACTAAATCCCAAGTATTATTAGAAATTAAAGTGTCATATTCTTCTTTCATAGCATTTTGCCAATGAGGTTGATTTTTAGCTTGAGAAAATTTTTGAGGATCATTAGAGTTCATAAGAGAAGACATTAAAGCATAATTACAATAATTAACTCTCCTAGGTCTAAGACCACCCATTCTAGAAATATAATCATCACCTTCATTAAGTAAATCTTTAAGCCATTTAGGATTTCTCTTAGAATTAATAGAAATATCACTATAAGGAGTATCATTATCATCATGATCAACATTATTACTATGAGGAGTAGATATATTATTACTATCATCATCATCATCATTATTAGTATTACTAGTAGGAATAGAAATTGATGCATTAGGAGTAACATTTAGAATAGGAGGTTGGTCCTCCACAATCTCAATAGTTCCTCCTTTAAATTCATCATCATTGACCTTGGAGCAATCATGGACTTCATTTTCTGCAATGCAAACCTCTCTTGCAATATGCACCTTGTTAGTAGTAGGATCATAAACTCTATAACCTTTATTAAATTCATCATACCCAACAAAAATAAATGTAGAAGATTTAGATTCAAGTTTTTTCCTTTTGTGTTTGGGTGTGTGAACATAGGAAATAGATCCAAAGATTCTCAAATGTTGTAAATTTGGTTTTCTACCGGACCATGCTTCCTCGGGAGTTATATCTTGCAAAGCTTTAGTAGGAGTTTGATTAATAATATAAGTGGCACAAGCCATTGCTTCAGCCCATAACTTGTAAGGAATATTTTTTGCATGCAACATACATCTAGCCATTTCCACAATAGTTCTATGCTTCCTTTCTACCACACCATTTTGCTGTGGTGTATAAGGAACAGTAAGCTCATGTTTTACACCAAAAGATCTCAAATAAGAACGAAATGCATTGTTAACATATTCAGTACCATTATCTGTTCTAAGAATTTGAAGCTTAGAACCTGATTGCATTTCCACAAACATATGAAATTCAGAAAATATATCAAGAACTTGAGCTTTACTATGCAAGAAATAGATCCAAATTCTTCTAGTAAAGTCATCAACAAAGGTAAGAGCATACTTTGAACCTTGAATGGAGGTGTTCTCCATTGGTCCCAAAAGGTCACTATGAATCAAATGCAACTTATGAGATGCCCTCCATGAAGTACCATGAGGAAAGGGCTCCCTTTTCATTTTGCCACTCATGCACCCTATGCATGTAATTTTAGATGGAACAATATGTGGCAATCCTTCAACCATGTTAGATTTGAGCAATCTAGAAATATAATCAGAATTCAAATGGCCAAGCCTTTCATGCCATACATTGAAATCAATATTAACTTTTAAAGAGTACCTTGATGAGGCAAACTCATAAAAATTAAACAAATTATCATGATCCAACTTAGCATTAGCAACAACATGATCATTCTTAGGATCAATAATGTAACACATGTCCTTATGAAATTCAACTTTGTAATCTTGACATAATTGAGCAACTGAAAGAAGATTAGATTTAAACTCAGGAACATAAAGAACATTGTGTAATTTTCCATTTGGAACATTAACATCACCAAATCCATAAACTTTGCAACTATGATTATTAGCTAATTGAATAGGAATGTTAGTTTTATCAAGTTGCAAAGAATCAAACACTTCTCTATGAGATGTAACATGGTGAGAAGCCCCACTATCAATAATCCATTCTAATGCATGAGAAGCTTTAAAACAAGTAGTAAAAGCACTACGAGATTGATTATCTTGAGATTTGAAGTTATTTTGATTATTGTTATTTGTAGGCTTCTTATCATTTTGCTTTTTAAAACAAACATTAGTTAGGTGACCATCTTTGCCACAATAAGTACAATGAGGTTTCTTATTTTGTTGATTATTATAATTATTATTATTGTGATGAGCATTATTGTTATACAAGGGCCTAGAATTAAATCTATTGTTATTATGATTATTATTATTGTTATGATGATTATAATTATTATTATGAGAATTATGATTATTATGAGAAGAATTATGATTATGAGATCTATTATTTTGATTTTGATGTTTAGACACAAAAGCATGTTCAGAAGATGTAAGAGTACCAAATTGCAACAACTTAGCTTCCTCTTGACGTAAAAGATTTTGAAATATGCCATAAGTTAATTGACGAGCTAAAGTAGGAATAGCAAGTTGCAAATGAATGTTAGTAATAAATTGTTGAAATTCTTTAGGAAAACACTTCTTGAGAATAATAGTAAATAATCTAATATCACTTAAAGTAACATTCGCACCATTTAGTTGAGTCTTAATAGCATCAAATTTAAGCAAAAATTCATCCATATTTTTAAAGTCAATATACCTGAGGTCTTCCAAGTTGTCTTGGAGCTGAATCTTACATGATTCGGTGGAGCTATCATAGTTTTGTTGCAAAATGGTCCACACTTGATGAGCATTGGTGCAATGTCCAATCAAGACATACAAATTAGGAATAACTGAAAGACCAATTAATCCAAGAGCTTCTTCATTTTTAACTTTCCATGCATCTTTGTCAGTTTGAGAAGTAGAGGCAGCTGGTTCAATAGTGGCATATGTAGCAACTTGGAGTAAATGTTTAAAACAAAAAATGAAAGAGATGTGTGTTTTCCATTGATGATAGTTAGAGCTATTTAACTTGATTTCTAGACTTAGAGTAGACATGACTAGATAATATTTAGATTTGAACAAATTAATTTAAAAAAAGAAAAATAAACTTAAAATAGCAAAGGAAGAGAAAGGATTCCCTGCAAAAAATGTTATATAATGAATAATGATTAAAAAATCAAGAATCTAACTAATATTAGAGTTGCAATGATCAAATAAAGTAATGATGAAAAACTGATATAAATTAAAGAATGTTATGATGAAAAATCTGCAACAAGAATTATGTTAGAAAGAAAAAAGAACATGTAGGCCGGAATAAACTATCATGGAAAATACAGTCTCAGTACGGGGAGCATATCTCTCAAATGAACTGTTGGATCGAGCTAAGTTTAGGATATGTTTGCGATAACCTAATTATCTAGAATCTAACCAAAGAGATCTTTCTAATGTGTATGGGTTCAAAAGATATGGGTGACTGAGAGAGGTGCTGTCAAAACAGAGATTAATATAGAGATATGGAGAGCAGCAAATGCCAAAACAATACAGAGATATCAATAGAGATTACAAAAAAAATAAATGAAGATTCAATATTTTAATGAAGGTAATCAACTTATAAATGATAATAAACTCAGAGATGCATGCAAAAGGAAGCTGAAACTACTACGCTTTCTGGTTTATTGTTTTAATAGAACCTGCAAGAATGTTAGAATATGCAAGAATGATAAAAAATGCAAATGAAAACCTACAGAGACAAATGAGAATAACCTGAAGAGATTTAGAATAGAACAAATGAACTAAATGCAACCCTTGCGGTCTCCCGATAGAGGGTGTTGTTAGATCTAGATAAACAAAACTTGAAATGAAGAAATAAACTGGGTTTGGCGGAGAACCGTCCAAACCCAAAAAATTCAAAAAATATACTCTTTGGCGGCAAGCCTTCCAAAGAGGGTTAGAGAAAAAAAGTATGAAGAAGAGTGTGGAAAAAAAAATTAGAGCTGCAAAAAATGTTAGATCTATAAGATAAAACTTGAAAAATCTTGCTCCTTTGAATGTCGCCTTCCTACAAAACACTTAAACAAGGATTAGTAGCTAGCTCTGATACCATGTTAGAAGAAATAAAGGAATGAAAGCAAGATCAAAATAAAAATCCAAGAAGTGAAGTGCAAGAAGAGCTTTACCATAAATCAAATGAGAGATAGGTGCAAGATCAACCACCAATACCAAGATAAGACTCCAAGAATCCAACAAGAGCCAAGAGATTTTTGTAAGGGGAAAAGCAAAGAAAAACCCCTTTGTGAATTATGAATGAGGCATGAAAAGCCTAAAGAGAGAGAAGAATATGAGCAAGAAGCTCAATAAAATATGATAGAACTACTATGCAAGAGGAGAGAATTATGTGAGAGAATTGTAAAAATTAGTGTATAGTGTGTGGAGAAATATCTCTTTAAGTAGAGGTGAGTGAAGGAGTTTGCATGTAACTCCCTATGTGTAAGAGTGCCACATTCATTCTTAGTGTGTGCCAAGTGTGAGCATCCTCATAAGGAGGAATAACCTATTTTCCTTATTAAAGGAATTACAAAAATATGAGTTGTCCTCCCACTTGGACTAGAGGAAAAAATTACATTTAGAGATTCCTTTAGGAATATCCTAATATAAATAAAAGAGGATACCTTGGTTTATCCTCAAATTAAATAAAACAACCAAGGAAAGATTACTAATTCTAACAGAAATAAACACATAACACAATTGACACTAGATTTACGTGGGAAAACCCTTACGGGAGAAAAACCCACCACACTAAAGAAAGATCACTTGTATTAGAGTAATCAAATTACAGACAAGTTACAATCTCTTCTTTTTAGATGACAATTCTATATCAACAACATTTCCCTGATCAACCTTGTATCGAATTACATTGTTACAATGCATTTATTCAGCATACAATGGAATTCACTCACTGATCATTCGACTAACCAACCCAGACCAGACCCATGACCAAACTGTTCATCCATTTCTCAAGCTATCTATTCATTTCCCACAAGAAAATGGTCATAACAGTTCAACTGCCCAATTGGTTCCCATTCTGCATCTCTCATTAGTCCAAGATAGACCATGTAGAACAAACATTTGGTCAACTGATTTCAACTTTATCTCTCATTGATGAGACAACAAAATGTGTCGAACTAATATTAGACTGTCCATAGGATATCTCACACAGCACCAACTCCTATCGCTCAGACTTTGGTGAAGTCTCCCCAATCTCAAGACCATCAACGAGACAATCGCTATCACCAACACACTAGGAAGTCACACCAAAAATTCATGTCTCCCCCATGACCCAATGAACACTAAGACCACACATATCGGCAAGAGTCATGCCGATCATTCACCAAGAGCAAATCCATCGGCGAGAGAAACACCATCAGCAGGAGATCAGAAGGTTACGCCGATAGCATAAGTCTCCCTTACGTGTTCATCGCTAAGACTCTCCTCGATGATCTTCGTTGCCCAAACATCTGCCATCAGAGTGAGCTGGAGATGTCATCCCAACTGTTCTAGTCATGCCGATATCACCGAGACAACCACCAGGTCACACCGACGTTGCCAAGACATGCTATTGGAGTGAGTTTGGAAACTCACTCTGATAGATCATGTCACCCTAATGGTTCTCATCACCAACACAGATCCAAGGTCACAGCGATCTGATCAGCTTCTCATCAGTAAGACATTCCATAGGTCTAACCAATATTTCTCTTTCAGGATTTTAGTGTCAGTAAGCGTTGAGGAACTTTTTCCAATAACTTTGACATCAACACAACTATTACTACACCAAGATTCAAGTAGCCAAAAATTTTTATAACAGAGCCTGTAATCAACATAACACCAAATGACTAAGAAACCATTGCCTCATATTCATCGCTTTTACTACATGATAACACTGTTCTACCAACACATTGAATGTTCCTATCTTCATACCAATATCATGCTATTTATTAAGTTTCTTATGCAACATGCACATGATTAGATTCTTTTTTTTTGTTCAAATTTCCTTCTCCAAACCTTCTCTACCTGTTTTTGCTTGGTCAAGGTATTTTCCCTTTTATTATATCTAAATGACTTCAACAAATGATTTCTACAAGACTGAGCTCTATGTCCAAAACAGTTACATCTGTAACATATGAAATTGTGATATGAACCAAAAGAAGGATAACTTCTTCTAGGAATTCTTTAAGAACTTTCATTACCATCCTTACCATTCCACCAATAGTTAATTGCTACATGACCAACTTTGTGACAGGTATAACATATAGTGCCATGATTCTGTTTTTCCAAACTATAAGTACTGTTTTCCTTATTCCATTTATAATTATTTCTGGCATTACTTTCACAATCTCTAGCCCTATGTCCATAAACATGACATAAATAGTAGTAACCATGGAATTGAGAATAATTGTACCTTATTGATTGATGCTTCCTGGTAGATGAAAAACCTATGAATCTGTTACCAACCTTGCTTTCTATCTCTAGAGCATGATAGTTCAGGTCTATTTTCTTCTTAGGAATTTTCCTAGCCTTCAAAATTTTCCCATAAGTTGTTGCAAACACAATTTCCTTGTTAGATTCATCTTTGACACTAGAATTTTTTCCACCCTCATATCCCACTCCTATAGGATCCTTAGAATGCTTTTGTCTGCCCAACATCTCATTCAATATATTAGTACTGTGATCAAATTTCTGAATTTTACCTGATTGAACCTTAACACTTTCAAGCTCTTTCCTTAATGCAACTACTTCTCCTTCAAGGTTTAGACCTTCAATATTTTTAACTTTCAAATCAGACCTTACAACCTCTTCTATCCTCTTACATTCTTCAATTTCAATTTTATGACTTATAATCATATCATCTCTAAGAGTTAGATCTTTTAACAAGGAATCATTATCAGAACTTTTCTTCAATGAATTGACCTCATTTTCTAGTTTATTACATAATTCATCATTGGCTTTTAACTTGGCTTCCAATTCCTCTTCAATATTTTTCCTATCAACCATTTGGGCTTTAAGAATTTCAATAATATTTTTATCATCATTATGATCTTGTATTACAACTTTATTGACATTGACACTTTCTTGTAAGTGCACCTTAAAATCCTGATTTTCTTTTATAAGCCTCTTAAGCTCATCTAAGGTAGCAAGCAGTTCTTCGTCCAAATCATCTCAAATTAATCACCTTCATATTCCTTTTCACTTACTAAGTGAACTTTTTCTTCTCCAACTATAGGATTAAATTTAGTATTAACTAGTAGGGGTGCTATTTCACTAGACTTGACACTAGTGTTTTTCTTTTCATTTTTGTTTTTGTTGCACTTACCCATATTACTCCTCTTATCAATAACTTGGTTGAATTTAATTTGGTTAGGCTTATGCAAGATTCTAGCTCTTTACACCAACATCAATTGAAATCATATGTGTTTCCATAAAACACATAGAATTTACAAACAGATAGAAATACCTTCTTGCATATGTGACATATTGACTCCTAGGTATGAATCCTAATGCAGGACCCTATGCTCTGATACAAATTGTTGGAAGCTGAATTACTCTGAGAGGGGGGGGAGTGAATCAGAGTAATGGAAAAAATTAACTTTTGTAACTTGAAATGCAAATATAAATGATGACTTTGAAAATAACTAAGTGAAACTTTTGATTGCAAAGTGAACTTTTAACAGCACTGAACTTTTAAATAGACTGATTTTTTTGAGTGAATTTACAAAACATTTTCAAAGCATAATATAAATTGTTCATATAAAATTGATTGAACAATTCTCTATATAATGCTTTAGATTCACAAGATTCTATGCATTTGTGACAGATTGAACATTCTCTTATAATAGGTTGAACAATATACATCCATGATAGATTGAACTTTATACTTTGAACCCTTTCAGAATGAAATATTAAACATGTATCAGATCATTGCATGAAATTATTTCGACATATGAAAGAATGAAAGCAAAAATAGTTAATCACATAAACTAAAACACAATTGCACAAATTTCAACACATGACACATTATTTTCCTGAGTGGAAAAACCCTCATGGGGTATAAAAAACCACTCATAAAATATTCCCTTTATTCATCCAAAGAGCACCAACTCTACATAATTTAGGAGAATCCACTCCAAGGACCACCAGCCCCTCACTAATTTAGGAACACTCATTCCAAGGAGCACCAACCCCTTCTTCAAATTAGATTGATAAAAATTAGAGGGTTTCTCTATACAATTCAACCCACATACTTCTTTCAAACCAATACACCAAATATCCTAAATATTCATTATTTGAATCTTTAAAATACCAGATATACTAGTTAAGATTTTTGCATTATGTTTACAATAATTTCAATTGTAGAATATGTGCACAACTCTCTCAAAAATTCCAACGACAACTCATGTTCCATCTCTGTTTTTATATACAAATGATCTCATGCATCTTCAATAAAAATTCAAGATTATAATAACTATTTTCTTCAACCGATTACTTTTTAACCCTTTATTTGTTTGCAAAGAAATAACCAAGGGTTTTGAATTAAACTAATTTCACTAAACCTTCATTGTTAATACCTTAAAACAAATGATCAAAGCCTGTAACTAGTTTTAACTTTAATAACTATTTAGGGAGGAATGAAGTCAAACAAAAACCAGAGGAACCATTTCAAAACTATCCAGCTAAAGATCTCCATTTGTAGTCTTTCAATTTCCTTGGTCAACACTCTATCTTCTTCCACTGTCGAGCTCCAAACCTGCTATCACAACTTCATGGTGGCGGCTAGGGTTTCGCAGATTTACACAATGGAACAATAACTTTTCCCTCAACTTTTGTCAAGTCTTTCAAAGACTTTTTAAACAAAAATCACCATTTGAAACCTGAACATAATGATGCCTTTAGAATCCGCTGACAAATATTAAATCATAGTTGTTATTGAATGCCAAGTTACTTTATACAAGGGCAAAGACATTACTATTATAACAACCGATGTCACATGTAAAATGTGACTGAAATAAACCATAACTCTATTTAATCTTTTTCAAAAAGCTTTGAAACTTCAAAATGCCGACTTCACAATACTTAGCATGCCCGACAAGGGATTTCAATAATAGACAAAATATCTTAAGTGTCAGTTTTGTTGCATATTTAAACATGGATCATATTATCTTGAATGCCCAATAAAAATATCAACAATATTGATCCTTAATATTATTTCCAAGACTTTTAAAAAAATTCTAGTCCATTGAAATCACATGCTTAGTGCACTCGATACTCTTTAGGAGTATAAATCAAAAAAATAATTTTTACACAAGATGTTGACCAAGGAATAAATGCCTTTCCAAATATTCATGCCAATGGTAATCAACATTAAACCTTTATCCTTATAACCAAATCAAAAACCAATGCAATGTGATCAAACACACATGCATTGTGCTCAAATACCATGCAAGCTGCCTGATGTCATAGATGACCAATCAAAACAAACTGAAGCCTCAATGAATTCAAATGAATAACTCATGATAAACTGATTGTGTATCAAAGATTGTACAACCATACAAACCAAGCATCTAAATAAGGTGATTTTTCACTATGAGACTTCATGAAAACTGAAGCTTACCAAATTACCTTCAATCTGAGCAATGAAATGCTATCACCTATATGAAATAATAACCCCATGTGATATATATATCCTCCACACATGAATCCAACATGATTAGTACCACAAAACAAAACTAAAAGTAAACCATCCAAAGCACTGTCCACAAAGTACTGAATATGCCAAGATTGATTACAACAATAACCAAATGCACCAAGTACCATAATGCCAATGCCAAACCAAGTGTCAACCAACTTCTCATAAGAATTTTCAAGACAACATGTCATGCTGATGGAAATAGCAAAGTCACAACTTATGCATTATAAACCATATGGTAAACCAAGGATCTCATTACCATATAAGATGCCAATAGAAAACACTCTTTCTTTTGAATGAATCTGAATGCTTCAGACAATAGTACTGCCCTATAAACATCATGTCCCACCAAGATCATATTAAATCACCATGTGAACCATCTAAAAAACATCATGTGTGCCATACCAAATATCAATCCCTGTTATCATGCCTAACCCCCTTAAATAATCAATCTAAAACACTGTGACTTGTAATCAATCAGACAACAATCTTACAAACATTCATCAAGACAAATATTCTCCAACTACATATCATAACACCAACTAATACAATTGCATAACCCCGTAAAACAATTTTGGCATCAAGGAAAAACTAACATATAAACAACTGAAAGCCAACAACTTTAAGAGGTTAGCTGAAGATAGATACATTATTTTATGTTTATATGTTGATGATATGCTTGTAGGGAGGTCTTACATGGATCAAATAAATGAGTTAAAACAACAATTTGTAAATTCATTTGATATGAAGGATTTGGGGGCAGCAAAACAAATCCTTGGTATGCAGATTACAAGAGATAGGAAAAACAAAAAATTGTTTCTATCTCAATCTGATTATGTTGAAAAGGTGTTGTGGAGATTT
Organism: Sequoiadendron giganteum; assembly: GCA_007115665.2. Taxonomy (NCBI): domain Eukaryota; kingdom Viridiplantae; phylum Streptophyta; class Pinopsida; order Cupressales; family Cupressaceae; genus Sequoiadendron; species Sequoiadendron giganteum. Next base: position 22,896,860 of record CM021103.1, on the reverse strand, counting down.
CATATGGAGAATGCAAAATATTTCAGAACACCTTTGCCTAGTCATGTAAAATTGACAGGATATGTGTCCAAAGACACAAGAGCAGGAAGAAAAAATGTCCAAGTTACCATATGCTTCAATTGTAGGAAGTTTAATGTACGCCATGGCATGCATGACACTAGATATTGCACATGTCGTAGGATTTGTTAGAAGGTATATGATTAATCCTGGATTTGAGGATTGGAATGCAATAAAATGGATTCTCGGGTACTTGAGAGGTACATCCAATATATGTTTATGTTTTTGGGGCTCTAATACAGATTTAAAAGGCTATGTTGACTTAGATTTGGTAGGGGATATAGATACCAGGTGGAGTACCATAGGTTATGTATTTATAGTTGGTGGGACAACAGTGAGTTGGATTTACCAGTTGCAAAAGGTGGTTACTTTATCCACCATAGAGGTAGAGTATGTTGTTGCAACAGAGGCAGCAAAGGAGGATATATGGCTGCAATTTTTCATGGAAGAGTTGGGAAAACAACATGATGAAAATCACTTATTTATAGACAGCTAGAGTGTTATACATCTTGCAAATAATTTTTCCTTGCACTCTAAGACCAAACACATACAGCTAAGATATCATTTCATTCAGTCGGTGTTGGAGGATGGATAGGTAAAGCTGGAAAAGATTCATAGAGATGTCAATCCAATAGATATTTTTACAAAGGCAGTGACAAGGGAGAAGTTGAGCTCCTCTTTAGCTTCAGTTGGTCTTCGTGGTTAAAAGTATAATAGAGTAGCAAGGTCCAAGGTGCTTATTTCTAGTGGGAGCTATAAGTGCAGTGGTGTCATCCATGATCAATATCCAAGTGGGAGATTATGTTGGTGTCGAGCCTGATCAGTCTTCAAGTGGGAGATTATTGGTATGCGGTGACTAATCATGCTATATTGTACACTCTTTAGTATTATACACTTTTCATGTATCCTCACCGAGGTTCGAGGCTAGGCTGGGGTTCAAGAGCGGCAGCCCCCAAGGAAAAACAAATTCACCTTTTTTCACTTCGTCACCAAAAAAGAAAAAAGCCGACTTTGTAAACCCTAATTTATGGAAGCTTCTAAAAGCTTTTTATAAGTGGCTAGGATGGAGAGTTGTAGTAAGGCATTATTTGCGATATTGTAATATGTTTTTGCACTGGATAATAAAATAATTGGATGGCTACGGTTTGGTGGATGTAGCCCATATTGGGTGAACCACGTTAAATTCTCTGTGTTATAATTTTTTTGTGTGTGTTTCACTTCTCGGTTTATTGATAAAATCTGCATTTAAATTTTAGATCTCTTCCTTCTAACCCTAACAACAAGATGGGGTGAGTTAAACAAAGAGGACATTGATGATATTTTAGATTGGATCTACAAAGATGAAGAAGATTTGCTTCCGCTACTGACAAAACAATATGGTAAAGTATTTCAACTCATGAAACAAAAGGGTTATGATGGAATCAGTGGGCTCGACATACATAAAAATGGAAGGATAGAACCCTTGATCCCTCTTAAACAACCAAAGAACATGGGACTAGGATTTGTACCCATTAAGATTGGCGCTTCAAGTACTAAGGTGCTTTCAAATAAGGATGTGAGTGCTTCGAAAGATGTCAAGGAATCTAAAAACCCTACCGACCTTTATGACAGTGACACCGAGTCTCATGAATATGAGTGGGATTCGTGTACCACCAGTGACTATGAGCTCGACTATGTCTTTCATGAGTCTGATACACCTAGTCCATCCTTTACCAACCTCATGGATATTAATATCCGCATCGATTCCTTTCATTAACCTGACCCACCAAAGACCACAAAATAAAGAGCATGGATAGAATCCTTTTGGGACCTCGATAATACATCCATATTTACCCTATTTGTTGCTTCCCCATCCTTCAGTAATATTGATGATGGAATTTCCCTTGTTTACTCATATTTAGTTGATTGGGACTAGAAAGATCCACCCACTTTGGACATATTTGAAAATGATGAATCCATCGCTGAATTGATGGGACTACGAGAAGGCATACCACATGGGGACCATAAAGATGGTTATACTATGGATCTTGATGTTACAGCATATTGCAGTGAGACTGTTCCACCCTCAGTCGCAAAAATGATAAAAATAAAATAATAAATGAAATAAATGAAGTAAAAAATGAAAGGTCTTTAGGTGAAAACCACAAGACACCTTCTAAACAAGAAAAAGTAAAAATAAAGGGCATATCCAAGGGCAAAAACCTCTTTGAGGCACCCAAGGATGGAGGGTTGGACTATCTTCCCATTAATCAAGAGAGATCCCCGATGTTGATTGAAGAAGTAAGAGAAGTCAATATAGGTACAATAGAGAATCCTAAGATTGTTCTCTTTGCAGCATCCTTGGTAGAAGAAGAAAAACCACAATTCAAAGAATTATTCACCAAATGTCAAGTCAATTTTGCTTGGTCTTATGTCGGCATGCCTGGGTTGGAACCCACAGTAGTCCTACATTATTTACCATTGTTTCCAAATGCAAATCCTGTTAAACAAAAGCTTAGAAAAATGCATCCTCAGATAGCTCTACTGGTTAAAGCCGAACTCAAAAAATTATTGGATGTTGGTTTCATAAGACCTATTGACTATGGAGAATGGATCTTGAACCTTGTACCAGTAAATAAACCGAATGGAAAAATCCGTATCTGTACATATTTCCATGACCTGAATAAAGCATGTCCAAAAGATGACTTCCCACTTCCCAACATAGTCATCATAGTAGATCTAACGACAGGTTATGATATTTTATCCCTCATGGATGGATTCTCAAGATATAATCAAATTTGTATCTCTCCTAAAGATCAACATAAGATTGCATTCACCTACCTATGGGGTATGTACTGTTTGAATGTCATGCCCTTCATACTTAAAAATGCAGGTACAACCTATCAGAGAGAAATGACCACCATATTTCATGATCTCATGCACACATTGATGGAAGATTATGTTGATGACCTTTTGCCAAAATCCTTGACACGTCATAATCATTTAAGAGTCTTGGACAAAATTTGCAAAAGGCTTGAAGAATATAAAGTCCGCCTAAATCCAAAAAAATGTATCTTCGGTGTGACATCGGGAGAGCTCTTAGGATACATAGTTTCCTATAGAGGCATCGAAGTGGACCTGACAAAAGTTAAAATATATATTAGACATGCCTCCCCCAATAGGAACCAGTCAACTTGGGACATTGCAAGGCCGACTTCAATCCATCAAATGCTTCATTGTACAAATCCTAGATAAATGTCATCCTTTTCAGTATCTATTACACAAGGGAGTTCCTTTTAGATGGATAGATATGTGTGAGGCATATTTTCAATAGATTAAAGAGTACCTCTTGACACCTCCTTTGTTGATGCCACCAATAGATGGTAAACTCTTAATCCTTTACATATCAGCTACCACTTCTACACTAGTGGAATTGCTTGCACAAGATGATCATGATGAGAAAGAATGAGCAATCTATTACATTAGCCACACACTGGTTGGGTATGAACTCAACTATAGTTTTATTGAACGTGCTTGACTTGTGTTTTTTTCTTCTCAAAAACAAAGACATTACATGCTAAATCATCAAACAAGACTAGTGGCTAAGATAGATCCTTTAAAATACCTACTCAGTAAGGCAACATTGATAGGATGGTTGGCTAAGTGGGTCATGACACTCAGTGAGTATGGAATATAGTATGTAGAGAGAAAAGCAATAAAAGGATAGGTTATCACAGACCAACTTGCTGATGCACCCACAAAAGATGATCACCCTTTGATTTCTGATTTCCCAGATGAATCGATATTGACACTAGACACTGGCACAACATGGAAGTTATACTTTTATGGCTCATACACTAGTCATGGATCAGGTGCGGGAATAATATTTTTCACCCCTCAAGGTGATACTATTCCCAAATCCTTCAGAATAGCTTTCCCATGTACAAAAAATATTGTTGAATATGAGGCCTTACTCACAAGATTGTGCATGGCTATAAAATAGAAAATTACAAGTCTACAATTCTTTGTTGATTCACAATTGGTCATCTGAAAAGTCAATAATGACTATGACACTAAAGATGGGAAATTGACTCCATACAAAATAATGGTTGACAGTTTTAAGCTATATTTTGCAGATATCACTTTTTCTCAGATCCCACGGATTCAAAACAAAGCAGTTGATGCCATGGCCACCATTGGATCTCTCTTGGACATTCCCAATAATATGTTACAGTATGAGTTCTTAGTTGAACAGTTGTTGGTCCCTATCTTTGATGTCCCTGGATCTGAGATGGTGTGAGAAATTGTTGATCCCCATTCCCCATGGTATCAAACTATCTATGAGTATCTGCCTTCCCATACATTACCCCTTGACCTATCCAACAACCAATGCAAGTCCTTCCTTCATAAATTCACTTGATACGCCATCATCGATGACACCTTATATAGATGTGGCCTAGATAATACCCTATTCAAATTTCTTGATGCTAACAAAGCACAAACTACCTTATGTGAAGTACACAAAGCTATATGCAGAGCCCATTCTAGTGGTTTGAATCTAGCTAAAAAGAATATTTAACTGAGATATTACTTGCCTACCATGGAGCAAGATTCCTATCACTTTGCAAAGAAATGTCGACAATATTAGCTACATAGTGACCTCATCCACTCGCCTACCTAGGAGTTGCAGTTGACCACTTCACCATGGCCCTTCACCCAATGGGGACTTGACCTCATAGGAAAAATTCATCCCACTTCATCTAATGGCCATAAATTTATTGTCACTATGACTGAATATTTCACAAAATGGATTGAAGCTATTCCCCTAACATACAATAGAGGTAAAAAAATATCCAAGTTCATCCTCAATTATATCATATGTTGGTATGGTGTCCCACAATCTATCATTACTGACAATAGTCATCCCTTCAAAAATCAAGATGTCCATGACCTATGTGAAAAATTCCACATTCACCATCATTTTTTTACACCATATTACCCGCAAGGTAACAACCAAGCTAAGGCATCTAATAATACCATAATCAAAATTCTTAAAAATACTGTCAATTAAGTTGGTCATGACTAGCACATTCAGCTTAACCCTACCCTATGGGTGTACCGCACAAGCATCCACACACCCACCAGTGCCACTCCATTTTCCCTAGTCTTTGGTACCGAGGCTATCCTTCCTATAGAGGTCGAGGTCCCCTCTTTGTGGGTCTCCCTAAAAGGGCTCATTAATGATGAGGATTATCGTATATCCCAATTTCATGAATTAGAGTTGCTTGATGAATGTAGATAGAAGGCCTTGACACACCTGTAGGCATACCAGAACTATTTTTGCCACACTTACAAAAAAAGGGTTTTGGTTAGGAATTTTGACATTGGTGACTTATTGTTGATGTAAAATCTAAGAAATCAAGTTGAACGTGTGAAACCCGACAAATTTGTGCCCAACTGGCTAGGTCCATATGTCATAATAACATCCTTTGGTTTTGGTGCTTATCAGTTGTCCACGCCTGAAGGGGAATCTTTGTCTGAGCCCATCAACATCTTGCACCTATGCAAGTTTTATACTTAACTTTAGAGAGCTAAGAAAAAGTCCTAAAAAAATACAAATAAATGAGGAAAGTCTTGAAAAAATATTTAAAAATGAGAAAAATTCTTGAAAAAATGGTCACCATGATGAAAACCTGCAAACAGGCATCTTGGTGACACCCCCAAAAAGAAAAGAAAAAAGTAAAGAGAAATTTTTTGTCCAACGATGAAAACTTGGTAAATAGGCACCCTGGATAAGTACCATGGTGAAAACCTAGCAAACAAGCGCCATGTGTAGTTAGTATTTTTTTAGTCATCTACTACCACTCTACCTAGTCTTCCACCCTAATTCATACCAAGGCCTTTACTTTCCATCATCTCACATTTAACCCCCATGCCTTGCCATCCTTATAATGACTTCCAAACAGTTGATTTCTTGCGTCTTTCTCCTGCATCTCTCATCTATGATAAATCTTGTCCCATCCCATCCCTATTGGCTCGTCTTATACCCAACTAGGGAAATATCCTTGACCTACACTAGATTTTGCACTGATCATTGGAAGTCACTATATTCAAAAGATAAAAAAATCATAAAATGTCCTGAAAAAATCCATAAAAATACATAAAATGTCCAAAAAATCCATACAAAGTCATAAAATGTCTTGAAAAAATCCATAAAAATCATAAAATGTCTTGAACAAATCCATAAAAAATCATAAAATGTCCTTAAAAAATCTATAAAAATCATAAAATTTCTTGAAAAAAATCCATGAAAATCATAAAATCTCCTGAAAAATCCATAAAAAATCATAAAATGTCCTAAAAAAATCCATAAAAATCACAAAATGTCCTAAACAAAAACTCCAAAAAAAAAAAAATCATAAAACTTCAAAATCCAAAAAAATCAAAACATGTCAAAAACCCAAAACAATCAAAGAACTCTCAAGTCAGTCATGCTAATCTTTGTCATTATCGAACTATGTTGCCTCTATGATTGGACATAGGCAGGGCCATCTGTCGGTGTGCCCCCGAGGCATTAGGATAGTCCTTTAGGTTTTTCAAACAAAAACTAAAATCATCATTCAGTCCTTAGTCATTGAAACAAAGTCAAGGGCCATGTCAAACTATGAGGTCTTTGCACATTGCTACATAGGCAAGGCCATCTGTCGATGAGCCCCTGAGGCCCCCTAGGTTAGTCTTTTAGGGTTCATCGAGTCAGTCAAAATAACTTGGACACTGTCAGCTCAGACGGAACACAATCATCTGAACATTAAACACAAATCCTGAATCAACCAGACAAGCAAGCCAACACGTCTCCAAGTCAAATCAGTCATTTGTGAAATCAATCAAACCAGTCAAGTCAATCAAAACCAATAGTCTTATACAGGATGTGTCCTTCCTGAAACCAGACCTTGTCACTGTCACACTTTTTCGTTCTCCTTATACAGGTAGTTGCATGATCGAAACTAGACTTGGCATTTTATATGACATGTTTCTTTTCTTGAAACTAGGCTCTGTCAAAACAATCAACCCATCACTCACTTCACCCCTTAACGCACTGGAAAACAATTTATGGAAAATAATCTAAATGGTTGTTAACCTTGTTGGTCTATTTTGTCTTATCTATTGGATTTTCCTTGGTCATGTTACTAGCTACCTCAAGGATGTCCCATGAAGGATTTAGAGGAGTGATGATGTCCCATGACAACTTTCATTTGATTGGTATCAGTGGTTTTTCTTGACAAAAAGACTGGGGCAACTTTTCCCTTAGTATGAGTTAGGACACTCCCTGTCTGTGACTGTCTTCTCTATAGATGGATGACCTTACACACCTTGGTCTATGTCATACCATGGTGTTTGTTTTCCATTTGTCATATTTTACCGCTCGATGATGATAAATCACTTTGTAAAGCATGAGAAGATTCATCTCCTTCATCTTCTTTCATATCTATTTTTTATCTATCATTATCCATTCCCTTCATCATTGCATCTTTTCTTCATCATCCTTATCAATTTCCCTCTTTTTTTTTTCTCCTTCATCTTCTAAGTCCTCTCATCCATTTTCAGATCACATTCATATTCTTCACAGCCATCTATCCTCTCGAGGGGGTATACCTCTACCTCCTTGTCATCCTTCCTCATTCTTTCTTACACTGGGGCATATCTTTTCTTTGAAACAACACAATAAGTTGCATCATCTCAAAGAGGGGAAAAATGTAGACACATAAAAATTCCTTCATAATTATTTTCATCTATTGCATGACCTATTCCATTACCTACATATTCATATCTCTCATTACATGTTTCATGTGACCATTTGTATATTTCATCAATCCATTTCATTTAAACATATTTAAATATATCTTTCGTTAAGTTATTTTTCACCTATCTCATAAAAACATTTTCCTAAGAATTTAATAACTTCATAGGCATATTCACTTCAATATGTGGATAATCATAACTCATCCCATCCATAATCATTTATGCACATCCATTTCATATTTCATGCATAATCATTTTATAAACATTCATCTTTCTCAAATAATCATTTTATAAATCTATAGGTCATTAACCCCTAAAATATTATAGCTATCCATGATCATTTGTTCATTGGCATAAATCATTAATCCACGTTACTTTAATTATTTGCATACTCATACATTAATATATTTGCATATCCCATTTATCCAATTCATTAAAATATTGCACATATTTAGTAATTTTATCTATTTACAATGAGCATGCATTTGTCCCATTTCAATCATTTGTCCCATATTTCCCCCATAAGTTGGACTCATCCCAATAATTCATCTATAAATACTTGTTTCTTCCTCACATTACACACACAAATTCTCAATCTCATCACCTGATTTCACAAGGCTTCTTGTGCTTTTGCTTGTAAAATCTGAGAGCCAAACTCGAGATATTGTGAAGGAGGAAAAAATGGAGTGAATTTAATTTGAATAAATATGGATTTCATAGTTTAGATTTGATTAGTTGCATATGTTTCATTTTAGAAATGCTTCATTGAATGTCATGTTGTAGGGCTGATTTGTGTTTTACAGATTTAAACACTCGTTTTCAGTTTTTCAATGTGCACACCTAATGTTTCCAAGAGAGGGGATCACAAGAAAAAGAAAATCACACAATTAAATGTAAGTTTTGATGTACATCCCCACTTTAGAGTGGTTTCTAACACCATTACTGTGAGCAATTGCTTTAAAGTAGAAGAAGAAGAAGAAGAAGACATGAGAGCTCGTTCGGAAAGCCCTATGCCAAGTCATATGTTTTGATAAGCTGCATCATGAGAAGGATAGTATGTCACATGTGAGTCAACTTAAGACATGTTGTCCACATCCCAAGCTTGCTCTTATATGTTCATGAAAGGTTAACGATTAGCCAAAAGAGATAATGACAAGTGAAATACGAGGGAAAAGGCTAACTAACCCCTTGCCCCCACTTAGTGCAAGACAAGAGTGAGCCAAAAGGATTGATGAGATATAAGATAGAGTGAAAACCAGTATCAATTAGACAAATGAGGTGCCCCAACATAAGGGAAAGTACCAAACTCCTTAAGATGTTGGATTTTAATACTCAAGGCCTTACATTCATTAGTAGAATGACCTTGGACTCTATGATATGCACAAAAGGAATGTTTGTTGTAACTGTAGACACTGAAAATTGGTATAGTCCTACGAATACCACTTTCGACATAATTTTCTAATGTCCTTGGTCATGATTCAATAATGTTAATTATTTAATTACTTCCTAAACACATCTTTCCTCTATTAATTAAATAACCTTTTAATTATTTAATTAATTCATTATGACCCTCATTGAACTTTGATTAATTAAATAAATCATATTTATTTCATTATGTCGTTAACTAATTAATTCTCTTTCTTAATTAAATAATTTATTATTTAATTAACCCCTTTGTCATATTTCAACTATAATTAAATATTCCTTATTTAAATATTCAATTAATCTTTTCAACAGTCAATTAAATAAATTATTATTATTTATTTAATTAAACCTTTCAATTTCGAATGCTGAATTAAATTAACATTTAATTCATAATTAATCATTTTTGTCACATTCTTCTATCGTCCACTTGACTAATTATTCACTCACCATCTGACTCGAAATATATTTAAATCCACCAGTTATCTCTGGATTCGATATCTGATCATCTCTATGAAAGGACTCTCTGTCACAACCAGTCAGTTAAATAGTTCTAACTCATATGCATGAACATATTTATTAATTAAATATCTTTATATAATTAATTAATTCATGTGTGTATTCGAACAGATTATTCTTCAAGTTCTAACTTTATCTTTTTCATTCAAAGTCTAATTCTTCTATTTTCGAAGACTTTTAACTAAAGATTAAATCATTTATTTAATCTTGAACTCGTGTTCTTTATATTTTCGAACAGTCTTAACACTAGGTTAAATTATTATTCTAATTTAATCTTTATCCTGCAGTATTTCCTAACTCATGTTTTAACTGACATAGAACGCACATCGCATGGCATTCATCAATCTCGATTGTTCATCTCTCTTTTGAATCTGAGTTGATCGTTCGAAAACCCAATTTCTATAAATTGACATGTCATTGTCATTATTCCTCCTCCTGAAATCAATACTTTTGAGAAGAACCTATTATATTCAATATTTTTCTTAGACAATACATCCAAGCTATGCTTGCATACATACATAAACTCTAAGGGAAAGAATACCGATATAGCAAAATGGAGAAGGACAATCAAGATAATTTGAAGAAGTGTACAAATATTCAGTGAGACTGTTCTAGTTATCGTTTTTATTGTTTTTGTTCATTTACTTTGTTCTTAGTTGTTTGATTTAGATTAATACTTGTTAGATTAGATTTAACCATCTTTCTATGCAGAAATCCATTTATCTATGTCACATTTGGTGAACCCGATGTGAAACACGCTTCAAACTTCATGACTCTTTTTTTATCTTTCTATTTTTTGTTTTGCAGGTATCGTACAAAAAACCACATCTAATTGAAGAAATAATGCATCTGATCTTGCGAACTGCATATGACACATCGTGTGACATATCTGACAACATGAGCCACATCTACGACATTCTGCACCGCATCCGACTGTCAACAACATCCGTGATATTTTGCACCACATCCGACTATCAACATTGTGACGCATCTGTGAGTTTAAACGCCGCATCTTCCTAGTAAGAATTTTCATATTTTTATTAACTTTCATATTTTCGTGTTTTTGATTTCTCTTTTTTGTATTTTTTTGTTTTCGCTAATGTTTTGTTTGTAGCTATGTTTAGGAGGATAACATTGTTTTTGCAGGACGAAGCATAGAAGACCAAAAAAAAACCAAAAAGATCTTCTTTTCTGCAGGATGAAAGTTGAAGACACAAATAAATTACTAATCAGTTGCATGCAGGACCTTTTGTGAAGACATTCATTTTGTTTTTTGTTAATTAAAATTAAATTTTGTGTTTGGTAGATTAAAAAATTGTCGTTTGGATTAAAAAGAACTAGTGTATGGTTTGTCTGGTGCGAAAGCACATTTTGTAACCCTTTACGATTCAATATACTGAAGTATCCTCTCCCCTTGTGTATTCATGTGATCCTGGGTGTAAGACAAACGGTTACTAACTCTAGAACTTGGGCCTGTCTTGGTGGGAAAAAGTACTCACCCCAAGATGACCCAGACCGGTAGCACGCTAGATGCCAAGCGACTTCCAATCGGTATATAAAAGTGGATTTTTGGGGGAAACCCCAGAAATTGCGCTCACTGTTCTGACGAGAAGGGCAGAAATGGTCTCTCACCATACTGGATGGTGCCCCATAAATGGAATTCCCTTACTAAAAACCATGTTGTATTAATGCCAAAATCCTATCTATTTGCTGGTGCAGCAGGTTTGGATCTGTGAAGCCGTCTTACACTCTTACAATTCATGTGTGGAGATGAGATGTATGCCATGGGAGTTTCGTGGGTATAGTAGCTTGGCTGCCCCATATAATTGAGTGTCATGGAGGGGAGTTAGTGGGGTCAAGCTGCTATTCATCCACCTTGAATATGCGTAGCTAGATTTATCCAAGTAAGAACTCAGTAAATACTGTCCAACACAGCCTAGGTTGTAATTATCTTCTGGTTTTAACAGATTCAACACCTCAAACTAAAAACAGTTTGTATTTTGTGCTTTTTTTTTGTTGTATTTGTCAAAAACTTGATCATTCATCTGAGTCAGTCATAACATCATCTTCAGAAAACTGCAACTGTCAAATAGAGTCGCAACTATCATTTTTTGAACCGCATCTGTCTTAGAGAGTCACAACTGTTAAACTAAACACTGCATGCATCTGTCAACAATTTTTAGTTTCACAGAGTCTATTTTCTAAGCCACAACTATAATATTTTGAGCCGCATGTGTATCTGCGAGCCACAACTATCAAACAAAAAATTACAAGTGTCTTGATGAGACTTTTAAAATTTGTCAAATGTTTTGTCTAAATAGGGCATGACTGGTTACTTTTAATAGTGATGAGGTCTAATATTTTAGGTAAAGGGTTTTTGACCACTCATGAAAGATTGATTGGTATCTTTTAAAACCCTCACGTTAAATTTCAAAGTTGACATTCTATTGAGGGTTACCGATCACTTAAGTTATCTGACTAAGCCTTTCCTTTGTGCTCTTAGCAGCCCCTTTCACCCGACCTATCAGTCTCTTATTTGCCACTTGGGTTTAAATGCTTATGTCGTCGAAGGTTTTTTCTGGCCGGCCCCACCAGTATATTCTATGAGTTTTATGCAGCTTGGCAAACCGTCCAATCATGGGTTTTTGATCTGGACCATTTCTCGCAAACCTCGCAAGTTTTCCTGTTGATGTCACTTAGATGGTGTGAGGTGTGTGATATTCCGCCATCTGTCATATACGAAGGAGTGGGGGTTTTCCCTGAGGCGCCAGCAGTGACAAGTGGGCGTCATTTCACCAATGGGAATTTAATGATGGGGATTAATGATGGTCGTCCCTCAGAGGCCTCGCACGATCAAAGTAAATATTCCTAAAGTACTGCGAGGTTTACGAAAACTCAACACGTGGCCTGGCTCTTGGAACAACGGGGCTAGGTGGGGCCTGCTACCCGATTGCAACCTCCTATTTTCGTGGGTTGTGATTGGCTGTGGTTTTTTTGAGGCACTGATCTAGATTTTCAACACTCATTGACTCGATCTAAGTCGTTTGACTTGCCAGGTCTCTTCCACATCAATGGTTCAAATTCAAAAGGGTACTGTTCATCCGTGTGAGGAATTTTTGCGCTCTGTAACTTATTTCATTAATGGCATGGGTTTTTCAGTGGATTTTCTCCTAATTTCCTTACATGCGAGTGGTATCCTCCTGATAAATACAATGATGGACTATATGCCTAAAATAAATTTTTAGTGGCAATATCAGCCACTAATCGTTCGCATGCTTGTGCAAGCATTTGGGCAATTATTATTCCCTACACAAGATTACTCTATAAATACTTGTTGAATTGCTTAGTATTATCATTGCATTTTTTATGAGTTGATATGTTTGCAGGTAGTGGACTTTTTTATAGTTTCTAAGCTACACATCTTCAATGGACAAGTCTGAGGTGCGTCGAAGTACTAGAGTAGGTGCGAGGAATTCACAGCGTGAGGAGGAACAATGTGCTCTTGATGCTCCTGAAGCGAGTGCTCGAGGTGTGGGCAAACGGCCTAGGCGTTGCAATTCTCCTATCATGCTCTCTTTGAGCTCTGGTGGTGATGGGTCTGAGACTGATTTAGACTATTGCTGCTATCTAGCGGCCATGATGGAGCTCATGGGTGTTGATGAAGAGTTCCTTGCAGTTTCACCAATAACTACAATGGCATCGTGTCAAGTTGTTGGGGTTAGTGTTGATGTGGATAGAAAAAAGAAAATGGTTTCGCCTCAAACTGAAGCTAGAACCAGAAGTCATCACTTGTACCAGGGCCATGTGTTGACTAAATGATTGTTGGTGCTGGTGTGTGTTGCTTATGGGTGGTGTTGTTCTGGTGGTTTCACTAGTGGATGTGGACATATGCGTGGGTGGCATTCTTTTTTTTGTTTTTTCTCCGATTGGTTACTGGGTGTAACCGTTTTTTGATTCCTTGGACCATGTACTATTTTTTCTAATGATGAGGAATATTTTTTGGATGGTGAATTCGAATTTCATTTCATTTTGAATGAAATTTAATTTTTATTTTAATAATGGAGCTTGAGGCTTGTTGATCTCCTATTCTATAAAGGACATTTTATGGCTCATTGTTAGGGGTCAAATTTTGGTATTCAGAGGCTTAGATTTTGTACAGTTAATTTTCTATTGTAGGTTTTCTTTGAAGGTATTAGCTGGTATGTTTTATTTGGGGTAGGAATATTATAAAACAAGCAGGCTCTGCTTATGTAATTAAATACATTGAAGCAATAATAGACAATCTATTAGAATAATTTCTCTCATGGTTTCATGTCATGAGTTGTGAATGAGTTTATTAATGATACATTCATTCAGCTTTAATGGTATATCTGAGTGTGTACATCATTTTCCTGCTTTAACTTAATGAGTTAATTAATTTGCTCAAAAATGAGTTACAGATTTATGATGTTGTCTTTAGGATTCCTTAAGGAGTATTGTTTTGATAACTGAAAATCTCATAGTGTAAATCATTGTAGTGATATGTCCTTGATATCTTTGTTATGTTTTATGTGACTCCCGCCCAATGGATGAAGCACGGGATAATTTCTTTAGGATCCCTATTTTGAGAGTACAAGGTTGTAGTTCTAAGCATGGTGGTTTAAAATCTGAAAAAATATAATATATCAAACCTTATCTCTTTGGAGATGAAAATCTTATGTTAATTTTCGGTCATGTTGCTTTAAGATAATTGTTGTTATTCTTTGGTTTTCCACAACCAAGATAATTCCTATCTAATTGCATTGATGAGGACTGTATCTGTAAGAAGAAGTGTTGTTACTAGGTCATGAAACATTCTTATGAACACACTTAGCAAAAACCCTCCTTGCTTTCACAGAGCCAAAAGTGTAGGAGATCTCATTCTTTGACTGGATCTTGTTAGTTGGCCACTAACTTTGTTAGTTCTTGAATATAGACGTTGGCTACCTCTTAGGGAATTACAAAGCCTTAGCTGGAAAATAAAAACACCAACATGTCTATCAACAGGTTTAGTTTCACAGAGTTCATAGTTTTGAGTCGCATCTACTTTGTGAGTCGCATTTGGGTATGTTCATGATCATCATGGAAAAAATAGGCCCTTAAGTGGCAATAAAATTCAAAAAAATTAGAGTTAGGAAACTTGACATAAAAATTTGAATAAGTTATCTATATTATTTCAAAAATATGTAATAGAATCTCTAGAAAATTGAATGTAGTTTCTAAACTACTAGGATTATTTAAAAAATAAAAATATATATTTGGTGAAAATTTGAAATTTCAATGCAGTAGTACTTAAATTTCAAGGAAAATATAATAAGTAGGTGTATGTCTAACCACCCTAACCACAATAAAATGATAATATTTTTTAATAATATTTTAGATATAAGTAGAGGACTCATGTCCCGATGTGATGCATATTGTTTTGTAATTTTTTTCCAAGTAAATAATTAATTGTGATTTTTTTATTACAACATTTAAAAAATATAAAAACTTGTATGTCTGACCACCTTAACTTGGTTAAAACTTCATGAAATTCATTTTTTTTTTTGTTAATCCTATAGTATGTGAAGCATAGAATGTGATGCATGTTTTGGATTCAAAATATGTGATACCATTTGAAACCTATAGATGTCTTTCAATCAACCTATCAATCAGAACTTTAGTCGTAATTCAAATAGAAATTGAACAATAATAATTTATTAAATTCAAAGTAAAGCATAATTTATATTGGTGGAAAGCTAAGAATCTCCTTTAAAAACCTTTTTCGTTTCATCAATTTTGGGTAAAAAAAGGGTCGTCAGCCACATGGGTCATCATATCACTTTCATATCGCCACTTTTTGGCCCATCATGATCCTGCACATACCCATCTGCCATAAATTAAACCACATTTGTCAAAAGGTCACAATTTCCTGTCAACATTCGAAGCCTAGTTTGGTTAATTCACCACATTTGCAACCTAAACCGCATCTATCAAAAATATCAACGCATTAGAAAAGTGAACCGCAATTGACTGTCAACAGAAAAAATTGAAAACTGCAAACTCAGTCTGAAAACAAAACTGTATTTTTCGCTTTTGTTTCCTAAGATCAACCTTGGACAAAAACTGGAAAAAATTTTCTCCAAAACCTTGCATTATTAGGTTTCATATACGTCCTAGTCATAATCATCCTAAGTTACAAACATTTAGACACTTCCTAGGAATTTGCATATCATAGAATAGAATAAGTTTCCACGTCATTGGATACGTTCATGCTATGATTTGTCATTATCATTAAACCTAGTCACTATTATCCTATTAGTGAATCTTTCCAGCTCAACAGTCTAGTTTGGGAAATTTTCCTTGTCAGTTGTCTGTGTCCTACAACCAGGTTCCTTGGTAAGGTTAGATCATTGCTTGGATTTATTCCATAGGTGGTAGGTTATACCCATCTTAGAATGATTTACTATCATAATTTACTTGAAACATTTCATATTGTCCATCCTACCATACATCATCTTAGTATACGTCATTTTAGAAATCTTTAGAAATAACCTTTATATTCAAAAAATCCAAAACACATAGAAATAGGACATACCAATTTTTAGACATAGTTTGCATTACCCCATTTTGAGAAAATTTTCATGGTTGAAACAAGGTCTAAAAAGAAATAGAAAGCAATGTCAGACCCTAACAAATTTTTCAATCCTTTCAAAAATCAACCATCAGGAAAAGAAATACCACACAAACCTTTTCTTGAGAAACACGTCACTAGAGACACACATGGACAAATTTATGTTGAAGACATAGATGCCGCCATACAAGATCTTGATTTTGCATCCTTTATGGATGAGTGTTTGGCAAATGATCCCCGACGATATCTAGCAAAGTTGCTAGTAAAAGGTGCCACACTACCACCAGGATTTTATATTCATACTTTGAAAACACCGTCTACTCAACCAACACAAACTATGACGTCAAGTGTTTCTATTCGTCAAATTACTACAACGATACCAACTGGCATACCTACTCAAACATCATCAATTGTAAGCACAATCCCTTTCAACATAACATAAGGTTTACAATTTACTGCGGGAGCAACTTCATCAAACCCCTTTGGCACAAATACCACTGGTAAGAGATCCAAAGTTGGCATGAATATTCCTATACCAAATCAGAACATTCAAACATGAAATATTCCTATATAGAATCAAAACATTCAAATAGGAAATATACCCTCGCCAAATCACAATCCGTCATAGAACACAACATTTCAGAACACCTACATTGATCCAAACAATGCAAACAATATGTCCTTGACACAAGTAGATGTTCTCCACAACCAAATGCAAATGCTTCAACAATAGATGGACAACATGTCTATGTCATGAAAATGAAATATCTTAGTACAAGATCTATGTCCATGTCCTTTTGACAGAGCGCTATACATGACACCCTTCCCCCATGCATACATTATACTAGATTTTCCTAAGTATAATGGGAGGAGGAATCCTTTAGAACACATTAGAGAATTCTCAACAAAATGCATGGACATATCATATGACCCCACATACTTGATGAGACTATTTCTGCGAACCCTTGTCGAGATAGCACTAGAATGGTTCTCTAAATTACCATATGGCATACGATCCTGGGTTGAATTAGCTGAGAAGTTTGTCGAACACTTTGCCTTTAACATAGACAATGAAATAACTATAGCTACCTTGTGTCACACAATTCAAGAAGAAGGCGAAAATTTCACCACTTTCTTCTAGAGATGGAGAAGTTCAGCTAGTAGATGTCCAATTGAAATACTAGAAAAACAAAAAGTCACAATATTCCTTGAAAATATCAATCCTAAATTGAGAGGTGACTTAAGGGTACATTGTTGTACTTCATTCCTATACTTGGTACAAAAGGGCATCATCCTTGAAAAAGGCCTTATTGACAAAGGAGAAATTAAAGTACCAGGCAGAAACCCAGTTGTTCAACATCAAAATGCACCCAACAATAGAAACAAGTTCTAGTCTAGAAACAAAAATGTTACAAATGATGAAATTGTTGATGCTAAGACCATACATACGGGACCAGTCATCACACTTAGAGGTTACAACCCCAATCAAGACATGATGATTAATCCAAATCAAACAGAAAATTTTGTCCAAAATTTACAACAACAAAGACCACAAAGGAGATTTCCTAAACATGAATTTACCCCTTTGGGGAAACCAATCAAGACAATTTTCAAAGAGCTGATTAAACATGATCTCCTAAAACCATTGGAACCAAGATAGTATGATCCTGGATAGTTTAAACCTTCATGGTGGGATGATAATACCTATTGTGAATACCATCGAACAAAAGGACACAACCTACAATAATGTCGATAACTGAAGAATATCATACAAGAATTTGTTAAAGAAGGAACCATAGAGGTCAATGGGTAGAAACACACCAAGAACAGTGATCATAAGGTCTTCACGGAGCTATTACATGACCACACAAAAGGAAAAGCCTCCAGTTTGGGAACCAAGAATACTACGTCAACCAATTATGCAAATACCAAGTATGACTATGGAAAAGGTACAATCATAAATCACCTCCGAGCTGCAAATGAAAATGTCCATACCATCACCATTAAGAAGAATCCTAAATGTGTTGTAAAAAAATGCAAAACTAAGATAACTCTTCCAAGTCCTTCTTTTGAGCCACCTACACAGTGTTCTAGGTCTAAGTACAATCTCCTTGATCAACTAAGCAAGACCCCAACACAGATATCCATTTTGGAATTGTTGACTTTATCACCTGAGCATCGAGTTATTCTCGACAAAGCCTTACAAAGAACGATTGTCCCTACCAACTTAGATGTAAATTGCTTCGAAGAAATGGTAGGATACTTAACCAACTCGCATCATGCCATATTTTCTCAACAAGATTATTCAATAGAAAAGACCGATCATAATGACCCATTACATCTTGAAGTCCTAGTCCATCAAACCAAAGTCAAACAAGTCTTGGTAGATGGAGGAGCAAGTTTGAACCTATGTACCCTAAAATTGGTTAAGGCATTAGGATTCTCAAAAGCATGTGTAGACACCTCTAAGAGTACAGTCATCAAGGCTTACGATGATGAGGAAAGATCATCCAAAGGAGTTGTCACACTCCCTATCAGAATTGGCCCGATAGTTATGAACACTAGCTTCCAAGTCTTGGATCTCACCCTTCCATACAACCTCTTGTTAGGTAGACCTTGGATACATGCAATGAAAGTTGTACCTTCTACATATAACCAGTGTCTTAAATTCCTGTATAATGGCACCAAGATCATGATTGATGGTGATCCAGATCCTTTTCAATATTGTACAAACCTAAGGGAAATTCCACAATGACAAGTGCCAATTAATCAAGAAGCTTCATCATCCACTTTATCCCTATACGTTGATCCATCACATCTTGTCAAATCCATTTCATTAAAACCACCACCATCCACTCCTAAGTTCGAGATCCAAGACAAGGGTTGTAGAGAATATCACATGAGGGAATCCTATTGTGTCAGTCGATTGGCTCCACCTAAGGCATATGTCTTACCCATTGTAGATAGAAGACAGTCAGTAGTCACATTTCATGTTCCCCCTACAATGATATTAACCAAATGGGGAGAGTTAAGTGAAGAAGTTATGGACCAAGCTGATATTACCTCCTAGTTGTACTAGGAAGACAATGAATACCCCTCGTCATCTATTCAAATAGCTAAGGATCAATATGGAAAAGGCTTTAAGATAATTCAAAGAAAAGGTATGATAGACATAGTTGGTTAGGACTACATCAAAATGGAAGGACTAAACCGATCATTGTCTCACCACGACTGAAAGTCCTAGGGCTAGGGTTTCAACCGCTTAGAATTGGGTTTCCTAGTACTTCGTCACCATTTCAAGAGGAAGTGAGTGCTTATGAAGACATCAAGATATCTCACAAACCACTTCCCCTAGTTTATGATGAATCCCCTGACTCAAGCGACTATGAATGGGATTCCCTTTTCTCTACCAGCACCATCAACCTAGATAATCTATTTGGAGAACTCGACCAAATGATAAAACCCATACCAAATCCATCTAGCCCTCATAATAAAAATCCCTTGTCCAAAGAAGAGTGGCTTAAGAATTATTATTGGGAAACCCTTTATCATGCATCTTGGGCACCAAAGGAACCATCTTCTGACGACCTAGCCCTTACAATAGTCCCACACCAGATTTTACCTACCCATAGGAAAAAGAACAAGAAGGAGTTAGTCCAAAACTTCTGTGACCATTTCAACCACTCTATATTCACCCTGTCAGCTTCCACATGCGATAACTCTGATGACGACATGCCTCTCATATATCCCCAAATTATTGACTAGGATCAACAAGGTACACCCATCTTAGACACATTTGAGAATGACGAAGAAATAGCTAAGTTCATGGGACTTCGAGAAGGCATACCAAGAGGGGATCATAAAGCTAGTTTTACCATAGACTTGGATGAAAAAGCATATTTTGTGGAGTCTACTTACACCTCTAGTCGCAAAAATGAAAATAAAAAGAAAAACAATGAAAAAGAGAAAAATGACGAGTCCCTAGGTGAATACCGGAAGGCGCCTTTAGACGAAGAAATAGTAAAAATAAAGGACGTATCCGAGGGCGAAAACCTCTTTGAGGCACCCAAGGATGGAGGTTTGAATATTCTCCCCGTTGTATAGGAAAATTCACCGATGTTAGTAGAGGATTTTGTTGAAGTCAACATAAACACAGAAGAAGACCCTTGGGTAATATACTTGGAAACCTCTTTGACAGAGACAGAACAACAATAATTTTAGGACTTCTTCATAAAGAGACAGATAAAATTTGCATGGTCATATGCTGACATGCTTGGGTTGGATCTAGACCTTATAATGCATCATCTACCATTATAGCCAGGTATTAAGCGCGTCAAACAGAAGTTAAGGAAAATGCATGCACAAATTCCTCTACTGGTCAAAGCAGAACTTAAGAAACTATTGAATGTCGGATTCATAAGATCCATAGACTATGTAGACTGGATTTTGAATTTTGTGCCAGTGACTAAACCAACTGGGGGCATCTGCATTTGTACAGACTTTAGAGACATCAACAAGGCATGTCCTAAGGATGACTTACCCTTGCCAAACATTGACATGATAGTGGACCTTACAGCAGGATACGAGATGCTATCCCTCATGGATGGTTTCTTTGGGTATAACCAAATCAAAATCATAGTTGAATACCAACACAAGGCAACTTTCACATGTCCATGGGGAACATACTATTGGAATGTTATGCCTTTTGGGCTTAAGAATGCAGGAGCTACTTATCAACGTGCAATGACGACTATTTTCCATGAATTTGTACATAATCTCATGGAAGATTATGTCGACGACATAATAGTTAATTCAGTAACAAGGGCAGATCATTTGAAATTTCTAGACAAGATATTCTAGAGGCTAGAATATTACAACGTCAGATTAAATCCAAAGAAATGTGTCTTTGGAGTGAAATCAGGGAAACTTCTAGGATATATCATTTCTAGAAGAGGCATTGAAGTAGATCTAGAGAAGGTTAAAGCTATTGTAGAAATTCCTCCTCCAATCAACATTGGACAACTAAGAACACTACAGGGAAGATTACAGTCTATCAGGCACTTCATTGTACAATTAGCGGACAAAATACACCCATTTCAATATTTTCTCAAGAAAGGAGTACCATTTGTGTGGACACCTAAATGTCAGAAAGCTTTCCAAAAATTCAAGGATTATCTGCTCACTCCACCTATCTTAATGCCACCTACAGATGGAAAACCGTTGATACTATACATTTCAGCAACTCAGTTAGCATTAGGAGCTCTTCTCACACAAAATGATGATCAAGGTCATGAAAGAATAGTGTACTACATCAATCATACCTTGGTGGGATATGAATTAAATTACAGTAACATAGAACTTACATGTCTTGCAGTAGTCTCTGCTACTCAAAACCTTCGGCACTATATGCTAAACCACCAAACCATGTTGGTCGTAAAGATTGATCCCCTTAAATATCTCCTAAGTAAAGCAGCATTAACAAGCCGATTGGCTAAATGGGTGATGATACTTAGTGAATATGACATCCAATATGTAGAGAGGAAAGCTATAAAAGGACAAGTAATTGCAGATCAGTTAGCGAATGCAACCATGAAGGTAGACCATCCTTTAGGAAGATTTTCCTGATGACTTTATCTTCAAAGTTGACACTAGAATCAAATGGAAATTATACTTTTACGAGTCACATACTAATCGTGGTTCAAGAGTAGGTATCCTATTTGTTACACCTCAGGGAAATACTATTCCTAAATCATTCAAAATTGCTTTCCCTTGCACCAACAACATAGCAAAGTATGAAGCCTTAGTGATGGGACTAAGAATGGCAACCCAATGGAAGATTAAGAGTCTACATGTTTATAGGGATTCTCAGCTAGTAGTTCGGCAAGTAAATGATGATTATTAAACTAAAGATGACAAACTTGCCTACTAGAAGCGCATGGCTGATAATTTCAAGAAATACTTTGATCACATTACCTTTCAACAAATACCATGTATTCAAAATAGGGTAGCAGATGCTATGGCAACCGTGGGTTCCTTATTGGATATTCCGAGCAATGTGCCTAAGTTTGAGTTTTTGGTCGAACAGTTGTTGGTCCCTGCCTATGATGTCCCTGATTCTACGATGGTGTGTATGATTGTTGGTCCTACTTCCCCTTTGTACAAAGATGTATTCGACTATCTAAATGCCCAAATCTTACCTCTAGACCTATCAAACAATCAATGTAGAACCTTTATTCATAAGTTTGGTAAATACACCATCATCAAAGATACCCTATATAGATGTACCTTAGATAACACCCTAATGAGATGTCTCGATGTTGAAGAAGCACAAAAAACCTTGCGAGTGGTGCACGAGGGTATATGTGGATCCCATTCTTGTGGTCCTACTTTAGCCCATAAGATTATGAGATTAGGTTATTATTGGCCTACAATGGAAAAGGACTCATATATCTTTGTAAAGAAATGTAGACAGTCTCAGATACACATAGATTTGATAAGAACACCAGCATAGGAGCTTCGTCTAATTACTTCACCATGGCCGTTTTCCCAATGGGGACTTGACCTCATAGGTAAGATACACCTCCATCATCCAATGGCCATAAATTCATCATAACTGTCACTGAATACTTCACCAAATGGATTGAAACTATTCCCATGACCTACATCACCAGCACATAAATATCCAAGTTTATCCTAAACTATATCATTTGTTGGTATGGTGTACCCCAATCCATTATCACATACAATGGTCACCCATTCAAAAACCAAGAATTCCTTCATCTATGTGAAGAATTCCATATCAAACATCATTTTTCCACTCCATATTACCCACAAGGTAATGACCAAGCTGAGGCATCTAATAAAACCATTGTCAAAGTCCTAAAAAAGACTGTCAATGATGTTGGTCATGAGTGGCATCTCTAGCTTAATCCTACCTTATGGGCTTACCGCAAAAGCATTTGTACTCCCACTGGTGCCACTCCATACTCCCTAGTATTCAGATCTGAAGCTATCTTACCTATTGAGGTTGAAATTCCTTCCCTGAGGGTATCCTTGAAAGGTCATATTGACGATGAAGAATACCGTGTATCTAGATTACAAGAGTTAGAATTGCTTGATGAATGAAGATAGAAAGCACTAGACCATTTGTAAGCATACCAGAATCGTCTTTGTCATAGCTATAATAGGAAATTTCTAAATCGACACTTTGACATTGGTGACCTAGTTTTAATGGAGAACCCCAAGAATCAAGATGAATGAGAAAAGCTAGGTAATTTTGAGCCTAACTAGTTAGGGCCTTATATTGTCAAGGAAGATTTTGGATCAGGAGCGTACCAACTCTCTACCCCTGAAGGAGAACCACTTTTGTCACCAATCAACAACCTTCATCTGAAGAGTTTCTATGCATAGCTTCTGAGAGTCTTTATCTTAATCAGAAAAATACAAAAAAATGGAAAAACAAAAAAATGGTTACCTTGATGAAAACCTAGCAAACAAGCATCTTTGTAACACCAAAAAAATTGGAAAATCAACAAAATAATAAAGAGAAATAATTCGTCCAATAGTGAAAACCACTTTGGTGGTGCTATGGATAAGTACCATGGTGAAAACCTGGCAAATAGGTGCCATGTGTTGTCAACTTCGCTCCTTCATCTACCATCATTCCAATCATACTTTTCACTTTCACTCATAATAAATGGTTGTCTTATCCATTACTTAGAATGATTGACATCAAGTCCACTCTATCACATTCCCCACTCCATCCTCTATGTCTTATTCCCAACTGGAGGAAAATCCTTGTTCTATGTCATGAGGGCCTTGTACATAGCATTACACCATCGGAAAATGTCTTGAAAAAACCCAAAAAACATTAGAAAACCATGGAAAAAAAAAAAAAAAAAACATTTCAAAAATCCCAAAAAACAAATTCAGAGTCAATTGTGTTAAGTCAATCATAGACATAGTCGAACTACAATGCCTCTACGACTGGATGTAGTCAAGGCCATCAGTCGATGTGCCCCTGAGGCATTAGGTTTGTCTATCTAGGTTTTTCACATCTCACACACATTAAAATCATGACTCTTTGTACATTCAAAGCCATTGGTCGTGTCGAACTATGTTGCCTTTGCGACTGGATGTAGGAAAGGCTAATCAATCAATGAGCCCCCAAGACTACACTAGGTCAGTCCAATAGGGTTTATCACATCCACTATCACATATGTTGCATATCATCAACTTAAGTACATATTTTCAGTCAGTTAGGTCAGTCCTTTAGGGGTATATCATCTCAAGTCATACATTGTCAACACACACACACACACTCATTACAGTCAAGGAATCAAAACAAGTCATGCATCAACAAGGAAAACATCTCAAAACTGTCATCAAGTCAAAATCAAACACATTGTCAAAGTGATCAACTTATGTCTTAAGCAAGATATGACTTTCTTGTCAACAGACATCGTCAAATTGTCATAGCCTCATGTAGCTTGGCACATCAACATCATCAAGCTCCAACGTCTTATACAACACGTGTCTTTCTGAAACCAGGCTTTGTCATGCCTTACATAGATAGTCACCAAGTCGAAACCAAACTCAACGTCTTATGTGGTATGTGTCATCCCTCACATTGAGCTATATCAAACATCAAACAATTACACAAGATCAAGTTTTGGCAAATACTTTTATCTGGCTTTATGATTTTACATCGTATTTTGTCTTATCTTTCTATCGATTTGTGCATGAGTTCGGTTACTAGCTTTCTCAAGGATGTCCCTTGAAGGATTTAGAGAAGCAAGGATGTCTTAGGACTCTTTTACTTTGAATGTTGTCTCTCAACTGTCTTTTTAAACTTTGGATTTTGAGTCATGTTACTAGTTTCTTCAAGGATGTCCCATGAAGGATTTAGATGAGCAATGATGTCTCATGACCCATCTTTTTTTTTTTTTTGTCTGTGGTTTGTCTAGACAAAATGACTGGGGCAATCTTTCCCTTAGTATGAGTTAAGACACTCCTTGTCTATGACTATTTGTTTTTCGCAGATGGATGAATTTGTACACTATGGTCTATCTCATATCATGGTGTGTACTATCCATTTATGTTAGTCCTTCCCAATGATGATAAAATGCAAAGCTTAGTATTTATATGGAAAAATATAGAAGATCATATGTCCTTCAAACAACCTTCCTTTTTTTGTAATAACATTTTGAATTATCTGCGCTAACATTTCTTCTAGTTTGTATCTTCATCATCTGTATCTATTTTCCCCTAGTCTCTTGTCCTTCATATTCACGTCCTCTCATTGATTTCAAGAGCACACTCATGTTCTTCAAACCCACCTATCCTCTCAAGGGGGCATACCACTACCTCCTTGTCATTCTCCCTTTCACTGGGGTATATCTTTTTTTCAATTTCTTTGACACAACGCAATAAACAACATGGTATCAAAGAGGGGCAAATTGTAAACACTGAATATTGGTATAGGCCTACGAATACCACTTTCGACATAATTTTCTAGTGTCCTTGGTCATGATTAAATAATGTTAATTATTTAATTACTTCCTAAACACATCTTTCCTCTATTAATTAAATAACCTTTTAATTATTTAATCAATTCATTATGACCCTTATTCAACTTTGATTAATTAAATAAATCATATTTATTTAATTATGTCGTTAACTAATTAATTCTCTTTCTTAATTAAATAATTTATTATTTAATTAACCCCTTTGTCATATTTCAACTATAATTAAATATTCCTTATTTGATTATTCAATTAATCTTTTCAATGTAGTCAATTAAATAAATTATTATTATTTATTTAATTAAATCTTTCAATTTCGAATGTTGAATTTAATTAACATTTAATTCATAATTAATTGTTTATGTCACATTCTTCTATCGTCCACTTGACTAATTATTCACTCACCATGTGACTCGAGATCTATTTAAATCCTCCAGTTATCTCCAGATTCGATATCTGATCGTCTTTGTGAAATGACTCTCTGTCACAACCAGTCAGTTAACTAGTTCTAACTCATATGCATGAACATATTTATTAATTAAATATCTTTATTTAATTAATTAATTCATGTGTGCATTCGAACGAATTATTCTTCGAGTTCTAATTTTATCTTTTTCATTCAAAGTCTAATTCTTCTATTTTCGAAGACTTTCAACTGAAGATTAAATCATTTATTTAATCTTGAACTAATGTTCTTTCGATTTTCAAACAGTCTTAACATCAGATTAAATTATTATTCTAATTTATTCTTTATCTTGCAGAATTTCCTAACTCATGTTCTAACTGACACAAAACTCACATCGCATGGCATTCATCAATCTCAATCGTTTATCTCTCTTTCGAATCTGAGCCGATCGTTCAAAATCCCAATCTCTATAAATTGACCTATCATTTTAATTATTCCTCCTCCCGAAATCAATACTTTTGAGAAGAACCTATTATCTTCGATATTTTTCTTAGACAATACATCTAGGCTATGCTTGCATACATATAGAAAATCTGAGGGCAAAAATACCGATACAGAAAAATGGAGAAGGACAATCAAGATAATTTGAAGAAGTGGATGGATATTCAGTGAGACTATTCTAATTATCGTTTTTATTGTTTTTTTTCATTTACTTTGTTCTTAGTTGTTTGATTTGGGTATGTGCAGGATCATGATGGGCCAAAAAGTGGCAATATGATGGGTATGTGGCTGATGAACTTTTTTTACCCAAAATTTATGAAATGAAAAGGGTTTTTAAAGGAGATTCTCATCTTTCCACCAATATGAATTATGCTTTATTTTGAATTTAATAAATAATTATTATTCATTTTCTATTGAATTACAACTAAAGTCCTTATTTTTAGGTTGATTGAAAAACATCTATAGCTTTCAAATGGTATCATATTTTTTGAATCCAAAACATGTGTCACATTTTATGCTTCACATAATATAAGATTAAAAAAGAAAAAAATCAATTTCATGAAGTTTTCACCAAGTTAAGGTGGTGAGACATATGAGTCTTTATATTTTTTAAAAGTTGTCATAAAAAAATTATAATTAATTATTTACTTGGAAAAAAATTACAAAAAATATGCATCACATTGGGATATGAGTTCTCTACTTATATCTAAAATCTTATAAAAAAATATTATCATTTTAATGTGGTTAGGGTGGTCAAACAGACACCTACTTCTTATTTTTTCCTTGAAATTTAAGTACTACTATATTGAAATTTCAAATTTTCACTAAATATATTTTTATTTTTTTTAAATAAACCTAGTAATTTAGAAACTACATTCAATTTTCTACAAATTTTACTCTTACATATTTTTGAAATAATATCGATAACTTATTCAAATTTTTATGTCAAGTTGCCTAACTCTGATTTTTCTGAATATTTTGCCACTTAAGGGCCTATTTTTTCCATGATGATCTTGCACATACCCATTTAGATTAATACTTGTTAGATTAGATTTAACCATCCTTTTGTGCAGCAATCCATTTATCTATGTCACAATAACATTTCTTTCAAGTTTTGGGAGGAAGGGAGATCAAGTGATCTTGGAGGAGTCTCAACAAGATGCCCTCTTGATCAAGGGGGGAAGGTGTTCCTTTGGTCTGTAACAAAGAAGTGTCTTTCTTAGTACAAGATGTCATACCTATGGAAGGCATTAGAAAGTGTGAGATTTTGTACACTCCTTTAGAGGAGTATGTAAAATCAAAATTAGTAGTGGGTTATGAGATGACATTGGTATTAAACAAAGAGTCCTTTATTGGTTTCGAGTGTTGCAAAGGATTAATTTCTAAGGTTAGTTTAGAAGGGTGAGTTGGGATGGTATTGGATGAAGGTTTGATGATTTTGATTAAAGGACAATAACCAAGACCATGATGCGTTGTTTATGTATGAGGCTTGATAGGGCTACAAATACCTTGTTTGTTAGCATCACATCCTTTTCCACTATAGCCATGTTGTTTCATAAGCTCATAACCTTTTCCATAAAGCTTTTTTATTACTTTTGGATTGGGTGATTATTCATTGTTTTCTTCTTTATCTAAAGTAGTTGAGGTGGATTCTTGTGAAGGATCTTCCAAGTCTTGTGTTGACAAGACTACATTTCCCTTTTGATAGTATTTGTTGGTGATCTTGGATTCTCCTAGTAAAGGAGGCGTGAATTGTAAGGAACCCCAATCATCATCTAAGAGCTTCATGATTTTCTCAAGATGTTGTTCTTTGTTTGTTTTTTGTGTGGGTTCCACTTGGGTGGTTGTTGTTAAGGTGTTGAAATGATTCTCTTTGGATTTCTCAATGTTTAAGCAACTGTTAGGTTCAAGGTCAGTTTCAAGTGTGTACACTTTTTTGTTGTAGATGTACTTCATCTTATGATGAAGAGTGGAAGGCACTCCATTCATTGCATGAATCCATGATCCACCTAAGAGAAGATTGCAGGAAATTTCATGGGGCATAACATGGAGTTTTGTTTCCAATATGGTCATTTCAACTATAAGAGGTATAGTGATCACACCAAGAGGTTGCTTCGTGACATTGTCAAATCCTCGAATAGAGAGAATCAGGTTTAATGGTTGATCGAGCAATGCTAAACCTATCTAGAAGGCTCACACTACACACATTAAGGGTAGATACAATATCTACAAGAGTTCTCTTGATCCCTTTTGTTTCGTATTGAGAGATTATTATGAGAGCTTCATTTTGTTTTTGCACTTCCAAAGTAGGAAGTGTTGGAAAAATAGGGATTGACAACTGAGAAGGGGGTGAATCATTTGTTATAGATTATTCAAAATTATTAAACTTAACTCAACTTATTCTCAGATCTGATGAAAAAAAATTAAGCATAAACAATCACCACATCAAAAACACAAGAACACCATGATTTTATACATGGAAACCCTGTTAAGAGAGAAAACCACGGTGGATGTTAGTCCACAATATTATACCCTGTTAAAAGTATAGAGATGAATAATGGGAATGCAAATGCATTCATGCACACTACCTAGAGCACACTGCTCAAAGAAGACACATTGTCTTACAAAAACATTCAAATTAAAACCATCTGAAGGATTTGAACTAAGAAATTAGCTTCTTCAAAAGCCTGATGATAGTTCCGATTAGGCACAGAAACACCTTTTCACACTTCTCTCAAACTTCTTCATCCTCTGCTCTATAATCGAATGATCTTATCTTTATTCACACATAGCACTTGCACACTTTGCATACAACTTCACACACATATCAAAATGAAGAAACAATTGCTCTTATATATCCGCTTCATGGAATTACATCCAAAAACAATTTGGCCAAAAATAAAAGAATAGATGAATACAAATTGTCGCCCCAATTCATGAACAAATCTCAATGCACACCAACTGAAGTCAGTCACAACATAATGAAGACCTAAAACAACATCCTCGAATGCACCAAAAATTCAAAATTTAATCCATGAGGATCCACAACATGCTACAACCACCATGTCGGCCAAGAACATGAAAAGCCCAAACACACAAAGGAAAAATCTTCGATCATGAGCACACTGATCAACATGGATAGAGCATGATCTAGAAACATCAATGAACATCACAAGAGCATACGCAACAACTCAAATTACCAAAATTACATTCTCTTCTTCCAGAAATACCAGCTACAGTAACAAAATCACTGTAGGAACACAGAAACTCACAACTTGCTCCAATCTTGATGCGCACCTCTGAAAATTCTAAAGGATAAACTAGATAGGCTTAGAAAAAAACCATTTAATGTGCAAATTTTGAATACCAATACATTGAACGTGTCATCACACTGAACTTCACAGCTTCACAGACAACCTCCAATATATTTATTTTAATTTTCTCAATATCCTCGACATATAGTCTTCAAGACACCAATGCTAATAGTGTTGACATCAATGACAACCACATATCAGCAACACAACTACAGCATCCAACAATCTCCCCCTTTGGCATTGATGGCAACACATGATGTGAAAAATACCATCAACACAACTAACTCTTCTCCAACAGTCTCCCCCTTAGATATTGCATTACTCTTCTCCCCCTTTGAAATCAATGGAAAAGGTACACACAAGCTCTGAACCACATATCTAAATCATCTGACTACTCCCCCTAAGTAGCAACCACTATAACATCAATCTGAAACAAGATATGATTGTAAGTGCACGGACTAATGCAAAGACTTGCATCTTAGTTCTAATTAGGAGGGGAAATCACCCCTAACTTCCCTCTGAGATACTCAAAAGTATCCATAGGAAATGACTTAGTAAAGATGTCTGCAATCTGTTCCTTAGTAGGCACATACTCTAGTCTAACTTCTTTATCACTCACCTTGTCTCTCAAAAAGTGATATTTGATAGATATATATTTTGTCTTTGAATGCAGCACCAGATTCTTAGAAATTTTTATGGCACTTGAATTATCACAAAATATAGTAATAGGCTCATCATACACAATTCTGATATCTCTCAGCATCGACTTCAGCCATTTTACTTGAGTACAATTTTTTGCAGCAACAATATATTCTCCCTCAGCAGTAGATAAGGAAATGGAGTTCTGATTTTTACTTACCCAAGACACCAACTTCTTCCCCAAGAAGAAGGCACCGCCACTAGTACTTTTCTTGTCATCCACATCTCTTGTCCAATCTACATCAATAAAGGCACTCAAAGTAAGATCATCATCTTTAAGATACCATAAGCTAAAATCAGCTATCCCTTTCAAGTATCTGAAAATTCTCTTTACAACAGTCACATGAGATTCCTTCGGATCAACTTGATATCTAGCAAACATACATACAACATTCATGATGTCTAGTTTGGTCTGAGTCAAATAAAGTAATCCATCGATCATTGACTTGTATCTTGTCTGATTTTCCTTAGGAGAATCATCATTTTGTTTTAACTTGCATCTAGTTACCATGGGCGTACCAACAAGCTTTGAGTCTTCCATGCCAAACTTTTCCAGTAACTCTCTTACATATTTGGACTGGGATATAAAGATTCCATTGTCTAACTAATTGATTTGTAATCCCATAAAGTACTTCATCTCTCCAATCATAGACATTTCAAATTCACTTTTCATTTCATCAACAAACTTCATACATAAGTCATCATCACCTCCAAAAATGATGTCATCAACAAAGACTTCAATAATCAATTCTATATCATGATCCATCTTAAAATACAAATTATTATCAATGGTACCTTTATTGAATCCAAGCTTCAACAATTATTTATCCTATCTAGCATACCAAGCTCTAGGGGCTTGGTTGAGTCCATATAGTTCTTTCTTCAATTGAAAAACCATATCTCCCTTATTAGTCAGTTGAAATCCATCTGGTTTCTTAACATACACTTCTTCTTTTAGCTCACCATTTAAAAATGTTGACTTTACATCCATTTGATAGACTTTGTAGTTCTTAAAAGTAGCATAAGCAAGAAACAATATTACAACTTCAATTCTAGCAATAGGGGCAAAGGTTTTTTCAAAATCAATACCTTCCATCTGTGAGTACCCTTTACATACCAATCTTTCTTTATCCCTGACCACTTCACCATGTTCATTCAACTTATTCCAAAAGACCCATTTGGTTCCAATCATATTTTATCCCGAGGTCTGGGAACAAGAATACATGTATCATTATCCTCTATCTGCATCAGTTCTTCCTTCATTTCTTCCATCCAACATTCATCTTTATATGCTTCATTGAAATTTTTGGGCTCATTCTTGGAGATCAAACAATACTCTTTTGCAATTCTTCTTCTAGTTTGCACGCCTTTGTTTTTATCTCCTAAAATCTGATTTTTAGAATGATTTAGCTTTACATACCTTGAAACTTTGGGATTCTCTCGAACTTATGGTTCTTTTGTTCTCTCTTCTATACTTTCACTAGCTTCTCCTTCTAGACTCTCTTGATTCACCAGAACAATTTGAACTTGATTATGTGTGTGAGCATTCTTTCCTTTATTAGTACTATCATGTTGGTCAATTGAATCATATCCATAGTATCTGTATGATCTAGCAGTGTCCTCATCAACTCTGACATTTTCACTTTCAACCATTTTCTTCAATCTTCTATTATAGCACCAGTAGGCCTTGCTCTTAGTAGAATAACCCATAAAGATTCCTTCATCACTCCTAGCATCAAACTTACCTATATCCTCATCTCTCTTGCTATAGAATCTACTTCCAAAGATTTTGAAATATTTAATAGTAGGCTCATAACCAAACCACAACTCAAAAGGATTCTTACCAGTGTTACCATTGACATTTACCCAATTAATAGTATATATAGTAGTGCTTACAGCTTCTCTCCAATAGATATGAGGTACATTACCTTCCAACATCATAGTTCTAGCAAAATCTAGAATTGTTTTGTTCTTTCTCTCAACAAATTCGTTGTGTTGAGGAGTCTACGGAGCAGATAATTATCTTTTGATTCCATGCTCTTCACAAAAAGAATTGAACTCTCAGGATATCAACACACCACCTTTGTCTGACCTTAAGCATTCAATATTCAAACCTATCTCATTCTCGGCCATAGCTTTGAAACTTTTGAACTTTTCTAATGCTTCATGTTTTTCTCTCAAGAAAGCAACCCATATCATCCTAGAGTAATCATCAATAAGCAACATAAATTACCTTTCTCCCTATAGACTTTTGATTATGTAGGGACCACATAGATTAGTATGCACTAGCTCTAGTACTCCATTAGAATTATTTTGTTTTTTCTGAAAATAAACTCTAGCCTGCTTTCCCATTTGACATTCCTTGTATATGGTGTTAGTAGGCTTCACTAGCTTAGGAAGATCTCTAACTGCTTGAGTGGAGCTTATTAGGATAATGTTATCAAAATTCACATGACATAGCCTCCTATTCTATAACCATCTTTCATCAACTTGAGCAATTAAACAACTTTCACTAGCAACACTCGGGTGAAAAATATTACCTCTTGTCTTTGTGCCTAAAGCAATTACATTTCCAGAACTTCCTAGTATCCTGAATTTTCCATCTTTGAATTGAAGATTGTAATGCTTGTCGACCATCTGTCCAACATTCAACAGATTATGCTTCAATCCTTCTACATAAAGGACATCATCAATATTATATTTACCACCAAAATAAATAGTGTCTCTGCCACAAATCACACTAGCATTGTTGTCTCCAAATCTTACACCACCATCATATTTCTCCAAGCTTACAAAATTTCTTTTGTCACCAGTCATATGATGTGAGCATCCACTATCAATCACCCACTCATCCTTTTCTTCAATTATGGCTTCAAGAGCTTTCTCAACATTCTTATTAGTAGATTTAGTGGACATCGGACCAATTTCCTTGATAGCAATGAATACCTATCCATCTTCATTTCCATTTTCTTTATCAGATTCATCATCAATAACACCTTCTTCAGCATAATAACATTTCTTTTGAAATATAGGCTTGTCAGGTTTGGTCCTAGGAACTCTTTTAGGACATCTTGATGCAAAATGACCTATCTTATTGCAAGAGAAACATTTAATAGGAAAATTTCCTTTATACTTACCTTGTCCTCTGGCTTCTCTTTTCACAATCAATGCTTCCAGCTCTTCTAGCTCTCTTTCTTCATCTTCAATTTGTTTCATCTCATCTTCATACTTGAATTCCTTTCTGGAACTTTCTCCCAGATCATATCTCTGTTGGTTTCTTCTGCATACAATAGCTTTAAATACAAATTATGTCTTAGGGGTAGATTCACCAAATTCACTTAACTCAAAGGCAACAAGCTTACCAATCAACATATCTCTTGTCATATTTTTTACTGTCCTGAGCTCTTCAATAGCATGAGCTTTCATTTTATAAGAAGTAGGCAATGATTTGAGCACTTTAGCTACAATCTCTTCTTCATCCAAGGTTCCACCGACACATCTAATACCCATCACTAGTTCATTTAATTTTTAGATGAAAGAAATAATGTTTTTATCTTCGCTCATTTTCAAGTTTTCCCACTTGCCTTTCAAACTTTGTAGCTTAGCAGCTTTCACTTGTGCATCTCCTTCATACAATGTTTCCAGCTTCTTGCATATCTCAAATGTTGTTTTCAGACCCATCACATTTGTCATCTTTGAATCTATCAAAGCACTCAATAATGCTTCTATAGCCCTAATATTAGTTTCTACTTCTTTGATCTCATCAAGAGTAGAGGGACCATTCTGAGGAATAACATATTTGTTCCTTGTAATCTTCCAGAAGGGTTCACCAATGCACTTCAAATGACACACCATTCTAGCCTTCCAAAGAGAGTAGTTTTTTCCATCGAATCTAGGACTATCCTTTTTGTATGATGACATCTCGGATCACCTCAATCTATTAAACTTCTTCAGAGGAACTTGCTCTGATACCAATTGTTGGCAAAACAAGGATAGACATCTGAGAGGGGGGTGAATTAGTTGTTACAAATTATTCAAACTTATTACACTTAAATCAACTTATTCTTAGATTTGATGAAAGAACATTAAGCATAAACAATCACCACATCAAAAACACAAGAACACCATGATTTTATACGTGGAAACCCTGTTAAGGGAGAAAACCATGGTGGATGTTAGTCCATAATATTATATCCTATTAAAAGTATAGAGATGAATAATGGGAATACACATGCATTCAAGCACACTGCCTAGAGTGCACTGCTCAAAGAAGACACACTATTTTACAGAAACATTCAGATTAAAACCATCTGAAGAATTTGAACTGAGAAATTAGCTTCTTCAAAAGCCTGATGACAGTTTCGGTTAGGCACAAAAACATTTTTTCACACTTCGCTCAAACTTCTTCATCCTCTGCTTTGCAATCGAATGATCTGATCTTTATTCACACATAGCACTTGCACACTTTTCATACCACTTCACACAGATATCAAAATGAACAAACAATCACTCTTATACATCCGCTTCATGGAATTACATCAATAACTTTGTCGACCAAAAATAAAAGAATAGATGAATACAAACTGTTGGCCCAATTCATGAACAAATCTCAATGTGCACCAATCAAAGTCGATCACAACATAATGAAGACCTAAAACAGCATCCTCAAATGTGCCAAACTTTCAAAATTTAATCCATGAGGATCCATAACATGCTACAACCACCATGTCGACAAAGAACATGAAAATCCCAAACACACAAAGGAAAAATATTTGATCACAAGCATATCGATCAACGTGAACGTGCAACAAGGATAGAGCATGATATAGAAACATGAATGAACATCGTAGAAGCATACACAATGACTCAAATTACGAGAATTACATTCTCTTCTTCCAAAAACACCATCTATAATAACATAATAATTGTAGGAACACAGAAACTCGCAACTTGCTCCAATCTTGATGTGTACCTCTGAAACTTTTGGACGATAAACTAGATAGGCTCAGAAATAAACCCTTTAATGCGCAACTTTTGAATACCAACATACTGAACATGTCATCATACTGAACTTCTCAGACAACCTCCAACATATTTATTGTAATTTTCTCAATATCCTCTACATAAACAGTCTTCAAGACACCAATGCTAATAGTGTTGACATCAATGATAGCCATATATCAGCAACACAACCACAATATCCAACAGGAAGCTCACTTTGGTGAAAAACAATATCAACACTAATTTTGTGAGTAATAGTTGTGTATTAGAAGAGATAGGAACTTTTTGTAGGGAATTTTTCATCATGGTGTAATAGTGAGGAGAGGCTTGAACAAGGTCCCATACTGATATTTTAGTAGGAGTATTCCTTAGTCTGTCAACAAGGTCATACTCCCTAAGAATTGAATCTAAGAGAGGGGCAATAGGTAATATGGGATTAGGTAAAGGTAAAGTTGTTTGGGTTGGTTTTTGTTGGCATAGATGTTTTCTTGTGTAATGTGTATGAGCAATGGTATTATGACTCGGTTGTTGTGACACATTATGTGGAGGCACGTAAAGGATGAATTAGGGTTTGTTTGGAATTGGAGGTTTGTTTTAAGGGGGGTAAAGCATGAGTTGAGGTTGAATAATATTAACATACTTGAGCAAGGGAGAGGCTAAGGTTGTCTCTTTATTTTCTTTTAAGGGTGTGATATTATCATTGTTATTGTTATCCTTATCGGGTATCATGATATCCTCCCTACAAGGAAGGCTTTTAGGAGAGCTAAAAACCAACTTCTCTTAACAATCAAAGGTTGGTTCCTCTACAATGGCTTCACCACAAATAGGGTAATGATCAATGTTTGAATTTTCTTGCACAATAAAGATGTTTTTAGGTGAAGGGGGACAACTAAGATTCTCATGACCTTCACTAATTGTGTTTTCTAACAATAAAGTATCTTCATCACAACTAGGAAAAATACTAGGAGAAGAAAAAATGTTATTGTCCTAATTAGCTAGGTTTGTGTTGTCTTGTTCATTAATGTTTTTTCCACTAAGAGAGGTAAGAGGAGAGAAACAACTCACATTCTCATAAATCTCATTGATTGGTTCTTCAAAAAAAATATCTTCGTCACTAAGAGGAGAGATATTAGGAGAAGAACAAATATGATCGTTAGGAATGTCCAAGGTGGTCTCTTCTTTCACTAAAACACTCTCATAGGGAGGGTATAGGAAAGTCTTCTTAGCATGTTTAGTTATGTAAGATACTAGCATTATTTGAATAAAAATGAAAAGTACATGTAACCATTTCATGAAATGCCTCAACAATATCAACAATGTATATGCAAAAATACAAAACATTTTTATCCAATATATGCTAAGCTTTAAGAATGTAAATAATGTAAATGCAACAATGAAAAGCACGTTTAACAAAATTATGCAAATTCTTATGAATAGAAACATTATATATGAAAAATTGAAAAGTACTTCTATTAATGTGATGCAAAAGTGCAAAAATGTACGCATTTTTAGATCTAATGATGAAATGATTTTAAGAATGACCATTCTAAAATGATTTTTTTGAGCTAGATGCATAAAACCAATGTTCCCAAAACTTTCCAGACTTATAGTATATGATAATAGGAGCCTAAGAAAGCATAGAAATGAGGTTTTTGGTGCTATAAGAGACAATGAAAAATCTAGACAAGGATTAAGTCACCCAAAATGGCGAATTAGTCCCAGTTAGGGGTTTTTTCAAAATTTCTAGAAATTTGCAACTGTTTTGGATGGGTTTGATGTTGAGTGACCAGAAGAATAAAGGTAGGTCTAGATTGGGGATGATTGAAAATGATTTGAGATGCAAGAATGCGAAGTATATACACTTTCATGCATGCAAAAATGTGAAACCCTAGAAGACAACTTAAACAATGCAAAATGCAATGCAATGCAATGCAAACCTAGGATGAAAATGGACTCCAAAGAAGAAAAGATGGGTGTAAGAATTTTGGGTTCACCAAAATGAACTACCAATTTAAACATGCAATATAGGGAAAGAGGATTCCCCAATAGGCTCCTAGGGTTTTTCACCTAGAATATTGGTTGGTACAATGCCTCTTTCATGCTAAGTGTTCTTGGTGTTTATTCAAAGATTAGGGGATGATGTGTGATGTGTGTGTGAGATGTAATGATCTAAGTGCAGAAAACTAAAAAGCAAATGATTTATTGATGCTAACTAAAGAAATGCAAAGTGTTGTAAAACATAATGTTGTATGCAAACATGTACAAAATGACCTAAAACAGTAAAGTAAACTAAACAAGAAGCTATGTGATAGAATGTGTGCACCTGGAATCCAAAGAGGGATGGGATGGAGGTCTATAATGCTAATGAAATTGTTGTAGAAGCTGACTAGGACACTTGTGCCAATCTAGGTGACTTAATTCTAGATCTGGAAAAACTGGTCTAGAGCCCGTTTCTGCCAAATAGGTGTCTGAATATGAAAAATCACTAAAAGGAAGATTTAGTAGGACTAGGTCACCATTGTTGGTGACTTAGTCCACTTCTAAATTTCTAGAAGTTCGAAAGGGGGAACAGAATCCCTCGGCCTACACTTCGGTTCTTCATAGGTGTTTGCTTCTGAAACTCTAATTTCCAGGCCTGAGAGTGACATTTAATGGGTTTTTTGACTTTGCAAGCAAGGAGAGGTCTTCAATAAATATTCAAAGCCTTCAATGATCCTCAATGTACCTAAATCTATAAACACATAGGGAGAGAAAGAGAAAATGTTGATTGTTAGGGCATGGGGGTTTGCCTTGGTCAAACCCCTTTTAGATAATTAAATCAAATGAAGAGATAATGAAGTAAAGCATGAAAGAATGGAGTTAGTTACCTTTCCTTGATGATTTATCTTGATTTTTTTCAGCAATCATCCCTTGAATGCTTCAGAAAAGATGTCTTCATGACTTGGAATGCTCAAACCCTAGCTTGCTTGAGAAGAAGGAGAGATGAGTGAAGAGGAGAAGGAGATATATGACAATAGAGGAATTAGGGATCAGGGTGAAAAATATGATAAAAAACCTTATTTATACATGTTGTGCCCTAATTTCCCCAAAAATAACACCACACAGACCGACCTTAGGGTTTAGG
This sequence comes from Sequoiadendron giganteum, assembly GCA_007115665.2. Classification (NCBI taxonomy): domain Eukaryota; kingdom Viridiplantae; phylum Streptophyta; class Pinopsida; order Cupressales; family Cupressaceae; genus Sequoiadendron; species Sequoiadendron giganteum. The sequence goes on along the minus strand of CM021103.1, from coordinate 22,857,883 downwards.
AGATAAAATCCCACAAGAAAATTAAGTTTATTTTGATTTTTATGCCACATGGGACTAGGTCCCCCAAGGTGGTGACTTAGTCCACCTGGGAAAATTTGAGTGGTTGTCAGGGATTAAAAGGTGATTAATGATATTTTTCGGGATTGTCTCTTGAAACACACTAAAGTAGTACCTATAAGTGTATTAAGGGGTCATTATGCCATAAGAAAAAGTTGATTTAGTGATGAAAATCCTAGGAAAGTGTAAGGGTTGGTTACAAAACCGTACAACATTTTAGACTAGGGATTGGAAAAGGGGTAAAAAGAGGTCCAAAATCCATAGGAAAGGGCCCAAATGAGTGAAAAGTGTCAAGGCTACACTTTTTGGTGACACAAATCTTTACCGGCATGATATTTGATGAAGCTCCTAAGTCAATAATACAATTATTTAGGAGCTTCCCATCAACAATTAGAGAAACAAAAAATGAATCAATATTACTTGGGTAGGATGTGATGGTGATGCCTAAATAAATCTGAGGGTTCTCCTCAATGTCTCCCTCCATTATATCATCACTTGTAAACCTGATTTCCACTCACTTCAAGCTGAGTAGTCACCTTCTTGTCTTCACATGCCTAAGTGGTACCGTTGATAAGGGCTATAAACTTCTGCTTGTGTTCATCTATTCTCATCATCTCCATAAATGGAACAATCACCTTTACTTAAGAACACAGCTGAAACATATCAACTAGATTATACTTTGGCAATTCACAAGGAACTACAATGTGTTCTTCAACTTGGATCTTTTGATGTTCCACCCTTTTCTCGGTCTCTTTCTTATCTTGTTTCTTTTTTTATCAACACCTGAAATTGAATTCTTAACCTTGACAAATGAAACAACAACCTCTTTAAGCTTCTTGGCCAAAATATCCTTTTTGGCCCAAATATGGGGTCCTTTACTCTTCCTAGTTTTGACCTCTCCCTTCTTAAACTTGGCCAATTCAAATCCTGTTTTAGCCCCTTGTTTCTTTTCACTTTGCTCTTCAATGAACATACTACCAGGTTTACCCTGATCACAATTAACAACTCTACTTCTTAAGTTGTGAGTATTCTTGGCTTGCTCCACCAAGGCTATAGTCATTTTCTTATACTCTTCATCAGAAGGTCTTCTCAAAGATACATCCCCTTCTATTTCCATCGCACACATGTTATCCTCAACTTCTTCATCTTCATCAAGGAAAATTTGTTGATGATATGAATCTGACCTTTGTCTTAGGAAATCAGCACCAATTTCATATGATTCTTCCTCTGAGGAACACTCCTCATCAGCAAAATTTGATATATGCATAAGCACATTTACTTCAACATCATTTTCTTCCATTGGTTCATAATAACTGATTGAGCTTTCTCTTCTCGAAATTTCCTTGCCACTGAGCATGTCTGGGAAGTGTGTGGCAACTAGCAGAAAGCACACCAAGGTGTTTCATCAGTAAAATTGTCTTGAGTTTTTCTGCAAAGGATCAAAAGTTAACTTGTTTTGTGCATTTTTTTTATTTTTCAGAACTGGCTTCCCATTGTGCCAATTAGTATTATATGGGGGTAAGTGCAAAAAGATGGGAGGCCAAAAAGCAGCCAATTTACTTTTTCATCCTGAAATAGTGAAAACACAAGAGCGTTAGAGTAAAATGTGACCGCATTATGGGTTGGTAGTGACCAAGCCTAGGCTCAGTCATTACCAAGCCATAACACAAGTGTGTTATAACATGCTCGCGTTATGGTTTACATTTCAAAAAATGTGTGCATTTTGAGTTAAAAAATTATGTATTTTTTGAAATAAAATAAAAAATCCAAAACGTGAGTGTGTTATAACGCGCTCGCATTTTGGTCTACATTGAATTTTTTTTCTTCTCTTTTTCTTATCTCTTTCTTCTTGTTATCTTTTAGGGAAACTATATACATGAAATAAAGTATAAGTTGACAATTACATATGGGCATTTACTTTCTTATACTTTAAGTTATATTTCATGTATATAGTTCCAGGATGTTTGAGAGTGGTTTCAAATCTCTAGGAGTTATAATTCAAATTCTAGTTTTTTGAAGATCTTACAATTTTTAGACTTCTAGCCAAATTTCAGTAATCAACATGTCAAATATCAATAATCAAGAGGTCAAATTTTAGTAATCAGTAAGTTATATCTTCTTTCTCACTCTATCTCACTCATTGTGTATCCCTTATGCTCTAGACCTCTCTCTCACACTCTCTCCTTCCCTCTATACTTCTATCTATCTCACCCCTCTCTCCCTCCATCTCTCCCTCTATTCCTCATTCCCTCCTTCCCTCTCTAATTTTCTCTATGTCACCCTCTCTATCTCCCCCTCTCTCTTCCTCCCACCCACCTGCCCTCTTTACTTCACTCTATCTAACCTATCCCTCTACCTCTCTCTCCCTCCCTCCTCTCTCCCTCAATCTCTCTACCTTCCTCCTTCCCTCTCTCTCTTCCTACATCCCACCCACCTTCCCTCTCTACTTCTCTTTATCTAACCTATCCCTCTCTACCTATATCTCACCCTCACTTCTCTCTCTCTCTCAATCTCTCCTCCTTCCTCCTCCCCCCCTTTCTCTCTCATTCTCTATCACACTTCTCTCTCACTCTATCCCTCCCTCCTTCCCTTTCTATTTATCTCTATCTATCTCCATCCATTTCTCTATCTCACCTCTCTGTCCCTCCCTCTCTCTCCCTCTCTCTCTCTACTCCTCCCTCCTTCCTCCCCCTCTTTGTATCTCCTTCCCTATATACTTCTCTCTAGATATATCTCTCCATATCTACCTCTCCCTCCCACATTCCCTCTCTCCCTCCCTCTCTCCCTCTCAATCTCCCAACATTCCTCCTTCACTTTTTGTTTCTCTCTCACACATCATCTCCCTCCCTCCCTCATCTTGATCTCTAACTCTATCCTTCCCTCTCTACTCTCTATCTCATCATTCTCTCTCTCCATCTCTCTCTCCCTCTCTCTACTTCTTTATCTCTTATTCTCTATACTTCTCTATCTCTCTCCATATCTCCCTCTCCCTCCCTCCTTACCTCTCTCTCAATCTCCCCACCTTCCTCCTCTCTCTCTCCTTCCCTATATACTTATTTTTATCTCACCAATATCTCTCACTCCCTCCCTCCTTACCTCTTTAATTCTCTCTCTATAAAAATTACCTATCTGTTCCTTCCTCCCACCCACATTCCCTCTCTACTTCTCTCTATCTAACCTATCCCTCTCTACCTCACTCTCCCTCCCTCCCTCCTCTCTCTTAATCTCTCCACATTCCTCCTTCCCCCTCTCTACCTCACTTTCTCTCCCTCCCTCCTCTCTCTTAATCTCTCCACCTTCCTCCTCCCCCCCTCTCTCCATCTCACTTCCCTCCCTCCTCTCTCTATATCTATCTCTCTAATTCTCCATCCCTCCTCCCCTTATATATCTCTCCTTCCCTATATATACTTATCTCTATCTATTTCTCTCAATCTCTACATATCCCTCTGTCCTTCCCTCTCTCTCCTATTCTCTCCCTCTCTCTCAATCTCCTCACTATCTTCCTCTCTCTCTCCATATTTCTCTCACTCTCTTCTTTCCTCTCTACTCTTTATCTCACCATTCTCTCTATCTACTTCTCCCTCACTATCTCTCCTTCCCTATATACTTCTCTTTATATCCCTCTCTCCATATCTACCTCTCCCTCCCTCCTCTCCTTCTTCCCTCTCTCTCCCTCTCTCTCAATATCCCCACCTTCCTCATCTATCTCTCCTATATTTCTCTCTTAATCTCTCGTTCCCTCTCTACTCTCTATCAAGCACAATTCTCTCTCTCTCCCCCCCTCCCTCCCTCCCTCCTTTCTCTATCTCATCTCTCTCTCCCTCTCTAATATTATCTATCTCCCACCCATCTTCCCTCTCTACTTCTCTCTATCTAACCTATCCCTATATACCTCTCTCTCCCTCCCTCCCTCCTCTCTCTCAATCTCTCCACCTTCCTCATTTTCTCTCTATGTCTCTCTACCACCTCTCTCTCTCTCCTTCCCTCTTTACATATCCCCTATCTATCTCTCCATCTCATCCTATCTCTTAATCTCCCAAACCGTATATCGAATATCATAAATTCTAATCCATATACCCTAAACCATACACCCTCAAATCTCATCCCTATACCCTCAACCTTATAACCTATACCCTAAACATTATCCCTTAACCATAAGAATAAACCCTAAACCCTCATTGTATGAAAAAATGCCTCAAAGAAATGGGGTCTTACGATGATGTACATCACTATGAGACCCCATTTATTTCAGGCATTTTTTCATACAACAAGCACTACCTTGTCAATGTTATCACATTGATGCATTAACAAGGTAGTGAGCTTAGTGCTCATTGTTCAGACCCCATTTCTATGAAGGAATTTTTTCATACAATGAGCACTAACCTCACTACCTTTTCAATGTAGTGAGCTTAGTGCTCATTGTATGAAAAAATGCCTCAAAGAAATAGGGTCTCATAGTGATGTACATCACTGTGAGACCCCATTTCTTTGAGGCATTTTTTCATGCAACGAGTAGGGTATGTGCAGGATCATCATGGAAAAAATAGGGCCTTAAGTGGCAATGAAAATTCAAAAAAATCAGAGTTAGGCAACTTGACGTAAAAATTTGAATAAGTTATCTATATTATTTCAAAAATATGTAAGAATAGAATCTGTGGAAAATTGAATGTAGTTTCTAAACTACTAGGTTTATTTTTCTAAAAAAAAAATCTATTTGGTGAAAAATTGAAATTTTAATGCAGTAGTACTTAAATTTCAGGGAAAAAATAAGAAGTAGCTATCTATCTGACCACCCTAACCATAATAAAATGATAATATTTTTTTATAAGATTTTAGATATAAGTAGAGGACTCATGTCCGCATGTGATACATATTGTTTTGTAATCTTTTTACAAGTAAATAATTAATTATCAATTTTGTATTACAACTTTTAAAAAATATTGAAACTCGTATGTCTGACCACCTTAACTTAGTCAAAACTTTTTTTTAGTATGTGAAGCATAGAATGTGATGCATTTTTTGGATTCAAAAAATGTGATACCGTTTGAAAGCTATAGATTTTTCTCAATCAAGTTATCAATCAGGACTTTAGTCGTAATTCTAATAGAAAATGAATAATAATTATTTATTAGATTCAAAGTAAAGTATAATTTATATTGGTGGAAAGCTGAGAAGCTCCTTTACAAACCCTTTTCATTTCATCAATTTTGGGTAAAAACAAAGTCGTCAGCCACATGGGCAAAGTCTGGAAAAGCAAGGTAAGTTGTTAAACACGTTTTTCATGTTGACTTCTTAGGATTGGCAGGTCTGAACCAAACTCCAAAGCAAGCCCGAGCCTAATCCCTAGGCATTAAATTTTATGTCAACATATTGGATATCTAATTCAAATCAGATAAATTGGATATCTAATATGTTTTAGATATCAGTTTAAAAAATGTTTACAATTTATAATATATGATTTAAAATATATAATAAAGTTTATAATTTAATATATAATATACAATATATTTTATAATGTAATATATAATATATAATTTATGATAATCAGTACCGAATTATGTATTTAATATATAATATTTCAATATTATTTCAATATTTTAGCTAATGTATAAATATTTAAATATATATATATATATTACTAATATATAAAATATTTAAATATTATCTCTTTCCCTCTCTCTCTCCATCTCTCTCTATCCCAAGTCTCTCAATCAATCACTCCTCTCTCTCTATCTCTCTCTCTCTCTCCCTCAACCCTAAACCCCATCTCTCTCCCTCTCTCCCTCTCCCTCTCCCCCTCTCCCTTTCTCCCTCTCCCACTCTGCCTCTCACTCTCCCACTCTCTCCCTCTCTCCCTCTCCATCTCTCTCTCTCTATCTCTCCCTCAACCCTAAACCCTCTCTCTCTCCCTCTCCCCTCTTTCCTCTCCATCTCTCCCTCTCCCTTTTCTCCCTCTCTCCTCTCACTCTCCCAATTCTCTCTCTCTCTCTTCTCTCTCTCTCACTCTCAATCTCCCAGCCTCTCCCATTCTCCCTCTCCCTCCCTCTCTCTCCCTCTCCTCTCCTCAACCTTAAAACCCCTCTCTCTCTCCCTCTCTCCCTCTCTCCTCAACCTCTAAACTCCTCTCTCCCTCTCTCTCCCTCCCTCCCCACTCTCCCTCCTCTCTCTCCCTCCCACTTCTCTCTCTCCCTCTCCCTCTCTCAATCTCTTCCACCTCCTCTCTTCCTCTCCTCTCTCTCTAACTTAGTCCTTCTCTTCTCTCCTCTCTTCTCTTCCTTCTTTCCTCCTCTTCTCCCTCCTTACTTCCTCACTCCTTCTCACTCTCCCTCCTTCCCTCTCCCTCAACCCTAAACCCTCTCCTTACCTCCTTAATCTCCCCTCTCTCTCCTTCCCCACCTCCCTCCTCTCTCTCCCTCTCCCTCTCTCCTTTTCCTACCTCTCCTCTTTCTCTCTACCTCCCACTCTCCTCTCCCTCCTGAGACTCTCCCTCTCTCCCTCTCCCTCTCCCTCTCTCAATCTGCCACTCTCCCACTCTCTACCATTAACCCTTAGGTATATGTTGGCACAAATCGGATATCCGATTTGTAAAACTCCGATGTGTATAGCTAAAATTTTACCATTGCAAAATAATTTAAAATGTTTTTCAAATGAGATATTGGATTTGTGGGCTGTTTTTGTGCATTCCAACGGACCTTACATTATGTTTGCATCACTTTGCAGGCGAAAAACACGTAGTTTCAGATAGGAAGAGACAAAGATCAACTTTTTGGAGCATCTTCCACTCAAATTTGTCATAAGAAATGATTTTTTAGTATCTTTTATGAGTTATAATGGGGAGCAGTAGTCGTTGAAAGAAAAACGTAAGAGAAATCTTACAAAAGAAAAAATTGAAGAATATAGACAAAGAGATAGAGAAGGTCATAGGAAGAGAAGACAAGGTATGTTAAATATTGGTGAACTTGAGCCCTATGGTCTTTCAAGTGAAGAGGAAATTGAATATGTTCAAGATGAAAATGTAGAACATGATATTGAAATTGGGAATGAAAATGTTCAAATTGATATTGAAAATGTTGGAATTGAAGATGTTGAATATGATATTCAAATTGGGAATGAAAATATTGAAATTGATAATAAAAATGTTCAAGGTGAAAATGTTGGAATTGAAGATGTTGAACATGATATTGAAAATGTTCAAGGTGAAAATGTTGGAAATGAAGATGTTGAATATAATATTGAAGCAAGTGTAAATTATGTTTCACCAGATTACATGAGAAATGAAGAACGTTGTGTGGAAGAAAGACATATTCCAAATTCAAGACCTTCAAGAACCCCTAAATGGTTACTTGAAATTGATGATAACATTATAAACAATATTGAAGGCAAGAGGTCAACATGAACTATTCGGTTGTGGGCTAGAAGACTATTCAACCAATATTTTAGCGATAAGACATTGACCGAGCAATGCCAACTTTTTGTACAATTGCTAAAGATGCAAAAGATGAGACCTTTGCTAGCCAAGTTGAAGATTCATGTGAACAAGAAGACCAAAAAAAATCTGTTATTGTAAAAAATATTTTTAATGCTCTCAAGTCTATTGGAAAAAATAACCAGGAAAAAGATAAGAGAGCTGCTTGGAGAGTCATTACAACTGCCCTAGTAAGCCATCAATTGAAAAAGGCTCGCTTTATGAGACAAACTTGTATTGATTTTGACATAAATCATAAAACCTTGGATAGAGCACTTGCAAGAAGAGAAATAATAGATGATCCTCTTCAAAATGATACATGGGATTTTTTTGGGAGGCTTCCACGTGTTGATAAGAAGCTAACCGATAATGTAAAGTAGGTAATTTAGTAATTTTGGCATGATAACTCTAGAGTATCACCCAATGCAAAAGGATTTTTCAAAGTTAAGAATTGGCAATCGAGACCATACATTGTATCCTAAATGGGTATGTGCAGGATCATCATGGAAAAAACAGGCCCTTAAGTGGCAATAAAAAGACAAAAAATCAGAGTTAGACAACTTGACATAAAAATTTGAATAAGTTATCTATATTATTTCAAAAAAATTTAAAAATAGAATCTATAGAAAATTGAATATAGTTTCTAAACTACTAGAACTTTATTTAAAAAAAAAAAATCTATTTGGTGAAAATTTGAAATTTCAATGCAGTAGTATTTAAATTTCAGGGTAAAAATAAGAAGTAGGTGTCTGTCTGACCACCCTAACCACAATAAAATGATTTTTTTTTTTTATAAGCTTTTAGATATAAGTAGAGGAATCATGTCCCGATGTCATGCATATTTTTTTATAATTTGTTTCCATGTAAATAATTAATTCTGAATTTTTTATTACAACTTTTAAAAAATATAAAAGCTCGTCTGTCTAACCACTTTAACTTGGTCAAAAATTCATGAAATTTAAATTTTTTTTTTTTTAATCCTATAGTATGCGAAGCATAGAATGTGACGCATGTTTGGATTCAAAAAATGTGATACCATTTGAAAATTATAGATGTTTTTCAATCAGCCTATCAATCAGGACTTTATTTGTAATTCTAATAGAAAATGAATAATAATTATTTATTAAATTCAAAGTAAAGCATAATTTACATTGGTGGAAATCTGAGAATCTCCTCTAGAAACCCTTTTCATTTCATCAATTTTGGGTAAAAAAAAAGTCATCAACCACATGGGCCATCATATGGCTTACATATCACCACTTTTTGGCCCATCATGATCTTGCACATACCCAAACATTTCTTGGAATCAAGCCAAACAATGTTGTTCAACAAATTTATTGAAACACATCCAAATATGGAAATCTCACAAATGACATTTGAAGGTTTCAAGCCATTTTATTGTGTGCCTCTTAAGATTCGTAATACTTGTTGTTGCAAATACCATGTGGAGTTTTCAATGTACCATGAACTATTATGCTATATCCGTTCTACTTTACATAATAATGAAATGTTGCAGGAGTGTGGTGCAATGCATCTTCTGAAATCATCAAGGGACTTGCTAGATCTATTTTTATGTTCTAGAGATGATGGTTCCTTTTTCTATAGAAATGATTGTTTAAATGTGAAGTTCTCACAATGTGGTGGCTTGTCAAAGTTTGTTCAATGTTTTCATGAGGGTTCTAAACATGAATTTGGAAAGAAGCTTCTTGATAAAAAGAGATATGAGATAGTCAAATATAATTTGCAGAGTGGAGGTGAAGGTTCTAGATGCGAGTTGGTTACAAAAGAATGCAGTGTTGCTGATTTTATTTTAGATTTTAAGGACATTATTTTCTACAAGTATGCAAGGCATAGTCATAGGTGTCAATGGCTGGGTCAACAATTCAAGAGGTGTAAGGACTCTTTTCCCATTGGCACTATTATATCAGTGCTTCATTTTGCAGAAAACTACACATTGCAACCACAAAATGAGGTACAATCTGAGTATTATAATTCCATTCAGATTTCTATATTTGTCCACATAACATTTAGACATGCACCTGATAGTATAGAGGAGGATCGAAAGATAATCAGAGAGTATCAATTTTATATGAGTGATGATAGATCTCATTCATCCGATTATGTCCAACATTGTTTCAAGAATTTTGTTGAGTTCTTGTAGGAGCATGATATAGAACTAGGATGACATCTCATTTGGTTAGATAACTGCACAGGTCAATTCAAGAATGCTCGTATGTTTTATTGGTTGAGTAGAATGCATGTAGAGAGGGGTGTGCCTAATATTTGAAGTTTTCTTGAAGCTAGGCATGGGAAAGGGGAGCATGATGGAGTAGGTGCATATGTAAAGAGAGCTCTAGTTAAGGAGCAATAGAAGATTTCAGGAGAAAAAATCAGTCATGCACATTATATTGTTGATTGGTGTAGTTCAGCATTGTCATGGGGAGGGACACTTGATTCAACAGTGCACAGATTCTTTTGGTTGGTTGAGGAGGGTATAATGGGAGGTAGATTGGATTGTCATAAAATCAAAGATGCATTCGTTCTGAAGTTGAGATGCAAGCACATGGACCATTTGGACATGATAGTTGGCTTGTTTTTGTCAGAGTTATATTTAGTGCGAGTGGGATCAATGCAAGTCAAGTGAGTGGGTGGATACATGGGTTCCATAGTATCTAACTCCTTTATCTCAAATTATATCCATGAAAAATGACACAATGGAAATTTCACTTGATTATGACCAGATTTTAGATCTACTACAGCTAGGACATGTTTTTGCAGTTGTTGCATTGTAGGGGAATGAAGAGAGATCATAATATTGGTTAGCTCGATGTGTGTGGGTAAAGCACAAGCTAACACAACTGATGGAAGATGATGATGGGTTCGTGTATCCTACATGTTCAGTTGTGGTTGTAGGAACTTGGTTGTGAACATACATGATTAGAAAGAATGGCATACCTACATTTGAAGACTATGAGAAACACAAAACCATTCTCATGTATTCACACCTTGTGATAGCAACAAATGTTAAGTTTTTGAAGCATCATGCCAAACCAAAGACAAAAAAACTATGGACACTTAGTAATGTTGATCATGAAGCAATATTGGATACTCTTAAGAAAAGAGATTACCCTTCAGGCACACTTGAATAGTATATTCAAGAATGGAAGGTACGATGCTTAGGTTCATTATGCTTAAGTTCATTTGTGTTCTTTATTTAATACTGATATTTTGTATGTACTTTTGGGAAATTTTTGGCATGATTGATCATGGAACTGCTGCAACAATAGCCAGCTCTGATCCTTTCAGAGAGGTATGCGAAAAATTACAATAATATAGATTGGTTATTCAAAGTGTATTTTATAGTTTGCATTACCATCTCATCATCAATTAGGTCATTTAGAATAATATAGATTGGCTATTCTAAGCATCTTTTATAGTTTGCATTACCAATTCATCATCATTACGGTTGTTTAAATTAATATAGATTTGTTAGTCTAAGCATCTTTTTTGTTGTGACAATATAGATTTATCATTTGACAAATTTTGTGATATCCCTAGCATGATTGATCCTGGACCTACTGCAACAATAGGCAACTCTAATCCTTTTAGAGAGGTATGCGACAAATTACAATAATATAGATTGGTTATTCTAAGCATATATTCTATTATATGTAGTTTAACTGCTACCTTGATGCTTTGTACAGGTGCTTGTCACTCCAGAACATCAGCATACTACTCTTGTGGAAGACTGTGCCTTGAAAGCCTCCAATAGGAAAATTTTGTAAAATTTGAATTTTGAAATGTGAAACAATGTAAAAAGGTCATAATTTTGTATAGGTATAATCTATATCCAGTGATATTTTTTGAAATATGGGTCAAATGTCTAGCATTATATAAAGGGTATGTTTAAAATGTAAAGAGATTTTTGTACTTAATTGAGCTACAACCAGAGGTTTTCTTCCTAGTTCTTTTCTATTAGTATGCTTGTTTGAACCAAGTTTTGTAATATCTCCTATTTATATATAATAAATTAGAGTGGCTAGCAACTTTTTCCAAAAAAAAAATGTAAAAATTTCATGTGAAGGTCATTTCCCATGTAATTGATTCTTTGATCTAGCAAAGTGGAAACAAGGTATTTGGGTGTGCATGACGTTCAAGTTGATTGGGTAAGAGTTTTCTAATGCAAGAGCTAGGTGGCTTTAAACAACACAATTACAATTAAAGATGATTTAAACTCCAATTTGATCATCAAAACCAAACTTGGGTGCAACTTCACTCCCCAAACCTTGCCACACCCTATAAACTCATCAAACACATCTATTAGAACTTGCAAAAGCTTGATCAAACCTTAAATCTTGCTGCCCCTACATTTCATTGACATTACCATGTTGTAACCACCATTTTTCACGTAATTTCACTCATTTTTGCCATGTATGGCAACTTACCAACTCAACTATAGACCTTTCTAGCTCTTTAAACCCACATATTCACCTTATATAGTCCTAATAACATCTACCATGGCCATACCATTGAGCTACAGACCGTACAATAGATGGTATGGCCTTTTAACACTTTGCCCTCCTAAGGGAAATCATCGATCCAATGTAGCTCAGAGTGATTCGGCATATTTGGCTGCAAAAGAGGACCATCCCTAGCGTAAATGTACCCATCTGAATGTGTTGGAACAACATGTTTGGTCGTATGATTTAGAGGATGGAAGTTGCACCACTTTGCAAATTTACTCTACTTGCATCTGATAACTTTTCCCTTAATTGAAAACTCATCACCACGGGAAAATGCCTCCGAGATAGCGAAATTAGAGAGAGGTTATTGTAGATGGTCCAACATGATCCCATAGCCTCAGATGGAGAGTTTGTAAGTGTCATGGTTTCCAATAAATATCCCTTCAAAGATTGTTGTCTTTTAGCACTTTGGACTCTTAAGGGAAATCATCGATCCAATGTAGCTCGGAGTGATTCAGTGTATTTGGGTGGAAAAGAGGACTAACCCTAGCATAAGCATACCCATCCAAACATGTTGGAATAGTCTATTTGGTCGTATGAGTTGGAGAATGAAAGTTGCACCACTTTGCAACTTTACATTGCTTGCATTTGACAACTTTTCCCTCAACTGAAAACTCATCACCATGGGAAAACGCACCTGAGATAGAAAAAACCGAGAGAGGTTATTGTAGATGGTCCCAACACAATCCCATAGCCTTAGATGGAGAGTTTGTAAGCATCACGGTTTTTGAGAAATAGCCCTTCAAAGATTGATGCCTTTTAGCACTTTGGAATCTTAAGAGAAATCGTCGGGCCAATGTAGCTCGGAGTGATTCAGTGTATTTAGGTGAAAAAGAGGAGCATTCCTACTGTAAAAGTACCCATCCGGATGTGTTGGAATAGTTTTTTTGGTCATATGAGTTGGAGAATGACATTGCTTTCATTTGGCAACTTTTCTCTCAATTAAAAACTCATCACCATGGGAAAACGCCTCTGAGATAGAAAAAACCAAGAGAGGTTATTGTAGATGGTCCCAACACAATCCCATATCCTTAGACGAAGATTTTTTAAGCATCACGGTTTTTGAGAAATATCCCTTCAAAGATTGTTGTCTTTTACCATTTTGGACTCTTAAGGGAAATCGTCGGTCCAATGTAGCTCGGAGTGATTCAGTGTATTTGGGTGCAAAAGAGGACTATGCCTACCATAAACGTACCCATACAAATGTGTTGGAATAGTCTGTTTGGTCGTACAAGTTGGAGAATGAAAGTTGCACCACTTTACAACTTTACACTGCTTGCATTTGGCAACTTTTCTCTCAAATGAAAACTCGTCACCACGGGAAAACGCCTCTGAGATAACCAAAACTAAGAGAGTTTATTGTAGATGGTCTCAACACAATCCCAAAGCCTCAGATGAAGATTCTGTAAGCATCACGATTTTTGAAAAATATCCCTCCAAAGATTGTTGTCTTTTAGCACTTTGGACTCTTAAGGGAAATCGCCAGTCCAATGTAGCTTAGAGTGATTCACCATATTTGGGTGAAAAAGAGGACCATCCTTAGTGTAAATGTACCCATTCAGATGTGTTGGAACATTCAGTTTGGTCATACGAGTTGGAGAATGAAAGTTTCACCACTTTGCAACTTTCCACTGCTTGCATTTGGCAACTTTTCCCTCGACTAAAAACTCATCACCATGGGAAAACGCCTCTGAGATAGAAAAAATTGAGAGAGGTTATTGTAGATGGTCCCAACACAATCCCATATCCTTAGGTAGCGAGTTTGTAAGCATCATAGTTTCTGAGAAATAGCCCTTCAAACATTGTTGTCTTTTAGCACTTTGGACTCTTAAGGGAAATCGCCAGTTCAATGTAGCTCGGAGTGATTCAGCGTATTTCGGTGCAAAAGAGGACCATTCCTAGTGTAAATGTACTCATCTAAACATGTTGGAACAGTCTGTTTGGTCATACGAGTTCGAGAATGAAAGTTGTACCACTTTGCAACTTTACACTGCTTGCATCTTATAACTTTTCCCTCAACTAAAAACTCATCACCATGGGAAGACGCCTCCAAGATAGAAAAAATCGAGAGAGGTTATTGTAGATGGTCCCAACAAGATCCTATAGGCTCAAATGGAGAGTCTTTAAGCATCATGGTTTCTAAGTAACAGTCTGTCAAAGATTGTTGCCCTTGTACACTTTGGACTCTTAAGGGATTTCGCCAATTGAACATAGCTCGGAATGCTTCGGCCTATTTGGGTGTGAAATGGAACCATAACTAACATAAATGTACCCATTCATATGTGATGGAATAGTTGGTTTGGTCATACGAGTTGTAGAACATGATTTATTGAGGCCCTTACAAGTAGTTTTCAGCCTCCAACTGAACTCCAATGCTGATTTTTGTGTGAAAAAAGCCATGAGACCATATCTTGTTGTGAAAAAATAGTCAAAAAACTTTATTTCAACCCTACCAAAACTTCTAGACTCCTACCTTTCACTTCCCTTTACAATTTTAATAATTTTCCTTCAAAAGACTACATGGCAATTTTGACAATTTTGAAGCACGAATGCATTTTTGGCATATTGGACTTATAGACTCAAAACTTCAACTTAATACACCTTAAATGGTCTTCATTGACCTTATTTAGCATAAATAGATAACACCTAACCTATCAACCTATCAACCTTCAAATGTGTAATCTTGCAAATAGTAGATTAGGTGGGGAACTAGAGAGGAAGAGTTGATGGTGAGTGGCCTAGTGAAGGCTAGAGAAGAAGAGTTTGACAAATATGGTGTTAGGATAGGGGATTGTCCTTGGTTGTCATATTTGGTTGTGTGGCATATGTATGCTACTATGGGGATGGTTCTAACCATAAATAACCTGAGAAATATTGTGAAGAGAAGAGTTGAAGGGTAGAGATACATGTCTAGTTGGCAAAAGCTTATGGAAGAGCATGAAATAGAGATACTAATGTATGGATGTTTAGCTTTGTGTAGTGAATTTTTGTATGCAGGTGTCAAATCTTTGGAAACAACATTTGCAGGTGTCAATGAAGACAAATAGCAGTAAGAAGATTCATTTGAGAAGGATCAAGCATGGCAAGACCAAGACAATGCAAACCATGAAGGGTACAAAATCCCTCAGATGAATATTTCCATGCAAGTGACTTGGAGTGGGTTTGAAGGGATTGTGAAGAAGATAGGAGTAGACCTATGGAGTGATTTATGGGGCATAAATATTTTGTACCTGGGGAGTATGGTGTAGGAGCACCTAAAACATGTAATATTTCATGAATTGACAAGGCCATTCCTCCTTCTATATAGGTTGTACCTCAAAGGAATGGGCATGAATTAGATAGGGGTAGGAATAGGAAAAAAATTTTAGGAGTGATAAAGGGATTAGAGTGGTCTAAGAAGGCTGCCCTATTAAGAAACACAAATTTTTGTGCCTTTTGAGTAAGGCTAGAGAGTGTGCTTTTGATAATTTGAATAAAAATAGGTTGGAACTTGTTGGAAAATATTGGAATAGGTGTATTTAATGGTGTTTAAGAGGTTTCAGTCATTAAGAGTAAACCAAGAAGAGTAAAAGTGTGAAACCCTAGTTGGAAGAGGCAAAAACAAGGTAAAATTGGTGATTTTACAAAGAAAGTGTAAGCCAAATTATGGGGCAGCATAATACAATGATGTTTTAAGTTTAAGCAGAAAAAATTAAGAGGGAATGAAGTGGTTTCAGGATTGAGTGAGGTCAGAGCATACAAGTTCCAATAAACCCTACCAACAAGCCAGTGAACTATTTGATAAAAATCTTTAGTAGACATGTATGAAAAATGTGGTAGCATAGACAAGGAAGTGGACTATTTGAAAAAAATATTCAAAGAAATGTGGTCTCATAGAATTCCATGACAAGAAAATTCAATTGACAACTGCTCCTAGTTATTAGTTATGCAATGTGAAGTAATTGCATAACTGCTTAGGTTGACTTTATAAAAACTATATTGTAATTTAAATTTTTTCATCTATCAACATCTAGTTGTTAGTTATGCAATGTGAAGTAATGCTTTGAGTTTGAAAGATGTGCAATGCAATGTAATCAGTGATATAAATATAAACTACATAGTATAACCATTCTTTTTTATGCTATTGTAGATTGATATTTAACCATTGCTCAAGATAAAAAAATTCAAAGAATTTAATCATGCACATGAGGAACAAATTAAATTTTTATTTTCAACTTGTATATATCAAATTATCCAATAATCAAGTATATGTCCATATACAAAACTAGCATAGACGCCAACTCAAACAAAGTCTCACAAAATGTGGCATATGCCATCTCAATATCTATTCAAAATTTACATGTCAAAATGTCTATCTCATCCTAAACTATTAGTGGATCATCAAAATGGAGCCTCTTTGAAGCACTCATTGGCTCTGAAGGTAGCTACACAAGAAAAATTCAAACCACAATTGAGATTAGTTATACTATATAATTTAAAATTGAATAATTAACATCAAAATCAATATACATTGAATTTTAGTTGAAATCTAAAATTGAAATCTTGATTACCTAAAATATACGTCTCTTCAAAGGGTTAGGAGTCCTAGAATATACCAAACTAACTTTTGAAATTCCAATCTATATATGTGAACAAAAACATAAAATTGATCCAAGTTAACATACGATTATTGGTAATAGGAACATATTTACCAAACACAAAATAAAATAAACACATACCTCTTTAGGTTGATCTTTCTCTTTATCTCCTTCAGGTGTTTCAACACCTACTCCTTGAGTTGTTCCAATACCTACTCCTTCAAGCATTGTGTCACTTGTCAACAATGATGTATGGCTCATATTCGCCTGTACATAAAAATGACAAGTACATATGAAACTACCAATCTATGTCAATGTATGTATAATCAATATAAGATCTTAAGAATATTAATTCAATCCAATTTGAGTTCAAGTACCTTCCCCTTATCTAAATTGGTGCCTTCGTAGTCTAGACAAGGTTGCACCTCACTCGCACTAGGTATTTCCTACAAGAGGAAAATAAGATAAACATATAAGTTATTATATAGTTTCATTAATGAAAATTCAAATTACAAGCAAGTATACAATAAAAATGTAAATGATTGAGTGCGAAAATGTATACTGTGTGCGTTGAGGCCAAATGAAATGGACCTAAGGGTTCTATCAGTCACCCGTGTGAGCTCCTCCCCAAACATCAACTATTAAATAGACCATGCAAATAAATATTAGTACTTGATACTATCTCTTATTAATATTCATTTAAAAACAAATGCAAGTTATGAATTTACAACTTAAATCTTACTTGTGTCACTATTCCAACGTCCCCCTCTCTAGAAGGAGAGGACTCTATAGGGTGCGCTCCACTCCCCTGCGACTGATCTATAATGTCCATATCATGGAGGTCATAATCAGAAGTGTCCAAGGGATGCCGAGTGGGTTGTAAAAGAGGACCCAAGCGTATCTGGTGGCACATAGTGCAAGTATGTGGCACACAAATATGTGGACCTAAGGAGGATGATACAGCAACACTTGAGCCTTCACCAACATAGCCAGAATGTGGCTAAGCTACTGTAGAAGTATGTGAAACTAAATGACCACTCAAAGAGTGAATAGCTTGAATAGTTTGTGTGGCTACATCCTAGATAATCTCTGGATGATATACTGGAGGTGGTGGAGGAAGGGGAGGAGAGAGAACATATGGGCGCAGGACTACTCTAATTGCCCCTGGTCTATCCTGGGGCATGCCTCCACCGACGCCCTGGAACGGTTTAATGTCAAAGTAATTGACATCATGCCCTAACACAAACTCAACATATAATTTTTTAATAAAGTAAAATGGTATATCATAATTTGTGTTTGGTGGTTTATCAAAAACCATACACCAATGATCCCAAAAGTTATCTACAATGTCCCTATTCATGCACATTTTTATAGAACTTTTTGGTTTATTAACATTAACTAGAAAACCGGTGCGGGGATTAACGAATAAAAAGACTATTTGGGTTTTGGTTATTTGGAGTTCTTTCACATCATCATAAGACAATCCACATGCATAATATTCCCTCAAGTCTTCTCACCATGAATAAAAGGCATTATGTTATGTGGAGAGGGTTTCTATATTTTTTATTATTTCCTTCAATGTGTTTGTCATCTCGAATAATCGAGGGATTGTCTTATAAACTTCACAAATGCCCCTCAATTGCACCAATTTTTCACCAATTAAGTATTTAATTGATGGTTGCAAAGGTGATGGAGCATTTGGAATTTGTGCATTTTCATTCTCAGCCATAATACCTGATTAAAGTTAAAAACTAATTAATCTAATTGAAATTACACCATATAAATGAAATTATTGTAAAAAAACCTTAGTTTTTAATAAAAATCCAAAAAAAACCCTACTTTTTCACAAAAATCCATAACAAACTCTATTTTTTGATAAAAATACATCAACAACACTAGTTTTTAATCAAAATCCATTTAAAAACATTAATTTTTAATAAAAATTCATTGTAAACTCTAGTTTTTAATAAAAAACAATAAAAAAACCCTAGTTTTGAAAAAAAATCATAAAAACTACTTAAAATTATAAAAATCTAATTGAAAAATTGATTAAAACATAAAAAAACCAAAAACTTACCTTTCAAATCGGATATCTCATTTTGAGTTCTCCCCGTGCGCCCACGTTCAAAATGTCTATAATGAGTTTAAAAGGCTGTTGCTTTTTTATTTATATATGCAGCTCAAATCGGATAGATCGGATATCCGATCCAAATCAAATATCCGATTTGTAAATTTAGGTTTGGGCATTGCTTTGGAGCAATGTACTGACACCCAAGCCTAAAAAAAGTCAACTCGGGATTTTCGCATTTTTGAGTCGATGCAAAACGTATTTTTTTCCCATTGCCACTTTTTGGCCCATCATGATCTTGCACATACCCACCACTACCTTGTCAATGCGTCAATGTGGTAGCATTGATAAGGTATTCCTTATTAAATCAAAAAATTCCTCAAATAAATGGGGTCTCACATTGATGTACATCACCATCAAACCCCATTTCTTTGAGGTATTTTTTCATACAACAAGCACTACCTTGTCAATGCATCAATGTGGCAGCATTGACAAAGTAGTGCTCGTTGTATGAAAAAATGTCTCAAAGAAATGGGGTCTCACAATGATGTACATCACCCTAAGACCCCATTTCTTTGAAGAAATTTTTCATACAATCAGCACTACCTTGTCAATGTGGCAATGCAGACGCATTGACAAGGTAGTGCTCATTGTATGGAAAATGCCTCAAAGAAATGGGGTTGACAATATAGGGTTGAGGGATTAGGTTTAGTTTTTTTAAGGTTTGAGGCATTAAGTGTTTAAGGGTTGAGGATTTATGGGTTGAAAGATTAACAATTTAAGGATTGAGTGATTAGGGTTGAGGTATAGGGTTTAGGGTCCAATGTATAGGGAAGAGGTATGAGAATCGAGGGTTGACCTGGTTTAATGTATATGTTAAAGGGTTGAGGGGTTAAGGGTTTGAGGGTTTAAGGGTTGAGGGTTGATGGTATAAGTTTGATGATAAATGGTTGAGGGTAAAGGGTTGAGGGTATAGGATTGATAGTATAAGGTTGAGGATCTAATGTATAGGCTAGAGGTTTGAGAATTGAGGGTTGACCTAGTTTAATATATAGGTTATAGGGTTGATGGATTAAGGGTTTAAGGGTTGAGGGTTTAGGGGTTGAGGGACTAAGGGCTTAGGGGTTGAGGGTTTAAGGGATGAGGGATTAAGGGTTTAGGGTTTAAGGGTTGAGAGATTAAGGGTTTAAGGGTTGATGGTTTAATGGTTGAGGGATTAAGGGTTTAAGGATTGATAGATGAGGGTTGAGGGTATAAGGTATAGGGTTGAGAGAGAGAGGGAGTGGGATAGACCTGAGAGAGAGAGAGGGGGAGAGAGAGAGGGAGATGGAGAGAGAGAGAAACCAAACATCATCAGGAAACCTCATTTCTTGGACCCATTTTTTTCAAACAAGCCTTTACATTCCCAATTTCACCGAATTGGCAAGCTAGTGGGCCCACTAGCTTGCCAATTCGATGAAATTAGCAACCTAACTTGGTCTATTTGAAGAAATAGGTCCAAGAATTCCAATTTCACCGAACTGGCAAGCTAGTGGGCCTATTTCAAAAAAAGGTTCCAAGAAATGGGATACATCACCGGGAGACCCCATTTCTTGGACCCATTTTTCCTAGCTAAAGTGTCGGGGAGTGAAGAAATTAAGCTTATATGTTGATTTTGTCGGGTTGTTTTATTAGATTATGCCTTGGGATGCATAATATAGGGTCATAGGGGCCTATAAATGATGACATTGAATCGTATATTTTTGGGGATAGAGCTCCCTTGTACTTCTATTGTTTTGCACCTAAAAGGAGAAAGTTATCCCAGAAAAGATCTATGGGTTCAATCAAGACTAATACTAATATGATTGAAATATGCCTAAATGGGATGTCCTAAATGCAATAATGAAAGATATTAATTATTAATGTGAAACTAATGAAATCCAAGATGCTTGAAAACACATTGTGATATGTAGAAAAGTAGATTGGATATAATATAAAACAAGATAGAGAAGCCAAATAGAAAGAGTGCACCTAGAAACTAATGGAGGTCGGGGTGAAGACTATAGATATCTCTGAGATTCTAGAAAATTTGATTTTTAAGCCTGGTGGGACACTGACGCCAAATTGAGCGACTTAGTCTTGTTTCGGGAAGATTCTGGAAAACTGCACCAAATCTTGTTTCAGCCAAATGGGTATCCGAATTTGTAGAAATATCTAAAAAAAATGCATAGTGGGACTAAGTCACCACAACTAGGGGAATTGTCCACTTTGACTTTTCTAAAAATTTGAAAGTGGAAACAGAAGCTCTCGAGCTGGTCTTTCTATTCCTACAGGTGTTTGAATCCAAAACCTTGATTTTCGGCCTGTAAGTTCCTTTTTGTGTAGATTTTAACCTATCCAACAAGGAGATGACTTTAACAAATTTTCAACTTATTCTTCAATGATCTCCAAGTCTTCAAACTACCTAGCTCTGCAACCACACAAAGAAATAGAACAAAAATGTTGATTGTTAGGGCATGGGGGTTTGCCTTGGTCAAACTGCTTTTAGGTAATTTAACCAAAATAATGAATTAAGATAATGAAGTATGAACATGAAGTAATGGGATTAGAAACTTTCCATGATGATTGATCTTGAATTTATGTAGCAATAGATGAAGAATCTCCCCTTGAATGCCTTAGAAAGTTATCTTGGTGACCTAGAATGCTAAAACCCTAGCTTGCTTGACTTGAGATGGAAGATGAATCATGAATGAATAATGAATAATTAGGGTTTAGAGGCTTTTTTATATAGGAAATCCACCTAAAACGCCTATACATTTGATCCCCAAGGCCAACATGGAAGAAAATTAAACTTAAAACCTAATTTTTCCCACTCAAACCCCGAAAATAGCTCAAATAGGACTAAGTCGCCAAGCTAGGCAACTTAGTCCCACTTGGATGGGACTAATTCACCCAAATAGGTGACTTAGTCTCATAGGGTTTCTTTTTATAGCTTGGATGTCGGGGAATGCATAAATTAAGTTTATATGTTGATTTAGTCAAGTATTTGATCAAAATAAGCCTTGAGATGCACAATATGGGGTCATAGGGGCCTATTAATGATGATGTAAAGGGTAATTAGGGATAGGGACACAAATTTCAATGTGAAAGTGTGATTAAATACACTTTATAGCATTAAAATGAGGTCCACTTGGCCTACAAAGACACAAGATCTAGTGTGAATGTGTAAAACACACTACAACACTAGATTAAAATTAAGTTTAATTTACAAGCCTTCTAGATTAATGTGAGAATGAAATTAAACACATTTTACAATATTCAATTAGGATAAGGGCCCTTGAGACCTAATGTGAATGTGTTAGCCACATTACAACATTAAATCTAGGCAAAACTAGGCCAAAATCCATAAGAAAAACCCAAATTTGCATGAAAATGTCCAAGGATACATTTTTCTACGTTACATTTGGCCATCACTTTAGTGAGAGGATGAACTTGCTTCAAAATCACACTAAAGTAGACATTCAGAAGAGGGGTCCAACTATACCAATGTGAATGGAAAAGGATGACAAGGATCAAAGGAGTTTGTGCAAGCCCCTAGGATCCAAGATCCTAAGTCAAACCATCATAAGCACAAAACAACACACACAAGGTGAATGAATTGAAAAAAAAAAATATGCACAATCATGCAATGGAAATAACTAGAAGGAAGAGAAGAAAAAAAGTAAAAAGGTGGATCAAGGTTCAACCATTTTCCCTACACATTGTGGATCAGATCTAGGTTGTTTTTCCAAAAATGCATAGTCACTTTGAGGCAACAGAACTTCTGACTATCCACTAGGTGAGAAGTTCAAGAAGGTGAGAAACATACACTCATGGCTAGTATGCACTCACACACACACAAGTGGTTATGGGTAAAACATGCCTCAGATGTACTTCCTACTTAACCATACCAAAGTTATACCTCCTGATAACTTTAATAAGGCGCCACAAAAGAAAATGATTTTTGTAAATGATTTTTGAAATGTAAAAATTTTGTTAAAAGGGGATTTTGCTTTGTTCATGTAAGGTCTTCTTCTTAGGGAGCATTGTACCTAATTTCTCCAAGAGAGTAAAAATCAAAGTGTCAGATCATTTCCCATGGGATACCTCATTTGCA
This sequence comes from Sequoiadendron giganteum, assembly GCA_007115665.2. Taxonomy (NCBI): domain Eukaryota; kingdom Viridiplantae; phylum Streptophyta; class Pinopsida; order Cupressales; family Cupressaceae; genus Sequoiadendron; species Sequoiadendron giganteum. The sequence continues at coordinate 22,835,058 of CM021103.1, read as the reverse complement.
TCATGCCATGTTATTAGATCGTACACTCTTGGATGGCATCAAACCCAATGACACCACCAAGAAGAGGACACATCACAAGATAAAGAAAAATCACACCACGAATTTTTTGTAAAACGATGTTTTCTATGTATGCCCCCACTTTAAAGCAGTTGCTAAACCATCACTATGAACAATTGCTTTAAAGTAGCCAAGGATAAATGCTAAGAAGACATGAGAGCCAACTTGGAAAGCCCTATGCCAAGTCATGAATCTGAATTGAGCTACATCATAAATAAGTGCATCACATGCGAGTCAGCTTAAGACATGTCATCCACATCCCAAGCTTTCTCTTATATGTTCATGAAAGGTTAATGACTAGCCAAAAGATATAACGATAGGTGACATACAAGGATAAGGCTTCCTAATCTCTTATCCCCACTTAGTGCAAGACAAGGGTGAGCCTAGAATGAATGATGATATGCTGCTCCTTGCGATGAAGGTAAAACATGCCACTATGGCAAGGAGAAGAAACTGATGTTATTTATATTGATAAGTAAATAAAGTTTCTGCTTGATACATATTTAATAAGATATCTATCAATTTTAGATGTACCAAGGTTAAATTTTTCATGCAAGAATTATTTGTTATGGTGTTGACATTGAATGAAGGTTTTTGTTTTGAGGGGCAATTTCCAAGATCATTAGTCATTTTTTGTGTTTTAGGCTTTATAGGGACATGGATACCTTGTTCTATAACACCACATCCTATGCCAAGTTGTGTTATAGGTTCAAAACGTTTTCCAAAAAATTGTCACTTGTTTTAGATTTGGTGATTGTTCAATTTCTTCAAAGTTTGTCTTTGATTTTGTCTTTACTTGTAAGGTGTTTGAAGTGGATGTTTGTGACATGACCTATTTGTCTCTTCCCTTTGCATATTCTTTTGTTATGATCATGTATTCCCCTATGGATATAGGTATGAAATCAAAGGTTTTTGAGGCCTCTTCTAATAACTTTGTGGCTTCATCAATTTTCTTTTGTTTTTTGATATCATTTTTCTTGGTACTGATGATAGCACATGTAACCTTTGCCGGTGGAGGAGTAGAAGGTGACTTGTCATAAACTCCTAAAATTTGGTTGAAGGGTTGATCCATATTAAGCAATTTAGGATGCTTCAAAGTGAGGTTTATTTTTGGTTTGCACATGATAGTGTTGATGTTTCCTTGCAGGGTGATCCCACAAAGCTGGTTTACAATTTTTGAGAGGAACTGATTTTTGCTGAAATCATATATTTTTAGAAAATATACTGATTTAAGCCTTAAAAATTTCCATTTTAAGGATTCCAATTGAAGAGGCTTTGATCAAACCACCTTAGATCAAACCCCCTTAGATAGAACCTTGCTAGTTTTAAACCATGCCTATAAATGAGTCTCCTTTACACCTATCAAAATGCTAATAAAAAATCACTTTTGATTTACCTTAAATTGGGGGATAAAATGAATTCATTTCAAATTTATTTCAAATTATTATGGTATTCCTCGAAATGAGCTATCCAAAGAGTATAATTTTAATATGTTTTGATTTTATTATGTATTTACTTTTTAAGTTTTATTAAGCATAGGTTTTTTATCGAAAATGAAGGTCGTTGTTCTACACATATGGGAAAATAGAAAATTATCAAAAAAAAAAATTAAAAATATGAGTGCACCAGATATTGAAGTCCTTGATCCAACAAAAGAAAAAAAATAAAAAATTGATACATAGAAAAAAAGATACACGTTATACAGTTGTGCTATGTCTGAATTGTAATTGGTTTGAATTTGAAACTTGATTAAAGAAAAAATATTCAATAAAAAACTATCTAACCAAGTGGAAGCACTATATATCAAAGTTACAAATCTAAATTCAAAATAATTAGAACTTTATCCTTCATGGAAAAAAATTTATGTGTTATACAGTGTGTGTCACTTTTTAAAAATGTTGTTTTCTGAAAAAACTAGTTTTCGTGGGAGATGGAAAAAGAACTCCAATCTGATTCCAAAAATTTTGAAAACAATATTTTTAGAGTCTACAAACAAAATGTGACGAGACTCTAGTTTTCATCATCTTCAAATTCTTCAGGGTTTAGCCGCTATAGGTGTACGAATGTGAAGATTTAGTTAAAAATAATAATTTTAGTGTCCAGTTTGGCCAAAAATTGTAAACCACTATTGTGGGATCACCCTGCACCATGATACCTTCCCTATTAGGAGAGTGCTTAGGAGAACTACAAACAATATTTGCATGGCATTCAATGTTTGGGTCTTCAAGATTGACTTCATTGCAAGTAAATGAATGATTAATGGTTGGATTTTCTTGATTGGAAATGATGGTGTTTTTTTGTTCAATAATTTTTTCCTCGTGATGCTCATTGATGGGATCTTGTAACACCATGATATCTTCTTTACCAACAAGACAAATATTATGAGAGGTGTAAATTTGAGTGTTATCCATAATGTCAACCTTTTTCTCTAAGGTCTCATTCTCTTGTGCCATAATATTTACCCTAGTAGGAGAGCTTTAAGGAAAGTGACAAGCAATAGATTCATCACATTTCATGGTTGGATTTGATAATGTAGCTTCATCACTCATAGGAGATGCATTAAGAGAAGGATAAGTAGGAGTTTTATGGTTACCAATGATTGGAATTTTTTGTTCAAATAGGTCTTCCCAAATAGTATGGGCATCAAGAAAGGGAGGAATAAGATTCTCATGAGTCTCAATAAGGATATATTCTAACACTAAACTATATTCTTCATGTCTAGAGAAGATATTGGGAGAAGAAAAGGTTTGATTGTCATGATTCTCTACATTTACATCCCCATGTCCTATAATTTCTTCTTGAGTAGGAGAGGTAGGATTATCATAGCTCTCAACTATTAACATCTCCTCCACACCAATGTTTTTTTCATGATCATTCATGATTGTATTCTTATTCACTAAAGAATTTTCACAAGTAGGGGAGGTGTTAGGAGAGGAATGGAGACTAGGTAAGGTAGTGGTCATGATTTTAGCTTTGTCTGTCATAATGTCTTTGCAAGGGGGAGGAGGAAGACAAGCAAAAATTTCATGATCTTCAATGATTGTGTCTTCTTTCACCAAGATACCTTCATCACCAATGGGAGAGATATCAGGAGAAGAACAATTATGATTATCATGATTACCGATGCATGCATCCTTCCATGTCAAATATTTAGTGGATGATTTTAGTGAGAGGAATCCTTAAGGGATTCATCTAACACATCTAAGTCATCACTAATAAAGGGCTTGGACAATATGCTTTTTCTAAATTGAATCATTTTTTGAATTTTTTCTTTTGATGTTTTTTGTTTTATGTTTTCATTTTCTAATGAATTTGATCTAAATGAACTAGGAACTAATCTTAAAAGTGAAAATTATAAAACTCTAAGGCTATCTATAATTTCCATGAATGTAAACAATGCTTATTTATAATAATTTAAATGTAATAGAAGCTATGAAAACTTAAAATGTAATGTAAAGACATAGGATGAAATGCAACTTTTCATATTTCACAAAAGGTAATGTACTGACTATATTATGCACTGATCTAAAAATGAAATATTGCGAATGCAAAATTGAGATGAAGCAATGCATGAAATGAACTAATTTAAGCTAGATCTAATGAAATGAATTTTACAGAAACTCAACCAACTGATACATATAGTTAATGGAAGCAAACAAAAGCTTTCAAATAGGATTTTCAACAATATGAAAGGCAGTTTCAGGTGTGAAAAGGGACTAAGTCGGCCAAGGTGGTGAATGAGTCCCAGTGGGGATTTTTTCAAAATTGTCTGAATTTTTCAATTGTTTTTTATGCATTTTATATTGTATGACCTGAATACTAAATGCAAATACAGTTTTTAGATTTTTTTCAATGATTTGAGATGCAAAAATTTGAAACCCTAGAATGCAAAGTAAACAATGCAAGGTGCAATGCAAGCTAAATCTATGATGTAAATGCACTCCAAATCAGAAATATAATGTTCTAAATGCAAGTTCACCAAAATGAACCATAGATTTTTGGGGATAGAGCTCCCTTGCACTTCTACAGTTTTGCACCTAAAAGGAGAAAGGTATCCCACAAAATATCTATGGGTTCACTCAAGACTAATGCTAATATGATTCAAATATGCCTAAATAGGATGTCCTAAATGAAATAAACTAATGAAAGAGATGAATTATTAATGCAAAACTAATGAAATGCAAGATGTTTGAAAACACATTGTGATATGCAAAAAGGTAGATTGGATATAATATAAAACAAGATAAAGAAGCCAAATAGAAAGAGTTCACTTGGAAACTTCTAGGAGTTTATGGTGAACTCCTCAAACACCCCAGAATCACCTACAAGACAAAATAACTTACACAAGAGAGAAATGGCAGATATATTATGCTATCATCAAGATGTAAGAATTCCAAATTAAATATGGAAAAGTACATATGAAGCCTTGCTTATATAGGAAAGGTTGAGATGTAGTAGTTAATATGATGTTGACATGTGTCATAATCTTATGAAATGTGACAACTAACTAACTACCTAGGAAATGATGCTAGATAAGATAAGACTTCTAGAGAAGACAATTCATCCTTCTAGAAGGAATCTTATATCCTAAGAAAACATGTGAACCCATATTCTAGTAAATAATACTTAGGAATATAATTAAATGCCTAAGTAAACTTAAGTAAGTGTAATTAAATAATTAATTACACCAACACCCCCCCCCCCCCCATAAGTGTAACTTAGGAAGGAAATTATTATGCAAATGATACAAAGATGCAATGATGGATCCTGGATACTAGGCCATGTTAGGTACCCATGTACAAATACAAATTAAATCTCTTACAAATGGAGAAAAGGATAAAACCCAATGGGAAAAAACTCCTCTCCAAAAGAGAGATGAAATACAATAGTTATATCCATCACAAATCCAATCAATCTCCATCCACACAAAGGATGACAAGAGGGACCATTCAATCCCCCATAATGAGATAATCTACTGCAAGAGAAGCATTGGAAGTACAGTGTGGAGTAATATTGGAATCCTCAATTCAGCAAGCAATGAAAGATACGTTTGTTTGCTAGAAACTATATTAGAGTCACTCAAGGACTCGGGCCGGAATAATGATAAAGCAACAGTAGACCTGATGCCAAGGAACACTTGAAAACTTATAAACTGGCACAACTCTGGAATCTATGAAGCAACAGTCGATTGAGAAATGATCTGGAACTAAAATGAAGTTTAGAGAAAATGCAAACCTAATGCAGACAAAAAAGGAAATAGTGCATGCATTGATGAATGTTCACATCTTCCTCCATGATGAAAAATAACCTCAAATTTATGTAGATGAAAAAGTCTAAATAAAAGGTTTTCACTATTGTGAAGTGCTTGAAACTAGCTTTTCGTCGATATTTCGTTTGCTAAAAATGGACACCATCACCAAAAGTTGTGATTTTTTCAAAAAAACTGAATTTTGCTTGTAGGAAATGGGTTTTCTAGCAAAAAAAGTTTATTTCTGATTTGAGTTTTGAAAAATATACTCACTGTTTGTAGACAAAAACATACACTCAAAAATATTTTGATGCTAAAAACAAAACCCAGAAAAAGTTTTTTGATCCAGCAAGCAGAAGATGAGAAAATGATTTTTTTTAACCTTTAACCAGGAGAAAAATGATGTGCACCACTTTTTGTACAGAAACTTCCTCTAGATTTGTGCAAGATATGAAAAATCTAAAAGATGCCCATTTGAGATTCTGACCTTGGCTACAAAACTCAAAAATCATTTTTCCTATAAATGAGCAGAAGCGGGATTTCCGAAGCAAAAATGAAAACGGCTCCAATAAAGATGGTTGGATCAAACCCTTGCAAATTTTGACAAAATATGCCAAATTTTGACGAAATAAAAGTTGATCTTGACTTTCTCTGACAAAAATTTCACGCCAAGATTGGTCTCTCAGATATGGGAAGAATCTTGCAACACTGAAGCTCTGATACCATGTAGGAGTTTATGGTGAACTCCTCAAACACCCCAGGATCACCTGCAAGACAAAATAACTTCCACAAGAGAGAAATGGCAGAAATATTATGCTATCATTAAGATGCAAGAATTCCAAATTGAATATGGAAAAGCACATATGAAGCCTTGCTTATATAGGCAAGGTTGAGATGTAGTAGTTAATATGATGTTGACATCTATCATAATCTTGTAAGCTCATAATTTGCACATGAAACTTTGACAAATATTATCATATATGCTAAATCAAATGTAACAAACTCCATGCTAATAAAATAACAACTCAAACAACTAAAAGAAAGCATTAAAAATCATGTACAAACCTATCCCATAGTGGGAGTGGTGTTCCTCATGATGTACAAAGGATGCCCTTTCCCACCCCCTGATAAGCAAGATTGCCAAGATGCAAGTGTGTTAATGCCAATACTGAGATTGTGCATCAATTTGTGTGTAAGTTTTGTTGTAGAAATCCTTTGCATTTATAGATTCAAGGTTGGGAGATTGAAGTATTTTGATGAATGTTGGATCATTCATGAGCCAATGACAAGATGTCATTTGTCAAGATGTGAGAGGATGAGGGTTGTGCACATTTTGGTCAATGTGCCAATTTAAAATTTGAAAATAGAATTAAATGCATATGGTTGAGAGCTTTGGGAGGAAATTTGTTTGGACAAAAAAGTCAAACAAATGGAGTTAATGAGGGCATATTCCTTGGGAATATTACTTGTGAGGAAAATAGAGCTTTAAATAAATCAAAATAAATGATTTATTGTGCAAGTGAGTAAAGATAGAGGATGGGACATGGGTTAGGCTCAGTTTTAATCATGGATTTGATTAATTAAGCTAATGATTAGGTGATGTGACACTTGATTTAGATTTTTGGATTTTTTTAAATCAAATGAGAGGAAAATGATCATTTAGAGATTTTAGTTAAACTTTTGGGTTTATTTAATTAAATGGAAGAACTTTAGGAGATTAATTAAATAATTTGATTTATTTAATTAAGTGTGATAACCTTAGGAGATTAATCAAATAAACTTGATTTATTTGACAGGCGAATATGGTTAATGCATGTATACAAATATTATGACATGTGACAACTAACTAACTACCTAGGAAATGATGCTAGATAAGATAAGACTTCTAGAAAAGACAATTCATCCTTCTAGAAGGAATCTGATATCCTAAGCAAAGATGTGAACCCATATCCTAGTAAATGATACCTCATAATATAATTAAATGCCTAAGTAAACTTATGTAAGTGTAATTAAATAATTAATTACACCAACACCCCCCATAAGTGTCTTGATTTTCCATTTGATGGCCATTCTGAGTCCCATAACAAGTGCCTCGTATTCTGCCACATTATTTGTACATGGGAAAGCAATGCGGAATGACTTAGGGATGGAGTCTCCTTGTGGAGTGATAAACAATATTCTTGCCCTCAAGCCATGACTAGTATGTGACCCATCAAAGTATAGCCTTCAAGGTGACTTAGGTTTTGTATGGAATATGGACTCATCGGGAAATTCTGCCACTAATGGATGATCACTTTGTACAGGTGTGTCTGCTAGTTGGTATGCTATCACTTGTCCCTTTATGGCCTTTCATTCCACATATTGAATATCATATTTGCTCAAGATCATGACCCATTTTTCCAAATGACCTGCCAATGTTGCATGACTCAAGAGATATTTGAGGGGGTCAATCTTCGCTACCAACTGTGTCCTATGATTCAACATATAGTGTCTTAGCTTCTAAGCTGCGAAGACAACTGCTAGAAAAGCATGTTCAATGGATGTATAGTTTAACTCATATCCAACCAATGTCTGACTGATGTAGTATATGGCTCGCTCCTTTTCTCCATGGTCATTTTGTGCCAGTAATGGCCCCAGTGCTGAAGTTGTTGCAGAAATGTATAGAATCAAAGGTTTCCCTTCGATTGGTGGAATTAAAATAGGTGGTGACAAGAGATAATCCTTTATTAGTTGAAAGGCCTCTTGAAATTTATTAGTCCACACGAAGGGGATGACCTTACATAGAAGATACTAAAATGGTTGACACTTGTTGGCCAATTGTGCTATGAAACGTCAGATGGATTGTAACCTACCCTGTAATGTCCTGAGTTCACTTATCCCTTTTGGAGGAGGCATGTATAATATTGCTTTCACTTTCATTTGATCAACCTCAATACCTCTTCAAGAAACAATGTACCCCAAAAAATTTCCTGATGTCACACCAAAGACACATTTCTTCAGATTTAAGTGGACCTTATATTCTTCTAGTCTCTTGAAGATTTTGTCTAACACATTCAAGTGATCTTTTTGTGTCAGAGTTTAGCCAAAAGGTCATCCACATAATCTTCCATTATCGTGTGCATCATGTGATGGAATATTGTTGGCATAGCTCTCTGATACGTGGCACCTGAATTCTTAAGACCAAAAGGCATTACATTCCAGTAGTATGTACCCCAAGGACAAGTGAATGTTGTTTTATGTTGATCTTCAAGGAAAATATGAATCTAATTATAACTTGAGAAACCGTCCATGAGGGACAACATCTCATATCCTGCTATGAGGTCAACTATGATATCTATGTTTGGCAATGAAAATTCATCTTTTGGACATGCTTTGTTCAAGTCTCTAAAATTCATGCAGACTCATATCTGACCATTTGGCTTTGTTACTTGTACAAGATTGGATATCCATTTAGCATAGTCGATAGACCATATGAATCCCGCATCCAACAATTTATTGAGTTCAGCCTTGACTAACAGGGTGATCTAAGGATGCATTTTATGTAGCTTTTGTTTTACTAGTTTGGCGTCTGGACTTAGTGGAAAATGGTGCAAGACCAATTTTGGATCCAACCTAAGCATATCGACATATGAGCATGCAAAATTAATTTTGCGCTCTACAAATAATTTGTCGAATTCAAGTTTCTCTTCTTTCATCAAGGATGTCACAAAGAGAACCATCTTAGGGTCTTATGTTTTTGATATGTTGACTTCTATGGTGTCCTCTATGAGCATTGTTGATTTCTCTTGAGTCACGAGAATAAAGTCTAGTCCTCCATCTTTGGGCACCTTAGAGAGGTTTTCACCTGCATATACGACCTTTATTTCTACTTTTTTATCATCAGAAGGTGCCTCTCGGTTTTCACCTAAAGATGTGTCATTTTTTGTTTTATTTTTATTTTTCATTTTGCGACTAGAGGATGGAGGAGTCTCCCCAAAGTAATTTGCACAATCTAGGTGAATAGAAAATCCATCCTTTTGATCACCACTAGGTATACCCTCATGTAGTCCCATAAATTCTGCAATGGCCTCATCATTCTGAAATATTTCCATGACTAGTGGGCCTTGTTGATCCCAATCAATTAGTTGTGGGTAGAATAAGGAGATACCATCATTAATATTGGTGAATTTTGGGGAGGATGCAAAAAGCATGCAGACGAATTCAGAGACCTTGAAAATGAAGTTGTCATCATCCAATTCCCAATCGAACTCTATCCAACATTCTCCTTCACTTGTTTCATACTCATTAGCAAAGTAGGGGATGAAGGGATTGGAGTCATGGTCTGAAATGTCATGTGGAAATTCAGATGAATCCGACTAATGGTCATTATGTTGGGATGGCTAGATAGGTATGTCAAGATGAGGGTTAATGGGATTGGAGGAGGATTCTAGCTTGTCATTGTTCCTTGGCCAAAAAGGTCTATCCCAGTCTTCTCATTTCCTTAGGATCTTAGGATTTTCATTATTCGACACTTGATCAATTTTAAACATTTTCCAAAATATTTGTTCAGAGGTAAGTTCTCTAGGTTCATGGAGCAAATCATCAAGACAATAGTCACTTAGGGATCATTGGGAGCCGAATTCCCACTCTTGGGAGTCAGTTTCGGTAAGGTATTCCTCAATAGTCTTAACACTTTCCGAAGCATTCACGCTCTCACTTGAAAGTCAATTGGTATGTTGATCATCATTTTCGGGTGGACCATATCCTAACCCTAGATACTTTGGTCGTTTGGAAGGTGCTATAGGTTCTCTTTGCCCATTTTTATTTCGAACAAGGCCAATAGTTCCATCATATCCTTTTTCCTTCATCATGTCATATCCTTTACCATATATCTTAACTGGTAATGGGGGTAAGTCTTCCATTTCTTTGTAGATCCATCCTAATATGTTGACAATGTCTTCATTGTTCATGTCTCCCCATTTTATGAAAACCATTTTTGGTGGAACTTTAAAAATTTCCTTAGGTTCCATTCTAAAACACGACCAACCATAGACCTTAGGAGAATTGGGTACTTTTGTGATGCATGTTGGACTTGTTTTTGCACCAAAAGATCGACCTATCAATGCCCAATACAAGAATCAGTTAAGATCCATAGGAGGTAGTTACACCATGCCGCGAACCCAAAGGGAGATGCTGGTGGTTACTCCAACAATCCCCCCCCTCAGAATCACCCAAGGAGTTCAAACTCGTGACCAGCTCTGATACCAATTTTTGGCCTTATTGTTGCACCAAAAGATCGACTTGTCAATGCCCGATACAAGCGTCATTTAAGATCCATAGGAGGCAGTTAAACCATGTTGCGAACCCGAAGGAAGATGTTGGAGGTTATTCCAACAATGAAATATGTCGTATTCAGTTTTAATTCTCCATAGCCCAAGTCCTAGATCTTGACAGTAGACTCAGCCTTAGGAAGCAAGGAAGATGATGGTGTGGCAGATGATGTGGACAGAGTGGACATGGATGATGATGTGAGTATGGAAGGGTCAATGAATTTGGAATAAGAAGAGCTTGAGGCTTCTTGGTTGATGGGCACTTGATGTTTGAAAATACCCCTTAGATTTGTGCAGTATTGAAAAGGATTGGGGTCTCCATTTATGGTGATTTATGTGTCGTCCAAAGAAAATTTCAAGCATTGGTGATATGTGAAAGGATCGACCTTTAGGGCATGAATCCAAGGTTGACCAAGCAATATGTTATAGGGTAATTCAAGATCTAGGACTTGGCAAGTTGTGTCCATAATGACTAGCCCAACTCTGATAGGGAGAGTGATCACACCTCAAGAGGAACATTCTTCATCATCATATTCTTTTATGACTATGCTCTTTATAGCATCTATGCAAGCATCAAAAAATCTTAGAGCCTTAACCAATTTTAAGGAGCATATGTTCAATCCTGATCCACCATCTACTAAAACTCATCTGACCTTGTGCTTATGGATAAAAACTTCAATGTGTAATGTGTCATTATGATTAGTCTTAGGTGATGAATAATCTTGGTCAGAAAATGTTACATGATGAGGTGTAGTGAGATATCCCACCATGGCCTCAAACTGGTTGACATCAATTTCCTGAGGGATAATGGACTCTTGCAAGGTTTTGTCAAGTATTGCCTTATGCGTGGGAGAGATGCGAAGCAGTTCAAGTATGGAAATTTGCACAGGGGTTTTGCCTAGTTGATCAATAAGGTTAAACTAACTCCTAGGTTGGGACTTCTTTGCAAATAGGCTTGATTATGGTTGTTTTGCAGATGGACCAGGTATTGAAACTTTTTCTTATCGAGGAGGTGGACCAGCTATGGTGATTTTTTCACTTTGAGTAGTGGCATTACATTTAGGTGCTCTTTTGACAGTTATAATATTGACATACTCATCATTGGTTCGAACTTTATTAATGATGGTCCCACCTGAATAATTAAATGTTGCACGAGTGTAATTGGCTTGATTATTATTAGTCTTGGAACCTGATGCAGAGGATTTATTAGAACTATGGTCTTGTAGTTGGTTTTTTTGAATGGTATGGTCTACATTTGATGCAAATTGTGGCCCACCCAATTCAATTGTGTGATTTTCATTAAGGTTTTGCAAAATATTTCTTAGTTGCCAATAATAGGATGTCTTATGCCTTTAGCCTGGTGGTAATCACAGAAAGTGTTGTCAACCCACCATGATAGTTTAAACTGTCCTGGATCATATGGATTAGGGTCCTCAAGTGTGATGAGACCATTTTAAAGGAGCTTCTTAAGGACATCCTCAATTGTCTCTCCCAAAGCGGTGTATGTTCATCTTTTCAAAAATTGTCTTGTATGGTGAGGTTGTCCTTGACTTTGACTATTTTGACTGTTTTGGTTATTTGGAATGACATTGGCGGGGGATGTCAGTATTGTTGTTGGTTTGTTTTTTGGCTGAGATCCTTTAAGAGTGAGTACAAGACCCATTGTGTTTACAACCTTGGCATCAACAATGTCGTCATTGGTAACATGTTTATTTTTCACCCAATACTTATTTTTGTCTGTAGATGAATTTGCGTTTGTATATTTAGGACCATGTTTTAATTCCCCTTTATCAATGATAGCTTTCTCAACTTGGACACCCTTTTTGACTAAGTCTTTGAAGGTTGTGTGGCAATGAACTTGCAATCCATATTTCAATGGGCCTAGGAGTGTTTCAAAAAACATGTCGACCTTTTCTTTCTCAGGTATGTCAATGTGGCAATGACTTGCTAGACTTCTCCATCTTTGGAAGAACGGGATAAAATTTTCACCAGCATCTTCTTGTTTAATATTGTATAAGATAGTGATGGAGGTTTTCATGTCAATGTTATATGCATAGTTTTTCATAAATTTGTCTTTAATTCTATCCCACGTTTTCATCCTTTTTAAAGTGGAAAACCATTCAAGTGCAGGTCCTATAAGGCTCTTAGAGAAGAGTCTCATCAAGTAAGTCTGTTCATAGGCAATGTACATACAGTTGGTCATGAACTCCTTAACATGTTCAATAGGATTAATCTTGCCCTTATATTTGGTAAATTTTGGTGCCACATATCCAGGAGGGAATGGTGGCATGTATAGATTTGTGTCAAAAGGATATAAGCATAGGTCATATGACATGTGTGACTTCTTGTCAGATGTTTGCATATTTTTTATGGTCTTTTGTAAATGATTTATTTGAGTTTTCAAAGCCTCAATTATAGGATTATTTTTTGCATAACACAGGGGAGTGATATGTATACCATGGGTCCACATTTGTTTTGGGATGTGTTGTTGCAAGGTGTATGATGTGTTTTGATTTGCATGTTGTTGGTATTTAAATTTGGGATTAGGGACTTGTTGGTGGGTGTGAATATGTGATGAATATGTTGGAATATGCTCTCGAGCCACTTGAGTCAAAATTTGGGGAATATGTTGGTCATGAATATTTTGGTGTCCAAATGATGCCATGTGATGTGTATTCTGGTTTCCTTGTCCAAATTGTTGAAATTGTCCATGGGTAATGTTCATTTTTTACCCTTGGGAAGTATTTGTATTAAGTTGTGATGACATGTTAACATTTGGTTGTGGTCCTTGAATAAAGACACGTCATTTACTTCCTTTGAAGGGATTGAATGAGGTACCAATGAAAGGATTTAATGATGATGCACCCATGTTACTAGATAAAGCTCCAAATAGAGGATTTGAAGAGCTTGCCCCCATTAATGAGGACCCAAAGCTGGGTCCAACTAATTGCAACGATATTGTTGACATTGTTGGTATGGCTTGTGACATAGTTGGTGTCCCTCCAATGGATACTGTATTGATTGTATTGGAACTATTTTGATTGGAGGCGTCATTGAGGGTGGCATTGATAGTGCTTGTGGTGACTTGTGAGGTGGCACCAAAAAAAGCATTGCTTGTATTTTTTTGAGGTTCACTAGTGTTGGGCATGTTGTTTGTATTGTTGATATTATGGTCAGGTGATGTTGGTTTCAACATGTTAATGTCGAAGCCATGTGGAAATTTAGCTCCTTGACTTAGAAGTATGGCCAAATATTTGTCTCTATCATGTAAAACCATTTCTTCAACAAAGGAAGTCGCTTCTAGATTTTGGGTTGTGGCTTCTAGGTCTTCCTCAAATACTTGTCCATGTTCATCCCTACGTATGAATGATTCAAAGGGATTATGCGATGAAGATGGTATGTTCAGGTTTCTGAAAGGATTGATGAAAGATGCATCTTGGTTCATGTTTTGATTCATATCATTGGAAAAGATATAAGTGCTATTGTCTTGTCCAAAGTTAGCCATTTGTCTTCTCTTTGTTTGAAGCCTAGTCTCAACCATATAAGGAATTGCTCAACTTAGGAAGAGGATGGAAATGATAACTAAATGACACTATGTTTTTGGATTTTCAAGGATAAAATATGTAAGGTGAGGACTAAAATAACTTGGATGTCTAAAGTAAGAAAATGCAAAGGTATAAATGATTTAGAAAAAGAAGCCACTCAACTACCCTAAGCTTGACTAATGTCTCAATTTTGGAATATCAAAGGACTTGTTTAAAGGACTAAATGACAATGACAAGATGACTAGGTGAGGTTTCCTAACTTGACTTATGTGTTGGAAATATCTCACAAAAGGGAAATGACTAAAGCAAATAATGATGACTAAGTCCAATGATAAACTACTCTTGAAGGTAATGATTTTGCTAAGTATGGTAGGGTTTTCCTAATCCAAAATCTGAAAAATGAAATGAGGATGCAAGGGTTAGTTTATGTAGATGATGATGTTCAACTTGGATGAAACTAAATTTAGCAAGGATGAACCTATTGGTAAATGCACATGATGAAAAAAAAATTGAAAAATTTATGATCTGGTTTTTGACAGAATCTTCTGGGAAAGGATGTTTGATGACAGTTTGGACAGATTTGAATTTGGTTCCTGGTCGGTGATAGAGTTTTTGTTTTTGTCAGACAAATGCATCGCAGTGTGGCAGATGCGGCTTAGCTTTAATGAATGTAGTGTTACAAAAATAAAATGCGGCATAGTAAGGCAATTACGGGTTTCTATAAAGAAAATGATGTTTTATATAGAAAAATGCGTCTCCAGGGATGGAAAATGCGATTTAGCAGAGCAATTGTATTTCAACAAATGTCCAATGTGGCACAGGAATATAGGTACGTCTCAAAGGGCAAAAATGGGCTATGGTAATGCAGATTCAAATGCGGTTCAAACAGGAATATGCGATTCAGAAAGCATAAAATGCATTAGAACAGAGTGCATGCAGTGCGGAAAGCTTCAAATGTGTTGCAGAGTACAGCAAATGCATTTCAGGGAAAATGAATATCTCGTTTGTTTGCAAATTTGACCAAATTTTGAAGTTGTCTCAAGTTGAAAGAGTGTTTCTAGATTTGTGTAATGGTGTTTGTTTGTTTGAATGTTTGAGAAAACTTTTGGCAAACACAATATTTTATCCTTGATCAAGCACAATCTTAGGTTAGGCAAGGACAATATTTGCTAGATTCCACATGGGTTTCCTCAACCACAAATATTCTTAGCATGTGAATCCAGAAGCTTGGTCACACAGGTTCCCCCTTACATTGCACTGACTTCTCAGGCCAACCAAGCTTCCAACCCCCATAAAACTCCCATGGCAGGTTGATCACCTTTACTAAGAACTGGAAGAATGTGGATCTTGACCCCAAATCACACCCAACAAAACTTTCACTCCAAAATTGGTCCCTCATATATGGGAAGAATTTTGCAGCACTGAAACTCTGATACCATGTAGGAGTTTATGGTGAACTCCTCAAACACCCCAGGATCACCTGTAAGACAAAATAACTTCCACAAGAGAGAAATGGCAGATATATTATGCTATCATCAAGATGTAAGAATTCCAAATTAAATATGGAAAAGTACATATGAAGCCTTTCTTATATAGGCAAGGTTGAGATGTAGTAGTTAATATGATGTTGACATGTGTCATAATCTTATGACATGTGACAACTAACTAACTACCTAGGAAATGATGCTAGATAAGATAAGATTTCTAGAAAAGACAATTCATCCTTTTAGAAGGAATCTTATATCCTAAGCAAACATGTGAACCCATTTGCTAGTAAATGATACCTAGGAATATAATTAAATTCGTAGGTAAACTTATGTAAGTGTAATTAAATAATTAATTACACCAACAAAACTAATGGAGGTCGGGTGAAGACTATAAATGTCTCTAAAATTCTAGAAAATTTGATTTTTAAGCTTGGTGGGACACTTACGCCAAACTGGGTGACTTAGTCATATTTCTGGAAGATTCTAGAAAACTGCACCAGAGTTTGTTTCATACAAATGGGTATTTGAATCTGTAGAAATCTTTGAAAATCCTATACAATGGGACTAAGTCACCACAACTGGGGGAATTTTCCACTTTGACTTTTCTAAAAATCTGAAACTAGAAACAGAAGCTCTCAGTTTGCTCTTTTTGTTCCTATAGGTGTTTCAATCCAAAACCTTGATTTTTGTCTTGTAAGTGCCTTTTGTGTAGATTTTGACCTAGCCAAGAAGGAGATGACTTCGAAAAATTTTCAACTTATTCTTCAATGATCTCCAAGTCTTCAAAGTACCTAGATATGCAATCACACAAAGAAATAGAACAAAAATGTTGATTGTTAGGGCATGGGGGTTTGCCTTGGTCAAACCCCTTTTAGGTAATTAAACCTAAATGATGAAATAAGATAATGAAGTATGAACATTGAAGTAATGGAATTAGAAACTTTACATGATGATTGATCTTGAATTTATGTCTAGCAATAGATGAAGAATCTACCCTTGAATTCCTTAGAAAGCTATCTTGATGACTTACAATGCTAAAACCCTAGCTTCCTTGACTTGAGATGGAAGATGAATCATGAATGAATAGTGAATAATTATGGTTTAGAGGCTTGTTTATATAGGAAATCCACCTAAACTGCCTGTTAATTTGATCCCCAAGGCCAGCATGGAGGAAAATTAAACTTAAAACCTATTTTTTCGCACTCAAACCCTAAAAATAGCTCAAATAGGACTAAGTCGCCAACTTGGGTGACTTAGTCCCACTTGGATGGAACTAATTCACCCAGATAGGTGAATTAGTCTCACAAAGGCTCTTTTTCTAGCTGGGATGTGGGGTAATGCATAAATTAAGTTTATATGTTGATTTAGTCAAGTATTTGATCAAAATAAGCCTTAGGATGCACAATATGAGTTCATAGGGGCCTATTAATGATGATGTAAAGGGTAATTAGGGTTAGGTGTTAGTTTTAGGATCATATTTAATATAAGGAAGAAATACAACACATGAACAATAGAACACAACATATACCCTGGGAAAACCCTCCTTCTCGAGGGAGAAAAACCCAGCCAAAATTTATCTCTTATCTATTGAATTGAATGAGCATAAACCATCTTACAATCTTAGGCCAAACTCAAGGCCAATATGATACAATGATAAATCACACCTCTCTTAGATGAAAAATACACAATGATAATAACCTCTCCTTGATATCAATTTGCACTAAGCAATATTATACTCTGTTGTAGAAGTATGAACTCCTTGATGCCTTGTGAATGTCTTCGAAATTATACATATGTAAGAATGGCCATCACCTTCTTTATATACAAGGTAATGTTCCTTTTCACAAGCAAGGTGACTCTTCACAAGGGTCAGCCTCATTCAAGAAATATAAATTTAAAATATAATTTGCAATATGAAGGCTCCCTACCTTTAATTAAGGAGAAAATATCTCCTGAAGCTACCAAACACTAACACTCCCTCTTAGCTAGGGAGATATTTTCTAGATATCTATGTCATAGAGTCTCTCAATATGATGCCCACAATGGCTAAACCCATTTGTGGAAAGCACAAAGGTTCATCATGGAGTCTCAACATGACGTCCACCATGGCCACTCCCATGTGTGGAAAGAAACACACATACAAGTGCCCATCACAGAGTCTCTCAACGTGATTTCATCATGGATGTTCACCATGGCTACTGCCATGTGTGGAAAAAACACAAGTACAAATGATTCATCATGGAGTTTCTCAATGTGATGTCTCATCTTAGTCTCAGAGATGAACAAGGGCTTGCATCTCATATTTCTCCATCTTAGAGAAACATACACTACAAGGGACTTCACCTCATACTTCTCAATCACAGAGAAATATACACTAACAAGGGATTTCACCTCATACTTCTCCGTCACAGAGAAATAGACACTAACAAGGGCTTTCACCTCATACTTCTCCATCACAAAGAAATATACACTAACAAGGGCTTTCACCTCATGCTTCTCTATCACAAAGAAATATACACTAACAAGGGATTTCACCTCATACTTATCCATCACAAAGAAATATACACTAAAAAGGGCTTTCACCTCATACTTCTCTGTCACAGATAAATATACATTATAGCAACTTTTCATGGTGATGTGACTCCCTCTGAAGCTCCAAGTTCTTGCATCAACCTCTTGACCTCCCTGTCCAAGGTTGCCTCTGTTGGTTTATCAAAATCCCTCTGAAAGTTAATTCCTCCTCTTCGAAGAAACTGATCGCAATGACAACTAGAATAGGTTCTTCCTCTTCGAGAGATGTCTCAAATTATGTGCCACCAACTCAGTCCCATGGCAACAAGCTATGTCTCCATTCTTTAGGTTGTGTGACTTCCTCATAGTATGCATCAAGCTCTTCCTCCTTGATTTCAATCTCTCATCATCCTTTTGCTCCTCGATCCATCCTGGAAGCATTCTCATAGAAATTAGAATCTCCTACATTGATGCCACGTAAATATTTTTTCACTGCTCTAGTTCCAATTTCATCACCAGTAAGCCTATTCTTTTCCATATCCGATTCTTCCAAGCCAAAAGCACTAGCACAGACCTCGCTAAGTCCTCAGACATATTTGTTATGATCAAACTCAATCCATCAATGATATTATATTGTCTAACCTAGCAATAGCACCAGCATGTAGGATGTGCTTGAGCATGTTAAAATCCAAATATATACAGAGTCAACATGAGGGGCCCACTGATTCCTGCTGAAAGGTTATGCACAGATAGAGACTTCTGAAGATACACAACTTCACATAAGAGTTATCCTTAACTAAAATTAATCTTCCACATAGGCAGCAATCATGACTTTCCTCCAATGCCTTCAACAACTATTGATTAACATAACTCATATAAGTTTGAGTCTTCAAATTACCCTGTACCTTGAACATCGACCTTCCTGATGTCTTTGCGCAAATGAGAATGGTGCCAGATATTAATGAAGCTCTGGCAATATCATGACTATTTTGTGTAGGAAAGCTCAGTGTCCATGATATTAATGCCTCCGAATATGACTTGGAATTCCAACGCCTAAAATGGCCTTGAACTCTTACCAATGGCTCTGGTATTTAGATAGCATTTGATCCATCAATGCTCTGCATCTATTATACTCGACCTAATCACAGGTGTACATAATAGTTCACTCCCATCACGATGAAGTTGCAGACATACAATAAGTTAGAAAAAATTAAATATCACGATGGTCGCAATCTTCAACAATATTCAACCTATATTTAATATCATCAACTGCTTCCTCCAATATCAATGCAATATAGGTATATCAGGATTTTCTTTGACCTGCAAACTTTAAAGATAATATCATTTTGCAATCTACTCCCAACCTCCTTTCTTGTTTGATGCTTGCAGTGCTCTGGAAGTATTGTTCGACACTAGAGGAATCCCAACACTTCAAGGTACAATGCTATGGGTAGAGAGCACCGACAAAGAGTGATGTGCCTCTCACACAAATAGAAACATGATTTGCTAATGGCAGCCAGAGCTTAGGCTTGACCAGATCAAATTAATAATCACTTCCCTTAGTGCCATGCTTGCTATAAACCAATAAGATTCAATGCCCAGTGGTAGTAGAAGAAAATTCTAAAATTCTCCAATAGTCCAAATCGCGATTTCCACCAGTCATCTTTAATGCCTTCCAAAATAAACTTCATGGAGAATCTTCTTAATTAAATCTGATTGGATCTCTTGAACCCACTCTGATACCATGTTAGTCTTAGGATCAGATTTAATAGAAGGTAGAAATACAACAACACATGAACAATAAAACATAACATATACCCTGGGAAACCCTCCTTCTCGAGGGAGGGTAAACCTAGCCAAAATTTATCTCCTATATATTGAATTGAATGAGCAGAAATCTGCTTACAATCTTAGGCCAAACTCAAGGCCAATATGATGCAATGATAAATCAAATCTCTCTTAGATGCAAAATACACAATGATAATAATCTCTCCTTGATATCATCTGGACTAAGCAATATTATACTCTATTGTAGAAGTACGAACTCCTTGATGTCTTGCGAATGTCTTCATAATTATATATGTGTAAGAATGAGCATCACCTTCTTTATATACAAGGTAAGTTGCCTCTTCACAAGCAAGGAAACTCTTCACAAGGGTCAACCTCATTCAAGAAATATAAATATAAAATATAACTTGCAATATGAAGGTCGTTTACCTTTAATTAAGGAGAAAATATCTCCTGAAGCTACCAAACACTAACACTAGGGACACAAATTTCAATGTGAAAGTGTGATTAAATACACTTTACAACATTAAAATGAGGTCCACTTGGCCTAGAAAGACACAAGATCTAGTTTGAATGTGTAAAACACACTAAAATACTAGATTAAAATTAAGTTTAATGTACAAGCCTTCTAGATGAATGTGAGAATGCAATTAAATACATTTTACAATATTGAATTAGGAGAAGGGCCCCCAATACCTAATGTGAATGTGTTAACCACATTACAACGTTAAATCTAGGAAAAACTAGGCCAACATCCATAAAAAAGACCCAAATGAGCTTGAAAATGTCTAAGAATATATTTTTCTACATTAAAGACATAAAGGTCATAAATGCAATAGGGCCCAAAATCCAATGTGCAAGTGTAAATAAATACACTTTACAAAACTAAATTAAGGAAAAATTGGATCTATTTAGCTTAGAAGGGCCCTAAATCCCATGTGAATGTGTAAAACATATTACAACACTAGATTAGGTCCACCTTATTTTACAAGCCTCCTAAATTAAATGTGAAGGTGTAAATAAATACACTTTACAACATTAAATTAAGGCAGAGTTAAGTTAATTTAGCTTAAAAAGGGTCCAAGACCTAATGTGGATGTGTAAAACACCTCCCAACACTAGATCGAGGAGACATTAAGCCCAATTTATCATTAATTATTCCCAAATTAGGTGTCAAAATTTAAGCAACAACATTTTTTGTCACTACAAATAGTATTACCTTTGCATCTTGGACTCGTTACTATACCCACTCTGGTATATGTTATGTCAGAAAAGTTACCATATAATTTTTTTCTCGGTAGACCATGGATTCATGTTATGGGTGCAATCTCGTCCACCTTACATAAATCTAATAAGTTCATTTGTAACAATCGATTAGTCACAATCAAGGTTGATCCCAATGCTATACACTTAAGTGAGATGGCAGTTGTCGGTTAGGCTTTGATTTTGCCTACTCTTATCCATTCAGTGTCTTCCAATGTGTTGGTGTCTACTCCAGTGGTATTTATTATAAAGGATACACTTGAGGTAGATGTCCTTGAAGAAGATCCTTCTAAAGAAAGAAATCTTAAATTTTCTCCTTCTACAAGTTCTCAAAGTAATGCATGTCCTAGTGATGATTGGGGTTCTCTAGACTTTACAAAATCCTTCATCGGAGAATATAAAGTCAACCTAATCCACTTGGTCCTTCCGATAATATCCAAACCTGCTATCAAAGATGGTTATTCTTCAGCATCACGGGGTAATGTGAATGAAAATTGTAATGTTCTTAATATTGATATGCCCTCTTCTAAGGAAGATGATCATGCTTCTATTAAGAGGCTAATGTTGTAGTCTTATCAAAAAGGTTGATGGTGATCCTATAGAGGAGTATAATCCCCATTATTGGAATAATTTTATCTATGAAGATCTTCCTCCTTCTCAGGATTTGTAAACACATTATGGCCCTAGCTTTATTCTTGCCTCTAAATATGGCTATGGGCATAAAGGTTGTGGGTGTAATAAACAAAGCATTTAGGCCCCTATAGAATATGTACCTTGGTACAGGGGCACCCATGAGATTTCATGCCTCCAAGAGGCAAAAATAGTCATTTGGTTTTGGTTTTTCATTTTCTTCATATAATAAGGTCTTTTAGACCATCTCATGGTTGTAGAAGTCCAATTTGAGTCATTAGGTGCAAAGGAATTGGTAAATATAAAAGTTGTCAAATGTTGTCGTAGTTGCACAAAGCAACTTTTGTATTTTTGGTGTCTAGTGGAAGTTGAACAGTTGGATTTTGAAAAATTAATTGTGAACCATTGGGGAAGATTGTGAAAGGTTTAAAAATTCCTTGGGAGGTCAAGGCAAGGTTAGAAGTTGTAATTTTGAAATTTGAGCAATAAAGTTCCTTTGATTTCCTACAAATCTGAATGTTGTATCACTATTTTTTGATGCACTACGGTACTATACGGCCATATCTTAACTCCAAATAAATTGTGGATGATAGAGCATTGAATTACCTTTCCATTGGCACCATTTTCATGTGATTCCATTGCATTTTGAGTGAGTTACATCAATTTTCCTCAAAACTATCACAAACCCTAGTTAGGGTAGTTTTAAGGAAATAAAAATGGATATTTCTCCATTCCACCAATGAAAAATCTTGGAAATAGTGGAATAGTCTATAATGAGGTTTTATTTGATTCCCCAAAGTTGCAGGATCATGGGAGAAGGTTTGTACATGTTTTGGTGATGCCCTAGGTCTATTTTTTCATGTTTTAGGTCTAATTGGCAGAAGAACAACTAATTTGTGGAGGTTTCCATACAAAGTAACCTACCATGGTTATGAAGTATGTTGCATAGAGCCCAAATGGGTATCTAGAACTATATTTACATTTTTTATATCATTTTTGCAATGAAATTTATGGCCAAAAAACTCAAATTGTTGCCCCATGTTTTAGGCTTTAAAGATTGAGGCTAGTGAATGAAAACCCCTGCTCTGTATCACATCTCATAAGCATAATTTGGGGCTGGGCTTCTCAAATAAACAATCTAAATGGAAACCACAGTTGAATGTTGACATTATTTTCTCTCAACCTCATTCTCTCAGATTGATTCATCTGCCATTATCTGATGTATTTGTCTCTTCTCCTTGTGAGAAGTCAAGATTTTCTCCATAAGAGAAAGGGTTTCTTCCTACTACTCTTCCTCTATCTGAGTAAGAGCATATTTTGTTGAGGCTTCTTGAGGCCCACTTGATTACTCTTCCTCCTCTTACACATAATAAATTTCATAAACATGATAAAGAAAAATATTCTTTCTATGCATACCATCGAGTGCATGGCCATAACACTAGTGAATATAAGGTCTTGAGGGATAAAATACAACTTTTTGATTCTGGTGTCATCAAACTCCCATTTGTTGATGTGCATGTCTCTTCTTCACATGTGACAAGTGATATCAAGGTCCACCTCTATCCTATCCATTCTAAGATTTTTTTATGAGCTTCTTACACCTCCCTCAAATAGTATCTTGCATGGTTCTCCTCCCCTATGTGCTAGGGGGGAGTGATAACTTGTTCAAGAGATGTGTGTCCTACTTAAGAACCCCCTCTCTTCTTTCTATATTTCAAACAAAGCACCCCTTGAGTGGACCCATTTACTTTTGAAGGGTTCTTGAGGGATCCCTTTGAAAGCTTCTCCTTCAATTGTTTACTGTCTAGGTGACTGTCTACTTGTCTGCCTGCATTGCTTCTTTTTGACATCTAACATGTTTTATCTACGGATTAACATGTTTCTTTGTAGGTGCTCCTATGAAGCTTCTTTTCAATCAGAATTTGTGGAGCCTTTCACATCGGGCTTCCTTTAGGACTAAGCACTTGGGGTGCCTCCTCTGTAAGTTTGACGACCTATAAAGTGCTTACATCTTACAAGATATCTGGTGTAGACGCACCATGTAAATTCATATAAATATGGTCTTAAGTTTGGTTTTAGGTGTTTTGAGTCTTGTGTTATGAAATAAGGTCATAATAGACCATTTCTAATTTCTTAAGTTATCTAGGGATCAGTTAGGTGAAGTTGTCAAGTTTTGTGTCACTTTTATAAATGTTGTCATGTGAAATGCAAAAAATGCAAAAAATGGGAAGTTGAAAAGTCAGGGCATTCCAGAATTAGTTGTAGTCATTGGTTTGGTGTTCAAAACATTTAAATATTCTTGTAAACCTTGAGGCATAAGTTGGAGTTTTGTTTTGAAATTTAAATAATAAAGTTTCCCTATTTTCCTTGAAAATTTTGTGTGGTTTCATACAACTTTGCTGCTACAAGTTATTGTACAGGTCCATACAAAAGAATGTTGGTCTAAAAGATATTGAATTTGATGGAGGCATGAAGTAACTACATTTTTGGCTTGATTTGATTGAATTTCATAGATTTTGAATAAATTTATTAGAAATTTGTTGTAGGTGGTTTGTAAACCTCGTTTTGAGGGTTTGAAGGGGAGTAAAATTTATTGTTCACCCATTCCACCGGTAGAATTGCTTGAAACTTGATGGAATAGGTGAATATAGGTAGGTTTTAATGTTAGTATAGGTTGTAGGAGTAGGGAGTAGGGTTTGATGACATTTTGGTGTTGCCCTACTTGTTATTGCATGAGTTTTGGGCTTAAATGATGGCTAAGAGTTGAAGTTTGGTGAGAAGGAATTGGGAAAGATGGGAAGTTGGTTTAGAAAGCATGTGTAGACCCTTTGTGATGTGTTTGAGGTGCTTTTTAAGTGGTTTGTGGCCTGGAGTATGGAGATCCAATAAACCCTCCTTAAACAAGCATAAATAAGCCTAAACAAAGATTTGAGGTTTTGGTGAACTAGAAGGTGGTTTAGTTGGAAAAATTTGTTGATTCAGACCATTTATGGTCTAGGAAGAACATTGGAATTGATTTTGGTGAGCTGGGTGAATTTTTTCACAAAGGTGCTTTGTAAAATAGGGTTAATTGAGCCTAGTTATAGCGTAGCAACAATTTTTAGAAGGTATTGTTCCAAAACAACCCTACCTTTCATTTGGATATGTTAGAAAGGAGCCTAATGGGTATCTTAGATGGGGAGTGGTTTGTGGTTTTGAGGCTTTCTCTAAAAGATATGATCAATTTTAACTTTTTGATGGGCTACAAGGGAATAGGAGTGAATTATGAGTTAGATATCATGTTGGGGCTTTTGTGATTGAAAGATTGTTCTAACCTGATTAGATTGTGATTATTGGACAAACTCCTCCCTAATCTACATCAATATCTTTGTTCAACTCTATAGCTCCAAGGACCTACAAGTCCTTTTGTTCACCTTCCATAGGTTTGAGGGCTTGTGGAGCTTTTGTTTACATTTTGTAGGTCCAAGGGCCTGTAGAGCTTCTTTTCACCTTCTATAGGTCTGAGGTCTTGTGGATATTTTGTTCACCTTCTATAGATTTGAGGGCCCGTGAAGCTTTTGTTCACCTTTCATAGGTTTGAGGGCCTATGGAGCTTTTGTTCACCTTTCCATAATTTTATGGACCTACAACACTTTTGTTCAAATATTTGCAAGAGCAAGTACCTGTGGAGCCATCTCTCTTGGAATTTTCATTCCTTTCTAGCTCATCCCTCTCTCTCTTAAATTATCTTCTCTCTTCTCTTATCAATTGTGTATACCAAATTGAAGACTTGCATCTTCTTCATCCTAAGTATATACCTCTTTCTCTCTTCAACATTGGTTGCTTCCCTAACTTTTAGGTGCATTATTTTCTTGAAGCAATCAATCCTTACATTCTTCTCTCCATTTAAGAATTATTCTATATGTTATTTTTCTTAGTTTGGGGATCACGCATAGTACTAAGACAACTTTTTGCATTGAGGTCTCTTTCACTTTGTTGATTCAAATCCTTTAGTTTGTTGTGTGCCTATGTGTATTTTTTTTTATGTTCTAACCCCATGATATAATAGCTTTTTATGTTCTAACATTATTGTCTTGTGTAGGTCTTTCTTGTCTAATGTGTTTATTTTGTAGGTCTTCAGCCTAGGGGCATGATTCCTTGGTTCAAAGAGCTATTTGCTTCCTCTACAATATCCTTTTGGCATCATGATATTATTTATGTTTAATAGATCTCCTTCAGCGTGCATATTAGTGTAGATTCATATACCACCTAAAGTGGGGGAAAAATGTAATGTCATAAAATTACACCCCTTGCAATTTCACATACATTTTTGTATCTACTTTAGTTTCCACTCCCTTAGAACTTGTATAGGTTCATTTTAGCCCTTGCATAAGCCTTTTTACCTCTCAGGATGCTCAAGACCCCTTTTTGAGTAGCTATCTTTGCATGTCAACTTGTGTCAAACCTTGTGTTTTTCTCATTCTCGTCATTTTGTAGTGTGATGTGTCTAGACACTAGCACACTACATGGATGTCTACACACCACACTAGCATCCTATGACATTTCAATGTTCAAACGACTATTTTTTTAGTACCATGCCACTTGTCAGCTACTTTTATTGATGGTACTGGTCCAGGATTCCTTGTAACAACTCAGGAAGCTTCTTTCCCTCCTCTTCTTTCTTTAAAAGCTATCTTTTCAATCCATTTGTTCTTCTTCTTTTTGATCTACCCCTGTTGGACACACTCTTTTCTCTTGCTCTCTTTCTTACGAAACTCTCTTGCCTATTACAACAGCCTCAAGCTCTCAAGCTCTTACAATGCTCTTTGCAACTCTCTTGGATCTCGTAGCTCTATCTCTCTCCTTGGCTTCCTCAAGCCTTGTAGGTGATATCTATCTTACTTACTTTGTACCTTTGAACATCTTGGGATTTCTCACATCCCCTTTCTAAGCATTTTACTATTTTCTCTATCAATCTATCTTGTGAAATGGGTTCTCCTCCTTGAGCAGGGATTATTTTTATCACTTTATATTTGCTTACTTTGTTCACTTTCTCTATTTGTTTGGTTGTCCATGGAGGTGGGAACACCGAAACAGTTGTTTGATGATGGCAAGCCCCTAAACAGCCCCAAAATTTTCCCTTGGTCTTATTTGTGTAGGTGTTGAAGATATCTACTTGTTAGAGGCTTCATTGCTTGGTCTATTGTGAGAATATTCTTTCTTTATCCTCTTTAGTTTTTTCATTTAATTTATGTTATCTCAGTTCTATTATTTATTTTTTATTTTTAAGCAAAAAGTGGAAAGCCACTTATAATATTATATTAAATAAATATGTAATTACAAAAACTAGTTCAAGCAGGCATACTAGTAGGAAAGAACTAGTAAGAAAACCTCAAGTTATATCCCATAATTAAACTACAAGTTTGCTTGATTTTGTACAAATCTGAAGATTTTAGAGTATGCTAATAACACAAAATTCAGCTCTGAGAGCCCAAAATACCAACCCCAAACTTGTACTAACCTATTGTTCAAAAATGAAGACCCAGTCAATATGAGCATACCCTACTGATTACAAAATTTAAACCCCAACAAAATTTGAAACCCACTAAATACATTTTCATCTTTTCAAAACTCCCCATTTATCGAATTTTCACCTTGTCCTTCTAATCCCTCTACCAATTGGAGACCCCGCTCAAAAATTCTACTGCTTCGACCAAGAGCTCTAAGTGGATTGGAGTGTGACATTTTTCGTGAAGCAGCTAGCAAAGAAGGATTCGCCTAAGTTTTGTCAAATAGCCAATTTGGAGCACTTTGAGCATGATTTTCTCCATGAACTAGTGGGTTGACACGGACCTGAAGGTCCAACCGAACACCATTGTTTGGAGGAGGTGGGATGAATGCACGGAGATAGGCTACAACATAGTACTTTTCTTTAATTTCCAATTCCATCATAGAACAAGTATGCTTCTAGTGTTACCTCAAGGCACATAGTAGAATATTGTCATTATTAAATTATAAATCCAATCTAATAGCATCAAACAGCTCTTCAAAGCGCTGCCTTTTTTGCACAAAAACCCTCATAAATAGACCTCCAATAAACCCTTCCCTAGAAAATAAATTATAATTTTGAACCGCACGGAGAATTGCATTATCCAAAATAAACTGAACTTTGATATATTTCCTAGCCAATTCCTCCAATTCGACCAGAGACTATATTAGATCAAGAGAATTTGAAAGAAATATGGAAATCACCTGCGAAGGGAAAATAATGCGACGTGCTCACAAACTGGTGATTTCGAGGCCCAGAATCATGTGAATGTCACCTTGAATTCTTGCATTATCAATGTTAAACATTGTTTAGAGAGCATCACGAGTGAGATAATCTTCCATCAGCCACTCCCACATTTTGTTATATTATATTTTGTTATTTTCTCACATTCTGGAAGTTCTTAGTAATTAGACTCTGAGTAGTCACTTTTTTGTTTTCTATGATATTCTCAATTTTTACTTTGTACGAGATGAAAACACGCATTTTGGGACTCTAGCACATCACGTTGTCATCCATTTTCCGCTTTGATTTCCTTTGGCTGAAAGCTCGCTAGTCTATCCAAAAAATCTATGTGACCTACTCCTTTTGATTCTAGAACTCTCACTCCATTCCTTGGGATTCTCTTGAGAATAAAGAGACTCGTGAGTAGCGAAACCCCCTTCTCTACACCCACATAAATTGTTATTTTTGGAGATTTTTTTCATAATAATTGTTTTTAACAAAAATGCAAGATGTTTTGATTAGATTAAAGTCAAAAACAACCTTTACCCATTTACAAAATGACCATAGAGTCCAAACAGAAGCACTCATGAGACATGATACACTTTGAAAGAAAAAAGAGTAGCTATAGAGAGATCAACAAAAGAAAAAAATAAAATAAAAACATAGGAGAGAACCAGCCAGGGAGCAAACAAGCTACTAGTCACCCAACAACTTAAGGATTGCATTAATGGCCTACCTTTCATTAGCCAAAAATTGTAGGTTTCCTTCAAAGGATAGGGGCTTTGTTTGCATAGGTTGATCCTCTTGGGTATTGGGTGAAGTAGAACTACCCATTTCTTACCCTTCTTCTTTGAGTGCACAACTCTTGATAGTGATCACTGGCCTTCTTTCCATGGTTTTTGTGGAGCTCCTATTGGAACACCTAAATGGTGACCGTGGTGCTCTTGACCATATCCTTCCTATAATCCATAATTTCATGCAAACACTTGAGGGTTTTATCTTGATTGCTACACATGGTAGCCACCACCTCCTATAGCTTCTCTCTCTCCTCCTTAGTACCAACGGTCACCTCATTGAGCTCATCCACTTTATTATCCCAATTTTCCTACTTGTTGAAGAACTTGGTGAGGGAAGACAAAAGGGCCCAATAGACTTCATCATTCACCTCACCCTACCATGTCTCCTTCTAGTTAAGTACCTTTTCCTCCAAAAGTTAAATTTTATCCTTGGCTTTGATAAGCTAGGCAAGAAACCATTTTAGGATGTCATTCTCGACATTCACAACCTTAGTTAGGTCATCAATTTTAAGCTTAGGTGGGCACAATTGTTGCAACCAACATCTTCATCCAACTGGGATTCACATAAAGAGAAGGGGAATCTAGGGGATGGGAGGGTTATTGGATGGGGGGTTTAGAGATCTCAGAGAAATTATCATGAATAGGGGAACCAATAGGGGAGCCATCTAAGGTGGGGTTTTAGGATTCATCATCACAATTATCAATATTGAAGATGGAAATCTGAGTGGGGTCCAAAAATGAAACATATTTTTTGGAACCAAGGGTGGGGCCCTCAATGGTAGAGGATTTACTTTTAGCCCTAGGAATTATTTGAGCGGAGGACGACATCAAATCAGGGCTAGGGATAGAGGAGGGACCCTCCAAGGGTTTAATGTTCATGAATCACAAGAGAGTTTTTCTTAGTAGAGGTCAGAGAAGGGGAAAGGACTTCCTAAAAATGGACCAATCAGTAAATCAACCCCTAGTAAAGTGGAAAATTTTATCTTGTACAACCTTAATACTCAATTGCATGATGTTAATAAATGATAAAATAATGATAATTATGTATGATATCATACTACATGATAAAATTTATCATGTAAATTACATAGAAAAAATTAATTCCCCCATATACTTGAAGATTGTCTATCTACATACTGAATGGGGTAAATTGTATGATGTTAATGAAATGATAAAATAATGATAATTATGTATGCTATCATACTACATGATAAAATTTATCATGTAAATTACATAACAAAATTGATTCACATTTCGAGGAAGGCCTAGCTTCACCTATGTGAGCATCACCTAGATGCAATGAGTACTAAGTGGACCATTCATTATCATGAGAGATGGGTTCTTGTGAATCACTGCTCATGAAACATGGGTCAATTAGTTTGACTAAAAAGACTACACGATTGAATCCTGATAGCAATATCATAAAATTGATTCACCCATATACTTGAAGATTGTCTATCCAAATAAATACATAGTGTTAATGTTCATTAACCACAAAGAGATTTATGGTTGCTAAATTAATTCCATACACCATGATCAACTAGACAATCATGAAATCATATCATAAATCAACCTCAAACAATATAAAGAAATAATGACCCAAAACCTCATCCACTACCATATACCTACTCATATAATAATATCAATAAAAAGGTGATTGAGAAACTTCATAAGGTAAATAAATTCATTATATGTGCGCTAAAATCTAGATGACCCTTCATGATAACAAATAGGCTTTGGAAATGTTAGATCTTGTAGTCTTCTTTCATCCATAAAAATGTAATTATTATGCAATAATAGAGTAATTAATAAAGAAATAAAGTAGTTTCATGACATCTAGCATGTTGTGTACCATGTTATTTCTAATCATGATTATAAAATGTTGCTCTATTCCAAGACTATGGCTATTTAATGGGTTCTTTGGATCTCTTTGAGATGAGATTTGACAAAAACTTATTTGAACTTTGTTTATTAATCTAGTCTTCTAGTAACAATTATATTGTAACATGATTTGAAATTCTTTCAAAATTAAATATTTTTCTATAATAACATTAAAAAATTATCCTCTTTTAATATATAATTTATTCTTTTAATAAATGCAAACTAAACTTCCTCAAGACTATGAGAAACAAAGGTATGTTATTAAAGTGTACTAGTTTTAATTTGAGAAAGTTCAACATTTTTCCTTAACAAAAATTGTATAAAAACATTCAAGGAAAACAAATTATTAATAAAAAAATTTATGTTCTATATTTTAAAAAACCAATGAATTGTTAAAAATTAAATATTTGGCAATATTATTTAAATTTTAAAATATACTGGATTGATCTATATAATATTTATAGTAATTAAAAATTTTGAACTAAATGAATACTATAATACTAATAATAAAACAATTTAATCATTGACAAACATTCAAATCAAATCCATAATTCATAAATAATTCTGAATATATGAAACTAAGATAACGTATTTCACATCTCAAAAATTCCCCAAAAAAAAAAAAAATTCTCAAACACAAAAACAACCACTAGGTAACTTTAATTCAATTTGAACGTTTTACACACAGAATAGGATTAGGATTGGAACTGTTTGATGGTCAAATAGTTCTCCATCGTCACCCAAATTATAATAACCTTTTGTTATAACAAACTTATTGATAATCTCATGATACCTGACAAAGTTAACTCCTACTGATAAATGCTCAACTACATTTCATTTATGTCCTTACTTTGCGCTTTGTTCAGTTGTGACCCCATATTTCCTTTTCAGTGCTGCAGCTGCACATAGAAACGCAGACAAGCAAATATGGTTAGAAAGTCTTCCACACCAATTGCCTCTCATCAGAGAGAAAAGGTAACAACATAGTATACCTATCTGAGCTTCTTCAATGCTTGTATCGTATTCTACTTTGACTCTCTTCTTTCCCATATCAACATCAACCTTCTCAACCCCTCTCATTGCATCAAGCAATCCTCTAATCTTTGTTTCATCTTGAGAAGGAGAGCCAATGCAGTCCCGAAAGATTAAACATTGCGCTCTTCTTATCGCTGGACATCTCTAATTCTTATCGTTCTACAAACAATTATGCACTCTCAACGTCTCTGGTCGACTAAAACTTCACATGGCAATGTCTTTAGAAATCTCTATTAATAAGAAAAAACGAAGAGTATCTTCCAAGCTACGGAGAGAATGATGGTGCATTGTGCTTTCGTTGCAATAACCATGCATTATCTTATTCCACGTAAAGAAATGTTCAGATGGACTTTTATGTTACTGGAAAATGTAGAAGGAACCCACTGTAAACAATGCAATTGCATTGTACGTTCACGTTCTGCATACCCATTTTCAAGTGGTCTAGTTTTCAATTTGTTTACTGTTCAAGGTTTTGAAACGTGTCGTGCCGTGTTTTGCCTATGAGTGCAAAGAGACACAGGTTTCCTTTTTGACGTACTCATATAAATCAAGCATGCAAATAATAATGACTAAAATCGTCGACATTTTCTTACCTTAAAACCCGCGCAACGTAACTTCAATGCAAATTGAATGCTCCAAGTTTCACGAAACGCTGATTGCCTTGGAGCGGGCCCAATATCTGAGTTGACTATTGTTTTTTTCAAATATTTGTGCTGATTTTTTTATTGTAATTGTATCTTCATTGCATTCCCCATAATATCAACATCTTAACACTATTGAAGTGAATGTTTATGAAAATATTCGTAGGATTAAAAAATATTTCATTAAAAAGAAATTTCAATAAATATCAATTGAAAAAATGTGTATGAAAAATTATTTATAAATGTTACTTGAATTTAATAAAAACTTATAAACTCAAATGCAAATTTAAAATTATACATTACTTCTAGTTTAGATTAATATTTATTGCATAATCTTTGAAGTGGAAATCCATTGATTCACATATGGTTGGGGCTAATTATCATTTATGTCCAAAATATTTCCCTGTTTGTAAGTGAGGTGGTGGCTCAGTTAAAAGAACATAGGGAAAGAACTTCAACATGCATGGAAGAAGATTCATGGTTAAAAATCTTGCTAATATAAAACTAGTCCATGATCTCAAACATTGAAGGAATGTCACATGGAAAGGGAAGGACACATTACAAGCTACAACAACATTCAATTAACACGGCATTTACCGGAAGTGACTTCTCTCTGAAGAAATGAAAGTGGCACTGTAATTTCCTGATGAAAATCCAATAGAAGACTTTGTATAAGTGTACCCGTATTTGATGGGTTGCGTTTTGAAGAGCTCTGTACACGTAATGAGTTATGTTCATATTAAATAAGTTTGGGAAGATTTTGAGAAGCAGCACATACCTAAATAGTAAACTCATAAGGTCACAATATCTTGGGAAACACTCTTCTTTGAGATATAAATGCAGTCCAAGGCAAACATTATCATCTCAGATTTGAATCAACTAGGTACAAAAGGGCGCTCCATTCAAATCATCATGCAGAGAACAATTTTGAGTGTGGAAAGAATATACGACGATTCCCATAAAGCAAAGATAGAGAGCTCGCTCAACGCTCTGCATCGCGTTACCGCTGAAGTTAATATTGGACAGAAAAGAGTGATGGTAGAGCATGACCCAAGTTCAAAAAACGGATCTGATTTGGGTATTATATTCTCATATAGCTGTTCATAATAGGATTCTTATTTCTTTGTGAGCACTCCCCATGAAGAATTTCTAACCATGTTTGCTTGACGCTGTTGATGATATGTGTGCAGTTAAAGCTCTGCGAAAGATTCGTTTCACTGCTCAAATTCTACAGACGACAAATTTATAGGAAATGAAGGAGAATCCCATCATGGGAGTCGCAATCTCGGGGACTTTTACCAGCATTGACTATTTCAAATTAGCCAAAGTTGCACATTTTCCCAATTTAGAAGTTTTCTCGCTTTGTAGTGGGTTATATACGATTCAATTCGAGTGATATTGAATAAATGGTAACTTGTGCTGTTGTGAAAATTAATAAATATTAAATAAAATAAAGTATTTTTTAATGTACATATAAGTTGAGTTTATCATAATAAGTTTTTTTATGGGTGTGTTATTAAAAAGAGGTGAATATTTATTTTTCAAAACATATAAATTATTGTGTTAATTGTTATTGTGTTTATAATTTATCAAATTTATTTATTTTTTAGATAATAATTGTTTCTTTTTCATTTCATATAATTTGATTTTGTTATATCATTTACTTTTATGATTTATTTCAAAATAAATAAAAAAGTTATTATATATAAATGAAATAAAGAAAAAGTAGGTAAGTCAAAATGAAACAAGTATCATGCATCTGCTTCTCTAACTTCATTCAAAATGTGTGTTACAAAGTGTCAAAGAAGAACAGAAATCAAATCTAACCCAACTAATAGTCAAAAGGCAAATATTGAAAGGTTCAAATGTTGTGTACCTGTCACCAAAAGTGTTTTTTCAGTCCTCATTGAGGACTCATTCGCCCTATGGCGAATGGGCCCTAGCTAGGGCTCTTGAAAATTAGTTTCTAGGTTATATTTTGCTCAGTCTACCCTCCCAGATTCTAATTGGTCATTGTCAAAAAGCCGAAAATAAAACATGTAGCTCAGTTTCCATGATTTGACAACTTTTCTTGCAACTTTCATCAATTTTGTTTTTCAATTGATCTTCAACCTAAAACTTGCAATCACACATCAAAAAGAGAAAAATGTTGTTTGTTAGGGAATAGGGGTTTGCCTTGGTCAAACCCCTTTTTTATAATTAAACTTTGAAATGAAATAGAAATGCATGAAGGAATGATTAATGAACAAATTCAATGTCACAACTCACCAATCCCTATTTGAACCTTGGATAAATCTGCAATCTAGCATGAAGTGGCCTCAATGGATATAGATCTTGATCATGAAACTTGATGTGAAATAATGCCTTTGATATTCTTGATTGATCTTGAATGCTACATCACCAAATTAGCTCAAACAACATGCATGATGTAATAACCCTTTGACATGATGGAATGAATCTTGATTGCTGCAATAATCTTCTACAAATTTATCGTTAATGCCTTGAAAATGCTCTTGAATGCTTCTATAATGCTCTTGTGAAAGTAATCTTGATTGCTTATGAAGATCTAGGATCTTAGCTTTAAAATCTAGGATGAACTTAGTGAAATAACCTTGTATTTATACTTATCTTAACATTAATTCTTGAAATTCAAATATCACAAGCCAACATTGAATTATAGTCTTGCCTAGATTTAATGTTGTAATGTGGTCAACACATTCACATTAGGACTTGAATGCTTATAAATCAATAAAAACCTAATGATTTCTTGCAAAGGTGTTGTAAAGTGTTGTAACCCACTTTCACACTTTTCTAGGACCTTTCTATTATAATTCACCTAAACCTCTTTTTATCACTTACCAAGCCTTATTTCAAAGTGTTGTAAGGACTTGTAACAAATTCTCACACTTTCCTAGGCTTTTCATCAATAACTTGACCCTTTCTTATGTTTAAATGGCCCCATTATGTGCTTGCAGGCCTTACTTAAGTGTGAACAATCTCTTTAAACATCATTAAATACACTTTAATTCCCAACACTTAGCAAAATTGCCCTGGTGGGACCAAGTCGCCACCTTGGGCGACTTAGTCTCATCTGGCTTTAAAAAAAAAATAGTTTAATATTCTGACAGGATATTGTTCTCTAAACCCTAAGGTTGGCCTATGATGAGGTATTTTTGGGAAATTAAGGAAAATAATGTATAAATAAAGGGTTTTCTCCTCATTTTCACCCTATCTAACTAGTTGTCTATTTATTCATTCAATCAATCTTCTCAATCATTCATCATTATTCTCAAGCAATCTAGGGTTTTGGCATTATAAGTCATCAAGAAGCATTCAAGGGTAGATTCTTCAACCATTGTCACAAAAATTCAAGATCTATCATCATGGAAATATTTTAATTCTTTCATATCATGTTTATGCTTCCTCTTATTTTATTGATTTGGTTTAATTACTTAAAAGGAGTTTGACCAAGGCAAACCCCCATGCCCTAACATTCAATATTTATATTTCTCTCTTTGTGTGTTTGCAGATTTAGGTACCTTGAAGATAATTGAAGGATATATTACAAACTTTTTGAAGACATCTCCTTGTTGACTATGGCAAAGCATTCACCAAAATTCATTTATAGTGTCGAAAATTATAGTTTCGGATCAAGATATCTGGAGGAGTAGAAAGTGCAGACCGAGGGATTCCATTTCCAATTTTGAGTTATTAGAAAAGCCAAAGTGGACTAAGTCACCAACAGTGGTGACTTAGTCCCACTGCACATTTTTTTTAGAGTTTTTAATAGATTTGGATACCCATTTGGCTGAAACAGACTCTGATGCAGTTTTCCATATATGGGACTAGGTCACCTAGAATGGCATAAATGTCCCAGTGGATCAAATTTTTAGGATCAACAGCATTCTCAACCTTCAATCTAGTCTGCAACCCATTTCCAGGTACATGCTTTTCGTTTTGCTTTCTTGTTCTTTTTTATTTTCATTTCTATTCATCATTTTAGGTATTTCTTCATATCACAATGTGTTTTCAAACACTTTACATTTCTTTAGTTTTGCATCCATAGTTTATCTTATTTTTTAACTTTTAGCCTTAAGAACAATCTCCTTTGACATATTCCAATCCCTATTGCATTGGAATCTCTAGGTTTTATTTTTGAATGAAGTGCTAGATCTATGTCCCTTACCCTTTAGGTGCAAAACCCTAGAGGTGCAAGAGGTGACAAAAATCTAAGTTACATTTTGGTGAACCTACATTCAAAGCATCATTTTTCTGATTTGGAGTCCATCATCATCCTAGGTTTGCATTACGTTAACATTGCATTGCATTTTTCATTAGTTAAGTTGCATTCTAGGGTTTCAAATTTTGCATTAGTGAAAGTGCATATAGGTTGCATTTTTGCACCTTAAATCCTTTAAAATTTCTAAAATTTTGCATTTGCATCTTAGGTCTGCATCATACTTATTTTTCACCAATGCTGATATTATTTGTCACAATCAACACTAGCAGCTATGATTCAAGGAATAAATGATGATATTGTTTTTCACCAAAGTGATCTCCCTCCTTTGGAAGTGCAAAAAAAAAATGAAGCTTTTATAATCATATCTCAATACAAAATAAAAGGGATAAAGTGAACCCTTGTTGACAATGGCTCTGTCGTTAATGTGTGTAGTATAAATCTTTTGGATAGGTTGCATGTGGATAAATCAAATATTCAACCTACCTCTTTATCTATCAGTGGATTTGACAGTGAAGGAAAGAAACCACTTGGTGTGATCACTTTGCCTATTACAGTTGGAATGGCCACATTAGAAATACCGATCCATGTTATGCCACATGATAGTTCATATAATCTTATTTTAGGTAGGCCTTAGATTCATATAATGAATAGGGTGCCTTCCACTCTTCATCATAAAATGAAGTACATCTACAACAATAAATTGTACACTCTTGACGCTGACCCTAAGCCTTACAGTGTCTTA
Organism: Sequoiadendron giganteum; assembly: GCA_007115665.2. Classification (NCBI taxonomy): domain Eukaryota; kingdom Viridiplantae; phylum Streptophyta; class Pinopsida; order Cupressales; family Cupressaceae; genus Sequoiadendron; species Sequoiadendron giganteum. The sequence goes on along the minus strand of CM021103.1, from coordinate 22,797,634 downwards.
CAAATTTATAAAAACAAAGAGAATCATTTAAACACATTCACACCAACCACACAAGTGGAATTTGTACAATAAACAAACAAGGAACAACATATTGAACAAGTCACGAAGCTATTAGATGATGATTAGGGTTCCTTAGACTTCACACCTACATTAATGGGAGAATACAAGATCATGTCAATGCAAAACTTGAAAGACCCTTCGACAAAATTCACCTCAACCACCTTAGAACAAAATCCAATAAATTACACAACGAACTTTGATTAACTCAACAACGAACAACCACCTGATCCAAAAGCAATGAAAAACTTTATGGAAAAATTTATGAGCTTATGAAAAAACTTGGCTATAGTGTAAAAGGATGTGGTGCTAAAGAACAAGGTATCCACAACCCTATCAATCCTAACATGCAAGAAACAACTCATGGCCTTGGTTATTGTCCTTTTATCAAAATAACCAAGCCTTCACTCAATATCAACACCATCACAAACCATCCTTCTAAGAAAACTTTAATAATAGTGTATCTAGAACTGATAGACACTAGTGGTCTTGAAAGTGATCCTTTGCAACACTTGAAACACGCAAAGCAATATTTTCTTAATGTCAATGTCATCTCGCAAGACACTAATGATTTGAATTTTACACACTACTCTAACTGAATGTGAAAAATCTCACAATCTGTAATGCCTTGCATAGGTATGACATCCTGTACTAAGAAAGACACATCTTTATCACAAGATAAAGAAACACCTTCTACCTTTGATCAAGAGGGTATCTTGTCGAGACTCCTCCAAGATCACTTGATATCCCTTCTACCACGAACTCAAAAGAAATTCTACTACAAACATACACTTTGTGTATATCATAGAGTTCATGGTCATTCTACTAATGAATGTAAGGCCTTGACTAGTAAAATCCAACATCTTTAGGAGTTTGGTATTCTTCCTTATGTGGGGGCACCTCATTCCTCTAATTGATACTGATTTTCACCCTAGCATGCATTTCATTAATCCTTTCGGCTCACTCTTGTCTTGCACTAATTGGGGGCAAGGGGTTAGGTAGCCTTATCCTTGTATGTCACCCATCATTACCTCTTTTGGCTAGTCATTAACCTTTCATGAACATATAAGAGAAAGCTTGGAATGTGGAGGACACGCCTTAAGTTGGCTCGCATGTAAAATACTACCTTTTTTATGATGTAGCTTATCTGAAACGTATGACTTGGCATAGGGATTTCTGAATAAGCTTGTGTATCCTCTTCTACTTTAAAGAAATGTCTCACAGTAATGGTGTTAGAAACCACTTTAAAGTGGGGTCATACACTGACACTCACATTTCATTGTGTGATTTTCTTTTTCTTGTGATTCCCTCTCTTGGAAATATTAGGAACAATGTTGCCCAAGATGTGACATTGCACTTGTGCTCTCTTGGAAATAAGATGAGACCATTTGCATTTTTCCTCTCTTGGAAACATTAAGCATGATGTTCCTTAAGATGAGACCTTGTATGAACAAAGAAAAATCCCCTTTAACCAAATCTTTACATGACATTCCAAAAGATTTTCTTTTGTGGTGCCTAATCAAAGTTATCAGGAGGTATAACTTTGGTATGGTTAAGCGGGAAGCCCAACCAGCCGCATGACTTTCCCCATAGCCACTTGCATGTGCATGAGTGCTTACCAGCCATGAGTGTATATTTCTCACCTTCTTGGACTTCTCACCCAATGGACAGCCAAGAGTTATGTCACCTCAGAGTGAGTATGCATTTTTGGACAAACCTAGATTTTATCCACAATGTGTTAGACAAATGGTCGAAGCTTGATCCACCTTTTTACTTTTGTTATTTTCTTCCTTTAGTTCTTGCCATTGCATGATCACGTATCTTGCCTTTTTGCAAACCATTCACCTTGTGTGTGTCCTTTTGCACTTATGTTGGTTTGACTTAGGATCTTGATCTTGGGGGCTTGCACCACCTCCTTTGATCTTTGTTATCCTATACCATTTGTATTGGTACAAATTGGACCCCTCTCTTGAATGTCTACTTTAGTGTGAGTTTGAAGCAAGTTCATCCTCTCACTAAAGCGGGGGCTAAACATAATGTAGGAAAATGTATCCTTTTGGCATTTTCTCGTTCATTTGGGCTTTTCTTGTGGATTTTTGCCTAGTTTTTCCTAGATTTAATGTTGTAATGTGGTCAACACATTCACATTAGGCCTTGAATTCTTGTAAATCAATAAAAACCTAATGATGTATTGCAAAGGTGTTGTAAAGTGTTATAACCCACTTTCACACTTTTCTAGGACCTTTCTATTATAATTCACCTAAAAAACCTATTTTTATCACTGACCAAGCCTTATTTCAAAGTGTTGTAAGGAGTTGTAACAAACTCTCACTTTCCTAGGCTTTTTATCAATAACTTGACCCTTTCTTATGTTTAAATGGTCCCATTATGCACTTACAAGCCTCACTTAAGTGTGTTTTAGAGAACAATCCCTTTAAAAATCATTAAATACACTTTAATTCCTGACACTTAGCAAAATTTCCCTAGTGGGACCAAGTCGCCACCTTGGGCGACTTATTCCCATCTGGCTTAAAAATCAAAATTATTTTAATATTCTAGCGGGATATTGTTCTCTAAACCATAAGGTTGGCCTGTGATGAGGTATTTTAAGTAAATTAGGGAAAATCATGTATAGATAAAGGGTTTTCTCCTCATTTTCACCCTATCTAACTAGTTTTCTATTCATTCAATCATTCATCATTATTCTCAAGCAAGCTAGGGCCTTTTGGAAAATTCTAAGTCATCAAGAAGCATTCAAGGGCAGATTCTTCAACCATTGTCGCAAAAATTCAAGATCTATCATCATGGAAAGTTTCTAATTCTTTCATTTCATGTTCATGCTTCCTCTTATTTTTTTCATTTGGTTTAATTACCAAAAAGGGGTTTAACCAAGACAAACCCCCATGCCCTAGCCTTCAATATTTATATTTCTCTCTTTGTGTGTTTGTAGATTTAGGTACCTTGAAGATCATTGAAGGATAAATTACAAACTTTTTGAATAAATCTCCTTCTTGACTAGGGAAAAAAATTCACCAAAAATCATTTACAGTGCTACAAATTATAGTTTCAAATCAAGATACCTAGAGGAACAGAAAGTGCAGACCGAGGGCTTTCGTTTCCACTTTTGGGTTGTCAAAAAATCCAAAGTGGACTAAGTCACCAATAGCTGCACTTTTTTTTTGGATTTTTCTATAGATTTGGATACCCATTTGGCTGAAATGGGCTCCGATGCAATTTTCCAGATCTGGGACTAGGTCGCTCAGAATGGCGTAAATGTCCTGGTAGGTCAAATTTTTAGGATCAGCAGATTCCCAAACTTCAATCCATTCTGCAACCCATTTCCAGGTGCATTCTTTCTATTTTACTTTCCTATTCCATTTTATTTGCATTTCTATTCATCTTTTTAGGTCTTTCTGCATACCACAATGTGTTTTCAAACACTTTACATTTCTTTAGTTTTGCATCCACAGTTTATCTTCTTTATCAACTTTCAGCCTTAGGAACAATCTCCTTTGATAGATTCCAATCCCTATTGCATTGGAATCTCTAGGGTTTGTTCCTGAATGAAGTGCTAGTTCTTTGTCCAGTACCCTTTAGGTGCAAAACCCTAGAGGTGCAAGAGGTGACAAAAATCTAAGTTACAATAATTAAATAATTAAAATAATTATTTAATTGGGGAGATAAAAAAATGATAAATAATTAAAAATTTATTTAATTATAGGGAGAAAAGGCTAATGAATAATTAAATAAAAAAATAATTATTGAATTATAGAAGAAGAGGGAAAAGCTAACTTTTGAATTAAATTAATATTTAATTCAAAAGTGGGGGAAAAAGGACCATTTAAGGCATAAAGAAGCATAAATTTGAATAAGGCGGGTCCAAAAAAGTGTGAAAATGTAAAGGGATACATTTTTCTATATTACATTTAGCCCCCACTTTAGTGAGAGGATGAAGTTTCTTCAAACTCACACTAAAGTAGACATTCAAGAGGGGTTCTATCATACCAATGTGGACAACAAAGGATGACAAAGATCAAAGGAGGTTGCGCAAGCCCCCAAGATCCAAGATCCTAAGTAAATCCGATAAGCACAAAAGGACACATACAAGGTGTATAATATGCAGTAGAACAAGATACACAAACATGCAATGGCAAGGACTAAAAGAAAGGAAAATGAGAAGAAATAGAAATAAGAATGAGGTTGATCAAGCTTCAACCATTTGTCCAACTCGTTGTGGATCAAATCTAGGTTGTTTGTCCAATAATGCATACTCACTTTGAGGTGACAAAACTTATGGATGTATGCCAAGTGAGAAGTCCCAAAGAAGTGGTTTAGTGAGAAATTCATGTCAGTGTGTCGGCTTACCATCATACTAACCATACCTAAGTTACCCTCCTGATAACTTTGATAAGGCACCACAATGCTTTTGTAAATGCTTTTAAATATCATGTAAATATTTTGTTAAAGGGGATTTTTCTTTGTTCATGTAAGGTCTTCTTCTTAGGGAGCGTTGTGCCAGATCGTTGCCCATGGGATGCCTCATTCGCATCATGCCATGTCAATAGATCATACACTCTTGGACGGTCATCAAACCCAATGAAAACACCAAGAAGAGAACACATCACAAGAAAAAATAAGTCATGCCATGAAATTTTTCCAAAAGATGTCGTCTATGTATGCCCCCACTTTAAAGCAGTTGCTACACCATCACTGTGAGAAATTTATTTAAAGTAGCCAACGATAAATGCTAAGAAGACATGAGATCCAACTTGGAAAGCCCTATGCCAAGTCATTTGTTTCCAAATTAAGCTACATCATGAATATGTACATCACATGTGAGTCAACTTAAGACATCATCCACATCCCAAGCTTGCTCTTATATATTCATGAAAGGTTAATGACTAGCCAAAAGAGACAATGGTAGGAGACATAAAGGGATAAGGCTTCCTAATCCTTTTCACCCTGAACCACCAAAAAGTTATGCAAGAAGGGAAAGAGGATTCCCCAATGAGATTTTAGGGTTTTTCACCCTAGAAGCTAACTTTGGATGAATGACTCTCTTTCACCTAATGATAAGCTTTTGGTGTTCATTCAAAGAGGGTTGGATTTGGGTTGGAGGTTTGTGAATGTGTGTGATTGAATGTGTCTAAGTGTTGGGAACTAATGAAATAGAAACTAACTAAGAATGTAAAACTTAGAAAATGAACTAAGCTAGCGACACATAATGATATGTAAATAAATTAAGAAATGTACATTAAACTAAAACAGAAAGCAGGAAATGAAAGGGGTGCACCTGGAAATGAATTGGAGACTTGATTGGAGGCCAATAATGCTACTAAATCTGGAATCTAATCCTGTTTGGACACTTACGCCATTCTGGGTGACCTAGTCCTTTTTCGAGGTGATTTCAGAAAACTACGTTGGGGCTTGTTTTAGACAAATGGGTGCCCAAAAATGTCAAAATCACAAAAAGGCCTATCCAGAGGGACTAGGTTGCCATTCTTGGTGACATAGTCCTCTTCAAGATTTTTGGAGTTTCTGGAGAGGAAACGGAAGCCCTAGGTTTGCACCCTGGTTCTTCACAGTTTCTCGCTTCTGAAACTTTGATATTCAGGCCTGAGAGTGATTTTTGGTGGATTTTTTGACCTTGCAAGCAAGGAGAAAGCCTTCAACAAGTCTTCAAAGCCTTCAATGATCTTCAAAGTACCTAAACCTGCAATCACACAAGAAGAGAAGGAGAAAAATGTTGATTGTTAGGGATTAGTGGTTTACCTTAGTCAAACCCCTTTTAGATAACTAAACCAAAATGAATAGAAAATACAAAGCATGAATATGAAACAAAGGAGTAATGGATTGAGTTACCTTTCCATGATGAGAGACCTTGTTTTGTTGCAGCAATCAACCCTTAAATACTTTAGCAAAGATGTCTTGTTGACTTGGAAGGATCAAACCCTAGCTTGCTTGAGAAGAAGAAGTGATGGGAGAGAGAGGTGGAGAGGAAAAATGGATGGTGCTGTAGACATCCAAAAATAACATTATGCATTCCACTGTAACTAACATCATGCATTTGTTTCTTCTAATAATCAATTAAAGCAATTTATTGATTTAATCCTAAGGTTCATCAAGCTTAATTAAATAAATCAAATTATTTAATTAAGTTCCTAAGGTTCTTCTTATTTGATTTAATAAATCAAACTGATTTAAAATCAAATATCAAATCCCTAAAATCCCCTAAGTTAATTAATCTAAATTAATTAACTTCTAATCATAATTATCATTCTCTAGCTTTTGACTCAACTAGAGTCAAATCTAAACTCCTAACTAACCCACCCACTTGCATCAATAAATCAATTTATTGATTTATTAAAAAGAGTTATTTTCCCTCAATAACTCTCATCTTTGACTTTTTTGAACAAAGATTATTCCCCCCAAAACCCTCAACAACATGCATTTATTGACATTTTTCAAATTTGAATGGGCACATTGGCCAAAACTTGCACAAGCTTTGACCAATCCCATCATGCCAAGTGTCTCTATTCTATTGGAGGGGATTTAGTCCCACATTGGCTAAACTTGGCCTCTCTTCTCTCAACTTCTTCTATAAAAGCAATGCATCTTCTCTCATTTTACAACACAATTTGAAGGCATCTAAACTATAGGCAACTTGAGCTCATAGCAACTCATTGTCTATCTCATTTGGCTTAGAAAGGGATTGGGAAAGGGCTCTCTCACATCTTCATGGAGGGCACCAAACCATCATAGAATAGAATAGGTTGTATTTCCTTTTCTCCATGCATGTTTGATCTAGTTTTAGCATTTTATTTGGAGAAATGAACCATGTTATTCTATGAGGATGACTGAATCTACACAATCAATGTGTAAGATTTCACCATCCTACAAATGGCGCTAGAAGGAGGGCAAAATTACATTTCCAAATTTGTGTTTCTTATAGTTAAATTTTATTTTTTTTACATGTTCTCAATTAAAATGTTGTCTTCACCTTTGATTGAGGGTATGGATCTTTTTGGAATCACTCTTTCGGTGTTTATCCAAGACTTTGTGTTTATCAGTTTTGACTATGGATCCATTTTGTAGTTTTGCATATAAACCATATCCATTTCCCTTTTCAAGGGATCTGATTGCAGATACGGAGCCTCAAACAAATGGTTTGGAGAATGCCGTTATTGGGATTAAACATGCAGCGTTAACATTTTCTTCTCAAGGCACCTGGTTTTTCTGTTTTTTATCATCTGAATAGACCAAAAAAATAAAAAAAAAATGGTGACTGCTGTGATTAATGGGGGTCTTCAAAATATTGAAAGGATGGTCAATTTTAGAATGATAAATGTGTGAAATTCATTGCATGTTATTATTACAAAGCTCCAATTATTTCTATATTTCCACATTTGCATAAGAAAAGGAAGGTAGCTTCATATCATGTTCTGATAGCTCTGGTAGATTGTGCTGAGTGAAACTGTGCCTTTATCATTGATAAATTTGACTTACTGTTTCTATAATCTGTAGTGGGCACACTGATCTTGTTTTGAAAATCGATTATTACTTTTGATGGTTGAAATATTCTCTGTTAATACTGCCATCCACCACACCTTACTTGCATTAACTTCAGCACATTTCTTAAACGTTTCCTTCCATTATTACCATTCGTTCCATTCTCTATGTTTATAGTTGTAGCTGTTACATATCATGGATTTTCTGTAATACAACATAAAGCCTGCAATTCTTATTTACAGCTGCCATGTACTAAGGAAGTTGTGTATGGTCAGGTCATCGTTTCATTGCAGTGGGTTTAACATGAATAGTTAAGGCATGGACTGTCAAACCAGCAAGATCGGACGTCGTAAGATGTGATTGAGGGCTCAAGACTACTGTCGCTTCCTTCCTGGCCACAATCCGCTTCTTCTCCACCTCCTTTGTGGTAGGCTGCTATGCTAGTTCAAATGCTAATGTAGTGGGTGGTGGGCTATCCATGTGTATTTGATTACTGGCACTATCTGTTGTCCTAAACCGCAACATTTGTCTTCACTAAAGCCTGTTCTTAAGAGCCGCGAGTAATATCCTTACTTCAATCAAGTGTAATGAAGGCGATAAGGGACTGTTGTTATTTTGTCTTTGTCAACCTGATTTTGAGCCAATAGGGAAGGTAAATAATTCTTGTTTGTCACCTCCGTAGATTCCATCATTGCTGCACTTAGTAAAGTCACTGCCATTTGGCATTTCCTCTAAGCAAGGGGATAGTTGCTGGTGATCTTATCTTTCTCCTGCATACTCAATGTCTCTGTCGCCGATTCTAAGCCGCTAGTTCATAGCAGGGTACGTGAGAGTCTATAATCTCATGAAAAGACACCGTCATCATGGAGGTACCTATCCATCTATGTCACTAATGCCTGAACCCACCACCCTGATCTATAATAATGAAGACTTCGCACTATACGCGATTGGATGGGTGAACTAAGTACCCCTTCCTGCCTCGGTATTTATGGTGAAGTATAAATCTAACTGTCAGGAGTTGGAAATCAGGATAGTGAGAACTCTAGGATTTCTTCCTGCCGACAAACCAGATCTTGGTATTGACATTTGATCTCTTAAAAGTTATGATACTAACTGCAGTAATGGCGTCGCCTGTATAAGTCTCCCTCCTCGGTGTTATCAAGAACTCGAAATCTGCTGTCATATCCTTGCATTCAAACGCAATTACTGCAAGCATGGTCTTCATCCCCCTAAATTATGGGTTGGGGTTTACTATAAAAAATGTGCAATTGGATGGCTCACGTAAAACATAGACCTTTCTATAGCATAGTTTATTCACTTGTGGATTCAACAAAAACGAGTCAATACAAGCAGCCTACGTAGGCAGCAGACACCTGTGCACAATGTCTAGCTGCAATCAGAAGATTTCTATCTGGGGTGGGGGGCGGCTATAGAGATAGATAGTTGGCACTCGGTCGTGCCCCCCATAGATGTGGTGAGTCCTAAGTGTGCTCCCTGTTTATCCTCACCAAAAATAGTAACAATTGCTTTAAAGTAGCTGCATAGGACGTCTCAAGATCAGAAACAATCCACGGCAAGCTAGGCTAAAAATAGAGCAATACAGATTAACTGTTAAGCCTATTACCTGATAAAACCGTTCTCTGAACATGATCACCACATATAAGCATACATACGGACGTCCAAAAACTAGTATTGCAGATGAGAGCTTGTATCGAGTGTGCTACTTTCCTGAGCTAATAAACTGATCAGGACCTTTGTAGTCTTCCATATAAACTGCTTCTACTGGGACTTAAGTGGCTGTTGTTGGTGCGGCATTTAAGATTGGACTCAAAAAACCCATGGTTACTTTTTATTTCAAATGTGTTCACAGTTTCTCCATCAGATTTTCCTCTTTTGGAAACACGTGATTACAGAGATAAAATCATGTTCCGAACTAGCTTTTTCTATAGCTTCATTACCCATACTATTTGCAGGACAGTAGTGTTTAAAATAGACTTCTTTAAAGGTGAGGACCACCCCCTGTCTACATTTATAGATTAGTTGACAGGTAAGGTGTAGCAAGCAACGTTCTTTTTTAAAAAGAAAACAGAAAAGTCTGACATTTATATTACCAAGTGCAGGGTACAGGTATCAATGGAAAAAGTAAACAGCTGAAAGAGATTACAAAGGCATTTTTTATTCTTGAACAATTTACCTTGCATGCTTTTGTCTTCAATGCATTAGTAAAAAAATGATGACATGTGTGATTTAAGTCTATACATTGAATGCTTAGAAATCTTGACTTTCATGCTTATTTTGAAGGCATTGATATCATTGGGCTTTATTTTATCTTTATAAAACTCATGGGTGATGAAGGACATTATCAACTAATAGATGGAGATTAAGCAAAATTCTTTTATGCTCATAAATTGTCAAAGTTTTCTCATACTTGTAAAAGTTTGATAGGACAAATATTTTGTTTTAACAATTGTTTATATAGACTTTGCATGACAAGGATAATTTGTTCTTTTTACTTCATTGACTCCTTAAAGAAAAACTCATTTCTAAAAAGTTTTGCTTTGTAATGTTTTGATAGGTTGACATCAAGATTGAAGTTGAAGGTTGAAACAAAAGTGAAGGCGAAAAGAGTGGAATTGAAGATTCTTGAAAACAAAACTTGGAAAATAGCATTTTTTAATGCTTGATTTGATAATCTTAGAGCTTCCATTTACTACCCTTTTTTTTTGTTTTTAGCTAACTCACCTTTCAATTTGGGCTTCAAATCAATCAATGGCTTGATCTTTTCAAAGTTGGTTAAAATTGAACCTTAGACACGTACTAGATTTCAATTTCGGATTAAAATTGAACAAGGCAACTTCACATTTCAATTGGTGCTTTTAAAACGAACTCATCATTGCTTTGAGGAATTTAAAATTGAACATGTGTACTTTGTGTTTTGTAAACTTTTTTGCAAAGTAGTGTCATTTAAAAGGGCGTATGCACTTCTCTCGCGCTTCACGGTGATCTTGAGAGTCAAAAGTCTTTTTGATGACCCTAAGTTGCATAAAAGATTGCCTCCACACTTCAATTTGGGCATTTTAAAATTGAACAAAACATGCGAGTGTGAGCACGATATATTGCGGAGGTTCTCCCCTTTGTTTTTCAACGAAGGTTGTGTGAACGACGGGATATGTTAGCTCGCTATTGTTTATCTTAGAGGGCCTGCCTTGTGGGAAAAAGTAATCACCCAAGGGAACGACCCAACCGGGAACACGCTAAAGCCAAGCGACTTCCAACCGGTATATAAGTGTGGATTCTTGAGGAAAGTTCAAGAATCACGAGGATTATTCCGACGAGATGGACAGCAATGGACTCTCGCCGATGTTGGATAATCCCCCATGAACGGAATGCCCGAATTAGAACCCCTTATTTAGAAATTGGCCAAAATCTTGTCTATCTTGTTGGTGCAAAAGGTTATGTCCCTTGAAGCCGCCCCACATAACATGCGGTCTTGTTGTGGAAATGGAAAGTATGCCATGGGAGATTCATGGGTACTAATGCTTGGCTAACCCGAATAAGTGAGTGCTGTGGAGGGGAGCCAGTGTGGTCAAGCATTTAGCCATTCGCACAAGATATGCATAGCTGGATTTATCCAAGTGGGAACCCAACAAGGTATTGTCTCATCAACCTAGGAGTGAGAAAGTGCTTGGAAAAAAACACATTGCTTGATCTTGAAAACATTTGGAAAACAAACATACACAAAAACCTTGAAATTTCAAACACCTTGTGGGGAACAAATACCTATTGATGAACTTGCCCACTCTTGCTTTCCCTAGGAATCACATTCCTAGAGGTTTCTAAGTGTGCAAATTCTATCATCATTTGTTTCCAATAAGGATAAACATAAGGAACTTTTGCCCTATTTTCCTCGATTTCCACACAAAGGACATTGTGGGATGAGAAAGAGAATGGGACACTAGACATATAGTTTGAAAACCTAAGCAAGCAAGTGTCTTGGATAAAAAGAACCTCATTTAACCAAGATAAAGAGACAAATTGGATTACACATGTGTTTTCTAACATGATTTCCCGCAAGATCAAAATCCCAAAGCCAAAGTTCAAGAAGCTTAGTCTAAAAGCTCGTGAGGAGCGTCTTGAGAGACTTTTCGAATTCAGGGAAAGATTGGTTTATAACTTTTACAGAAAAGCCTCAAGGAACAATCCAGCATTATATGCATTTTATTGTCAACAAAATCCCGAATTGTTTCAAAGGTTTGCATTTCTCCCATAGGAAGTCAAGCATGTTTTTCAACACCTAGGTTTTGTAAAGAGAGAGTCACATCTAGGTTAAGGTTCAAGATCAAAGTTGTCATTCCCATTCATTCATCCATCAAATCAAAGTCTCATTTCATCATCAAACCTTTTTGAGAACTCTAGAATCAAACATCACACTAAACTTAGAGGGCTAAATCAACATCATCATATCTTGGCTTAACACACTTAGCCAACATAGTCTCAAATCATTGAACAAATTTTCTTTGAGATAACACAACTTCTTAAAGTCTATTAGTTCTCCAAAACATTGGCATAACACACTTTGTCAATTCATCCATTTTTGTGCAAGTTCCCTTAGGATAACACAACTTCCTAGGGAAAACAACTTCACAACCAATCTTGTTTGACTTAACGCATCTAGTCAAATTATCACATTCAAATCAAATCAAAAGCCCTTTCAAAGTTTAGCACATATATTCAAAAAGTTTTCCAAAGGTTTCATTCACTCATCTCATCCGTTTTAACCCATCATCATCATCACCATCTTTGATCTTTTAGCTACCCTAGTTCTTCTCTTTTTGGAATTAAAGGATTAGGATCGAACAAATCCCTATTTTTATGGTCCAAACAAGATCTCAACACAAGAAGGACATGGAGAATATCAGAGACATATCAACTTCTATGGACATGAGTCATCTAAATATCGAAGTGAACCTAGCAGGATCAAGCAATCCCCCAAGCAACTCTCCCGTATCATCACAAAATCTTCAAGAGGAGAGTCATCAAGAGGATGACATAAATGAAGACATAGGGATGACACCAGAGGAAATCATGGAAATGATTCAAAATCCTAAGAACCATAAAATTGTTAGTGCTATGTTCAAATGCATAAATTCAATAGAAAGAGGAGGGGACATGCCCCCTCCCAACCTTAACACAAGCACTAGTGCAGTTGCATCCCCGTTGTCAAACATCAATCAAGAAGTACCTTGCATCACCTCAATCATCACACCAACCTCCCCGATTGTGAACAAGGGGAGTGCCATGTTCCAAGAATTGCAAGAACACCGCCTTGTGACTAATGAAGAAGCAATCATCACCCCTACATTTATTCCGGAAAACTCATTTCACCCTTACATCCCACTCACATTTCATAATCCCGCTGGTTCATCCTCATTTCACGCCACACCAGCTTATCAATTGAACATACCAACTCCCCCACCGCATGAGGAAGTTGGTTTGCTTGGAACGATAGAAGCTATCAATCCTTTCTCTTTCCAAAGTGGTGCGTCATCCCTTCCCCTGCTTCCTTTCACATTTGCATCACCTCCTAGAATAGGTCTTCCACCTTTAACCATCGAAAATTTTGCTAATCCAAGCAATCCGACCACCACTTTGAACTCGCTTCTTTTGCCCATATCCTCACAACAAATCGCAACCATTCCTGTCACCACGGTTAATGCATCTATTGGTCCTCAAGTCTCCCAAAGCATGCCTCATCAAGGACCAATTGTCTCAACCACCCCGCCCACAACCCAAATCACAGTCACAACCACAATCCCTCCACCCACCACGACAGTTGGCATGATTCCTGCTCCACCACCAATCCCACCGCCAAAGCACAACACGACCAATTCATTCTCCATCATGTTGCAAAATGCACAACAAGCTGCCCACCAAAAGGCACTCCAAAAACAACAAGCTGCACAAGCGCAAGCACAAGCTCAAGCTCAAGCACAAGCCACACAAGCGCAAGCACAAGCTCAAGCTCAAGCACAAGTCGCACAAGCGCGAGCACAAGCACAAGCTCAAGCTCAAGCACAAGCCGCACAAGCGCAAGCGCAAGCTCAAGCTCAAGCCCAACAAAAGACACAAGCTCAATACCAAGCGCAATTGCAAGCAATCCGCACAACACCAAGCTAAACAACAAGATTTATTGGCACAACAGCAGCTCGACCAACAACAAGCATTGTTGGCAAAACAGCAGCTAGACCAATAACAAGCGTTACTAGCTCAGCAACAACTTGACCAACAGCAGGCTTCATGGGAACAACAGCAGATGGACCAACAGCAAGCGCTATTGGAACAACAATAGCAAGATCAACAACAAGCGTTGTTGGCACAAATGCAAGCTTACCAACAAGCCCTAAATGCACAACCAAGCTCGCAGCAAACGCCGACCAGTACGCTCCCCACCCATCAAACACCTCCAACACCTCACCACTCATTCATCCCGCCCCCCGACCCAAGCAAGGATGTCGCAAAACAGATCAAATTGATTTCGCAGCAGGTGTTGGACTTGCAAGCAGGAAAAACCACAAGGACACCAGGCAACTTGTGCCCTTATCCGTTCGATAGAAGTCTCACCATGGTACCGTTTCCAAAGGGATTCGAGATCCCCAAATTTGATAAGTACAATGGAACGGGCAACCCTGAAAACCACATCAGGGAATTTCAGGTGCACTGCATGGAAGTCGCATATGATGACACATATCTAATGCGGCTCTTCCCCCGAAGCCTGACTGGTCCAGCTATGGAATGGTTTTCTCACCTACCCACGGGCATTAAAACATTCGAGGAAATTGTGGAGGCTTTCCTTAAAAATTACGCTTTTAATATGGGTGCGGATGTCAGTTTAGAAGAACTATCTGCACTCAAACAAAGAAGAGGAGAGTTATTTGCATCCTTCTTGCAAAGATGGCGATCCAAGGCCAATCAGAGCAAGTGGGCCATGCCAGAGGAACAACAAGTTTGCACCATCATAGCCAACTTAGATGAAAACCTGGTGTTCTACCTAAAAATGCAGTGCATCACATCTTATGATCAACTAATTCCAAAGGCACTTAACATCGAAAGAGCCCTTACTGCGCGAGGAGGCACACCTACATTCACTCCACCGCAGGATAACCGCCCGCCCAACAACTACAATGATAAACCTCGAACATGGTCGAGGAACAAAAATATCACGAACGACGGCGTGGTTGATGCTAAGGTAGTCATCAGTGCTCCTAAGCAAAATACCCAAAATCATCATCATCCACAAACTCATAACCACAACAATATGCAGGCTAATGCGGTAGTAGCACAGTCACAACCACCTTCCACTAGCCAAGTCAACAATGTGGGTAATCAAGGAGGACCACCTCCCCGCAAAAAGTTTCCCCCCAAGAAGAAGTTCACAGCCCTTGGCGAATCGATTGAGTCTGTCATGAAGAAATTGGTCAAAGAAAACCTAATCAAAATCTCTAACTCTGAACAATACACGGAGCCCATGACCAAACCACCGTGGTACAACGAGAATCTCCTGTGTGACTTTCACAAAGTTAAAGGACACACCACCGCCAACTGCATGAGACTCAAGAATATCATCCAAGACCTCATCGAGGATAAGTTCATCAACATCGAGCAACCGGCCGGAAACCAAGACCTAAAAATCTACACGAATCCAATGCCGAATCATAATCAGGGAAATAACCAAGGGAATAATAAGGGTAAACAAAAGTATGCTAGTGCCAATCTAGTATATGAGGAGATAGTCGGATGTGTCGACGAGTTGGTCACTGTCATAAATATCAAGGGAACCAACAATGAATGTGGAGTCACCACACGAGGCGGAAAAGTTACCATTGCCGGGGCACCTGCTAAGACCCCCATTACCAACACAAAGGCCGTTCCCTATGATTACAATGTAATTGACCAACTGAAGAGAACACCTGAACAAATATCCATCATGGAATTACTAAAAATCTCCGCCGCTCATCGACAGATCCTGGATGAAGCACTAGTTGCCTCTACCGTCGCTGCTACCCTTGACACAGAGCAATTTCAGGCTATGGTAGGTAACATCGTTACCCCGAATCTCATCACATTTTCGGACCAAGATTTCCCCCCGCAGCCATCTCATAACCGGGCACTTCACCTCCAAATCCTAGTTCATAAAAAGAAAGTCAAGCGAGTCCTGGTAGATGGTGGTGCAGGTCTTAATATTTGTTCTCTGAAACTTATAAAGAAATTGGGATTCGCCGAGGATTCCATCAATAAAAACAAAAGTATCACCATAAGAGCATATGATGACCAAGAAAGAGTGTCTCAGGGCACTATCAAGATCCCCATCCAAGTGGGGCCAGCAACCATGGAAACAACTTGTCAAGTTCTTGACCTTGATTTGCCATACAACATCCTCCTGGGACGCCCATGGATACACGGAATGAAGGCAGTGGCCTCAACCTATCATCAGTGCATTAAGTTCTCATATCAAAATGAGGAGGTTACCATATATGGGGATCCCGAACCCTTCGCCTATTGCAAAAACTTGGAAGCCAAGTTTTACAAGATCCCTCAAGTACCTAAAAATGATGAAGGACCATCCACTTCATACATAGACCCAGCTAATCTCGCCTCCACTTCTGCGACAGAGACACCCGCCATCCCCGACATATCCGAGATCAAGAACATGATACAGGACAATGGATGCGGTGATTATAGAATGAAGAGAAATTTTTTTGTTGTAGGAGAGTTACCACAATCTCCTAGATCACATTGGCAACCACAATTGACTCAAACACCTGTCCGCACTAGAACAGAACCCTCTGGATTCCACAGTTGGGGGGATCTCAGTCAGGAAAATGTGGATGAGGAGGACATCACAAACACTCTATACCAAGATGAAAGACCCACTCCCACCCTACCCATGGAGGAAACAAACAGAGGGTTACAAATGATGTTCGGCATGGGCTATAATAGGAATGAAAGCCTAGGAAGAAATAGTGATGGACGGTTGGAGCCCATCATTGTAGAAAGAAGAACGCAGAACCTTGGCCTCGGCTGTACCCCTCCGAGTATAACTGTGTGTGGCAGAAGTGTTCCTAATAGGGCAGTCAGGTCCTCTCCTCGGGTCTCGGCAACTAACCTTAGATTACCCGTGTCCACAGGCCTACCTCTCGATAACTTCACATTTGACATAACTGATGTTTGTAGTAGCAGTGACGACGATGACACCATAGGTGGCTTACCTAGGCTCTTTGAAGATTCCACCTTATTGATGATTAGTGTCTCACCCGCTGAGCCAATCCAACAAACCCACCAAATCCACTTAGTATACCCCCAACTCATCGATCATGACCAACGGGGACCGCCGATTCTAGACTCATTCGAAAACAATGAGGCTCTCTCTGAATTCATGGGACTAAGGGATACTATTCCATGTGGAGATCACAAGGCAGGATTTGATATCACTCTAGACACATAAGCATACTATGGGGAGACGATTGAGTCTTTCAGTCGCAAAAGAAAACGAATAAGCTCAGATTTATTGAGTGAAAACCACACTGTGGCACTCTCTAACCATAAAATAGTAAAAATAAAGGACGCATCCAATGGCGAAAACCTCTCTAAGGCACCAGAGGATGAAGGATTCAATCTCCCCCCTACTGCTCTACACCAGGAGAAGTCAACAGTATTGGCAGAATAGTGCAACCCGGTCAACTTAGGAACAGAATCAGAACCACAAATTACCTTCTATGCAGAATCCCTCCTAGAAGAAGAACAAAAACTACTGGCAGCTTTCCTAAAGGAGAGAAAGGTAAATTTTGCGTGGACCTATGCAGACATGCCAGGCCTGGATCCTGAAGTAGTAGTGCATCATTTGGCCGTTCACCCCGGAGCAAAACCAGTCAGACAAAAGCTAAGGAAGATGCACCCACAAATAGCCTTGCTTGTAAAGATTGAGCTACAAAAACTTCTGGATGTTGGCTTCATACGCCCGATTGACTATCCAGAATGGGTATCTAACCTCATACCAATCTCAAAACCGAAAGGGGGCATCCGCATCTGCACTGATTTCAGAGACCTAAACAAAGCATGTCCCAAGGATGACTTTCCACTACCCAACATTGACATGATAGTGGATATGACGGCCGGACATGAGATGCTATCCCTAATGGATGGTTTCTAAAGGTACAACCAAATATTGATCGCAAAAGAAGACCAACACAAGACAGCATTCACATGTCCTTGGGGCACCTACTGCTGGAATGTAATGCCATTTGGGTTGAAGAATGCAGGAGCTACCTACCAAAGAGCCATGACATTAATCTTCCACGACATGATCCACAAAATAGTCGAAGATTATGTAGATGACATACTTGCTAAATCAAAGAAGAGACAAGACCATATAGCAACTCTAAGTGTTATCTTTGACAGGCTCGAACAATATAAGGTTAGACTCAACCCGAAGAAGTGTGTCTTTGGGGTGCAATCAGGGAAGCTGCTAGGATACATAGTTTCAATGAGAGGGATAGAGGTAGACCCTGCAAAGGTAAAAGCAATCCTTGAAATGAAAGCACCAAGAACGTTGAAACAACTAAGAGGATTGCAAGGAAGACTCCAGTCCATCCGAAGATTCATAGCACAATTGGCAGATAAACAGATTGCCTATTCACACCTACTTCACAAGGGAGTAGCTTTCAAATGGGATGACAAATGCGAGCAAGCATTCAACAAAATAAAAGAATATCTACTTACACCACCTGTATTGATGCCACCAATTGTGGGGAAATCACTAATCCTATATATCTCTGCAACAACAGCCGCCCTGGGGGCCCTTTTAGCCCAACATGATGAAAAGGGAACCGAGCGGGCTATCTACTACATCAGTAGAACAATGGTGGGACATGAGCTCAATTACACGTCAATAGAGAAAGCTTTCCTAGCATTGGTATTTGCAGCTCAGAAATTCAGACACTACATGCTAGCGCACCAAATCAAGTTGATTGCCAAAATAGACCCTCTAAAGTACCTATTGACAAAAGCAACACTTACAGGTAGAATGGCTAAGTGGGTAATGATATTATCTGAACATGATATCGAGTATGTAGAATGAAAAGCCATAAAAGGACAAGTCATTGCGGATCAGCTGGCAGAAGCTCCCCTCTACACAGATAATCCACTCATATCAGAATTCCCAGATGAGTCTCTTTTTAACCTTGATGCAATAGACCACTGGAAGCTATACTTTGATGGCTCTCACACACAACATGGGTCAAGAGCTGGTGTATTTTTCATCACGTCGCAAGGAGACTGCATACCTAGATCATACAAGCTGGCATTCCCTTGTACGAACAATATAGCAGAATATGAGGCTTTGACCATAGGACTCAAGATTGCAGCACAATGGCGAATCATGGCACTAAAAGTCTATGGCGACTCGCAACTTATCATCAACCAAGTCAACGGTGAATACCAAACCAAGGATGATAAGCTCACACCATACAAGAAGGTGGTAGAAAGCCTCAAGGAATCTTTCATCGATATTACCTTTGAGCAGATACCAAGGACAAACAACAAAGCGGCTGATGCAATGGCGACAATTGGATCCTTACTCAACATCCCTCGTAACGTCTCGAAACATGAATTCCTCATAGAGCAGCTTCTCGTACCCACATTCGAGGTACCAGAGTCAGAATACGCATGTGAACTCATTGGTCCCGGTGATCTTTGGTATCATGATATATAAACCTACCTAAAGTTAGGAATCCTCCCCACTGACATCAGCCCGAACCTAAAACGCACTTTCATCAAAAGAACTTCACGATTCGTCATCCTAGGAGAGACCCTCTTCCGTAGGAGTACCGATGGAACCCTGTTACGTTGTTTAAAACCCGAGGAAGCCCTGACTGCTCTAACTGAGGTACACAATGGCACGTGTGGGTCACACTCAAGTGGTATGACCTTGGCTAAAAAGTTGCTAAGAACAGGGTACTACTGGCCGACGATGGAAAAAGAGGCACACAATTTTGTCAGAAAATGCTTGCAATGCCAACAGCATGGAGATCTTATTCATGCACCAGCTCAAGAACTGCATCCTATTGTTACACCTTGGCCCTTTTCACAATGGGGGCTTGATCTCATTGGTAAAATATCACCCACCTCATCCAATGGCCATAAATTCATTATCACCGCCACCGAATACTTCACTAAGTGGGTCGAAGCAATTCCCATGACCTACATCACCGAAAAGCAGATATCCAAGTTTATCCTGAATTACCTCATTTGTCGGTACGGTGTCCCCCAATCCATTATCTCTGATAATGGGACGCCCTTCAAGAATCAGGATGTCCGTGACTTGTGTGAAAAATTCAAAATCAAGCATCGCTTTTCCACTCCATATTATCCACAAGGCAATGGCCAAGCAGAAGCTACAAATAAAACCATTTTGAAAATCCTCAAGAAAACAGTCAATGACTCTGGTCATGACTGGCATCTGCAGTTAAATCCCGCCTTATGGGCCTACCGCACCAGCATCCGCACGCCAACAGGCGCCACCCCATTCTCTCTGGTCTACGGATCAGAGGCCATACTCCCCATTGAGATCGAGCTCCCATCACTAAGGATATCACTGCAAAACCTTATCACAGATGAGGAATACAGGGTCACAAGACTCAATGAGCTGGAATTACTAGATGAAAGGCGCATGGATGCCCTTAATCATCTACAAGTGTACTAGAATCGCCTAAAAAGGAGCTACAACAAGAACATCAGACAACGCACTTTCCAAGTTGGTGACCTCGTGCTGAAAAAAAACCAAAAGAACGTGCCAAATCCAGATACAAAGGGAAAATTTGAGCCCAACTGGCTGGGACCTTTCATCATCACTGCAAGTTACACATCAGGGGCATATCAACTAGCAACACCAGAAGGCGAGCCTCTGCAGGAGCCTCTGAATAGCTCTCATCTCAAAAAGTTTTATGCCTAAACATTGCAAGGTATAGAACCAGAAAATTACAAAAACAATCAGAAAAAGTCCTGAAAAAATGGTTACCTCGATGAAAACCTAGCAAACAGGCATCTTGGTGACAACAAAAAAAATCAAAAGATCAAAAAATCCAAAAAAAATCAGAAAAGGATTGAAAAATAGTAAAGAGAAAAAATCGTCCTCTAGTGAAAACCACTTCGGTGGCGCTTTGGGCAAATACCTTGGTGAAAACCTGGCAAACAGGCATCAAGTGTAAATAAAGTACCTTCCCCATCTATCAGAATCTGCACAACTCATCCACTCCATCACATTCCACTTATCCGCTCGCATCCATACCATAGCCTGCGTTGGTATCTGTACTATATTCCACCATCGGAACTACTTGGCATTTCAAAGGTCAGTCTGTCCCGCCTTTATCTAAGTAGTCTATCGCACCACACTGGGGGCACGTTCTCGCAACATCGGATCGGATTCATGTATATTCTCGTGATCTTTTTCAAAATTCATCAAAAAATTCCAAAAACATTCAAAAAACTCATTCAAAAATTCCAAAAACATTCAAAAAACTCATTCAAAAAACCAAAAACATTCAGAAAAATCATCAAAAATCCAAAAACATGTCGAAATATCAGAAAATCTTTAAAAATTTCATCATTAAGTCTTGTCATTTTTTTTCTACCTTATCGAACTACGTCGTCTCTGAGCTTGAACGTAGGCAACGTTGATCTTTGATCATCCCCTGAGACGGTTGGGTCA
This sequence comes from Sequoiadendron giganteum, assembly GCA_007115665.2. NCBI lineage: Eukaryota > Viridiplantae > Streptophyta > Pinopsida > Cupressales > Cupressaceae > Sequoiadendron > Sequoiadendron giganteum. The sequence goes on along the minus strand of CM021103.1, from coordinate 22,776,306 downwards.
GTCCTTTAGGCGTCCGTCGCATTGGCAATCCGTTTGCCCATCTAGTCTGCATCCTAAGTCAGTCCTTTAGGCAATAAAATGGCAATCCATTTGTCCATATTATCATCAAGTCAGTCCACCACCAGTCGAACTACGTGGTCTCTGCGTATATAACGTAGGCAAGGCTAATCTATGGATCAGCTCCCGAGACCCCTAGGATAGGTCTTTAAGTTAGTCTGTTCGTTGTAAAATCTTGAAAATACCAAAAACATTGGAAAATCTTGAAAATACCAAAAACATTTGTAAAATTCCAAAAATACCAAAAACAGCCTCAAAACATTTGAAAAAACCAAAATGGTGCATCCATTTCATCTCGCTTTCACTCGTGATTGTCATCACTCATAATAAATCATCGTCGCTTTCACCCTTTGGTGAGTTAGTCAGAAGCAAGTTTAGTAGGTTCTAAAGTGAACGCCTAATCGTCAAAGTCTCGAAGGTCTAAGTCAGTAAGTTAGCAAGTTGGTCAACTCGGAGTATCAATAGCTTATCATGCAATCAGTCTCACCAAAACCCTGATCACTACATGTCCTAGGATGAAGCTTTCCTGCGATGGACATAAGCATCAGGTACCCCACAGTAGTTTAGTCTTGGCTAGCGATACGAAGAACATCAGCTTGTTTGTTTACTTTATTTTAGTCTTTTAGACTTATCTTATTTTGCGCTCATTCCAAGGACCTCTCGATGATGCCTAAACAAAACTGGTTTAGAGAGAAAGGAATGGGGCAACGATCAGTATCTTTTTATCTGCTGTGCTTGTTGGATATTCTTGTAAAATAACTTCATCACGCATACTTTGTTTTGTTTGTAGGAAGGATGTTTTAGGTATCTTGTTGACCACATAAGAAGGCTTGCCTTTTTATGTTTTGGCCCGAGATGTCTAGAATATCTGAACTGCATTCTGAATAAGGTTATGTCTGTCAAGTGTGAACAAGAGTACTCCTATCTGATTGTCGAGTCAAAGTCCATCACACTAGGCGCAACGCCATCCTGGTTCTTAATACCTTGATGCATCGCACCTACATGTGTTATCAAACATAAAGAAAGGTACGCTCTCTCCCATCCCTGGATAAGCAACACATCATCATCATTCATCGTCATATCCAATAAAGTCTTGATGACTAGGAGACTTGTTGGACTTCTTCATCTTCTTGAATTTAAGGGTTCATCCCTCTCATTCTTCTATCTTCTGTCACACTAACAATGCATCCATCTTGCATCCGTATTCTCATTTCGCATAATCATGTCATACCATCATATCAGGACAACATCATCCATCTCATCCATCTCACATGCATTGCATAATCATTTAAAGTTGTTTACGATAATATAAATTTGTTATCCTAAGCATCTTCCAAACATCTCATTTTCATCATCATTATCATATAGTCTAACCATCCATACATCCATTTTGAACCTCTTTGTCGCGAGATCCACCTCAAATTGTATCTTTTCGCTCGATCTCTCGAGGGGGCAATGTACTAACGTACTTATTTTCCACTGGGGCATCCGAAAAAACCAAAGAATTTTTTAATTTCGATGCCGACAACATCATTCTTTGAACCAATGCAACGAGTACATTGCTTCAAAGAGGGGCAAAATGTAGACATCCAAAAATAACATTATGCATTCCACTGTAACTAACATCATGCATTCGTTTCTTCTACTAATCAATTAAAGCAATTTATTGATTTAATCCTAAGGTTCATCAAGCTTAATTAAATAAATCAAATTATTTAATTAAGTTCCTAAGGTTCTTCTTATTTGATTTAATAAATCAAACTGATTTAAAATCAAATATCAAATCCCTAAAATCCCCTAAGTTAATTAATCTAAATTAATTAACTTCTAATCATAATTATCATTCTCTAGCTTTTGACTCAACTAGAGTCAAATCTAAACTCCTAACTAACCCACCCACTTGCATCAATAAATCAATTTATTGATTTATTAAAAAGAGTTATTTTCCCTCAATAACTCTCATCTTTGACTTTTTTGAACAAAGATTATTCCCCCCAAAACCCTCAACAACATGCATTTATTGACATTTTTCAAATTTGAATGGGCACATTGGCCAAAACTTGCACAAGCTTTGACCAATCCCATCATGCCAAGTGTCTCTATTCTATTGGAGGGGATTTAGTCCCACATTGGCTAAACTTGGCCTCTCTTCTCTCAACTTCTTCTATAAAAGCAATGCATCTTCTCTCATTTTACAACACAATTTGAAGGCATCTAAACTATAGGCAACTTGAGCTCATAGCAACTCATTGTCTATCTCATTTGGCTTAGAAAGGGATTGGGAAAGGGCTCTCTCACATCTTCATGGAGGCCACCAATCCATCATAGAATAGAATAGGTTGTATTTCCTTTTCTCCATGCATGTTTGATCTAGTTTTAGCATTTTATTTGGAGAAATGAACCATGTTATTCTATGAGGATGACTGAATCTACACAATCAATGTGTAAGATTTCACCATCCTATAGGTGCATTACGAGGAATTAAGGTTTCTAGGTTTATTTATGCAAGTTATGCCCTAATTTTCCTGAAATAACTTCATACTAACCGACCTAAGGGTTTTAGAGACCAAAATCCCGAAAGAAATTAACTTAAAATTGAAATTTATGCCACATCCACTTGGGCATTTTTCATTGTTTTTCCGTAATTAAAGTATTATGGGTATGTGCAAGATCATGATTGGCCAAAAAGTGGCAATGGGAAAAAAATTACACTTTGGATTGACTCAAAAACGCAGAAATGTTGAGTTGACTATTTTTAGGCTCGGGTGTTAGTACATTGCTCCAAAGCAATGCCCAAACCTATTTTTACAAATCTGATATTTGATTTGAGCAAACTATATAAATAAAAAGTAGTGACCTATTAAAGTCATTTCACACATTTTGAACGCGGGCGCATAGGGAGAAGTCGAAATCAGATATCCGTTTTCACCAGATATCCGATTTGAAAGGTAATTTTTTGGTTTTTTTAATGTTTTAATCAATTTTTCAATTAGATTTTTATAATTTTAAGTAGTTTTTATGATTTTTTTTTCAAAAGTAGGGTTTTTTATTGATTTTTATTAAAAACTAGAGTTGTTGATGTATTTTTATCAAAAACTAGAGTTTGTTATGGATTTTTGTGAAAAAGTAGGGTTTTTTTGGGATTTTTATTAAAAACTAAAGTTTTTTTACAATAATTTTATTTATATTGTGTAATTTCAATTAGATTAATTAGTTTTTAACTTTAATCAGGTATTATGGCTAAGAATGAAAATGCACAAATGCAAAATGCTCCATCACCGCTGCATCCAAATGCTCCACCACCTCCACAGCCACCAATTGAAGACTTAATTGGTAAAAAATTGGGGCAATTGAGGGGCATTTGTGAAGTTTATAAGACAATCCCTCGATTGAGAGATATGACAAAACATTGAAGGAAATAATTAAAAATATAGAAACCCACTCCACCCAACATAATTCCTTTCATTTGTGGCGAGAAAACGTGAGGGAATATTATGCATGTGGATTGTCTTACGCTGATGTGAAAGATCTCCAAATAACCAAAGCCCAAATAGCCTCTTTACTTGTTAGCCCTCACACCAGTTTTCCAGTGAATGTTAATAAACCAAAACTTTCTATAAAATGGTGCACGAATGGGGACATTGTAGATAAATTTCAGGATCGTTGGTGTATGGTTTTTGATAAACCATCGAACAACAATTTTGATATACAATTTTACTATATTAAAAAATTATATGTTGAGTTTGTGTTAGGGCATCATGTCAATTACTTTGACATTAAACCCTTCTAGGGCATCGGTGGAGGTATGCCCCAGGATAGACCAGGGGCAGTTAGAGTAGTCTCGCACCCATATGTTCCCCCTCCTCCCCTTCCTCCGCCACCTCCAGTACATCATCTAGAGATTATCCAGGATGATGCCACATAGACTATTCAAGCTATTCACTCTTTGAGTGTTCATTTGGTTTTGCATGCTTCTACAGTAGCTCAGCCACATTCTTGTGATGTTGGTGAAGGCTCGACTTTTGCTGCATCATCCTCCTCAATTTCACATATTTGTGTGCCACATACTTTCACTATGTGCCACTAGATATGCTTGGGTCCTCTTGTACAACCCACTAAGCATCCCTTGGACACTTATGATTATGACCTCCATGATGTGGATATTATAGATCAGTCGTAGGGGAGTGGAGTGTACCCTACAGAGTCTTCTCCTGCTAGAGAGGGGGATGTTGGAATAGTGACACAGGTAAGATTTAAGTTGTAAATTCATAACTTGCATTTGTTTTTAAATGAATATTAATAAGAGATAGTATCAAGTACTAATATTTGTTTACATGGTCTATTTAACAGTTGATGTTTGAGGAGGATCTTACATGTGTTACTGATAGCACCCTTAGGGCCATTTCATTTCGCCTTGACATGCACACACTATATATTTTTGCACTCACTCGTTTACATTTTTTATTATATACTTTCTTGTCATTTGAACTGTCATTAATGAAATTATATAATAACTTATATGTTTATCTTATTTTCCTCTTATAGGAAATACCTAGTGCAAGTGAGGTGCAGCGTTGTCTAGATTATGGAGGCACAGATTTAGATAAGGGGAAGGTAATTGAACTCAAATTGGATTGAATTAATATTTTTAAGATCTTATATTGATTATACATATATCGACATAGATTGGTAGTTTCATATGTACTTGTCATTTTTATGTATAGGCAATTATGAGCTATACATCATTGTTGACAAGTGACACAATGCTTGAAGGATTAGGTATTAGAACACCTCAAGGAGGAGGTGTCGAAACACTCGAAGGAGATAAAGAAAAAGATCAGCCTAACGAGGTATGTGTTTATTTTATTTCGTGTTTGGTAAATATGTCCCTATTACCAATAATCATATGCTAACTTGGATTAATTTTATTTTTTTGTTCAAATATATAGATTGGCATTTCAAAAGTTGGTTTGGTATATTCTAGGACTCCTAACCCTTTGAAGAGACATATATTTCAGGTAATCAAGATTTCAATTTTAGAGTTCAATTAAAATTCAATTTATATTGATTTTGATGTTAATTATTCGATTTTAAATTATAGAGTATAACTAATCTCAATTATGGTTTGAATTTTTCTTTTGTAGCTACCTTCAGAGCCAATGAGTGCCTCAAAGAGGCTCCATTTTGATGATCCACCAATAGTTTAGGATGAGATAGACATTTAGGCATGTAAATTTTGAATAGATATTGAGATGGCATATGCCACATTTTGTAAAACTTTGTTTGAGTTGGTGTCGATGTCATTTTTGTATATGGACATAAACTTGATTATTGGATAATTTGATATATAGAAGTTGGCAATCGAAATTTAATTTGTTCCTCATGTGCAAGATTAAACTCTTTGAAAATTTTATCTTGAGCAATGGTTAAATATCAATATACAATAGCATAAAAAAGAATGGTTATATTATGTAGTTTATATTTGTATCATTGATTACATTGCATTGCACATATTTCAAACTCAAAGCATTACTTCACATTGCATAACTAACAATTAGATGTTGATAGATGAAAAAAAATTCAATTACAATATAGTTTTTAAAAAGTCAACCTAAGCAGTTATGCAATTACTTCACATTGCATAACTAAAAACTAGGAGCAGCTGTCAATTGCATTTTCTTTTCATGGAATCCTATGAGACCACATTTCTTTGAAAAAAAAATTCAAATAGTCCATTGTCTTGTCTATGCTACCACATTTTTCATACATGTCTACCAAAGCTTTTTATCAAACAGTTCACTGGCTTGTTGGTATGGCTTATTAGAACTTATATGCTCTGTCCTCACTCGATCCTTAAATCACTTCATTCCTTCTTAATTTTTTCTACTTAAACTTAAAACATCATTGTATTATGCTGCCTCATAATTTGTCTTACATTTTCTTTGTAAAATCACCAATTTTCCCTTGTTTTTGCCCCTTCCAACTAGGGTTTCACACTTTTACTCTTCTTGGGTTACTCTTAATCACTCAGACCTCTTAAACACCATTAAATACACTTTTTCAAACAATTTCCAACAAGTTCCAACCTATTTTCATTCAACTTCTCACAAACTCACTCTCTAGCCTTACTCAAAAGGCATAAAAATCTATGTTTCTTAATAGGCTAGCCTTCTCAGACCACTCTAATCCCTTTATCACCCCTAAAAACTTGTTCCTATGCCTACCCCTATCTAATTCATTCCCATTCATCTGATGTACATCCTATACATAAGGAGGAATGGCCTTATCAATTCATGAAATCTTACATGTTTTAGGTGCTCCTGCACCATACTCCTCGGGTACAAAATATTTATGCCCCATAAATCACTCCATAGGTCTACTCCTATCTTCTTCACAATCCTTTCAAACCCACTCCAAGTCACTTGCATGGAAATCTTCATCCGAGAGATTTTGTACCCTTCATGCTTTGTGTTGTCCTGGTCTTGCCATGCTTGATCCTTCTCAAATGGATCTTCTTGCTGCTATTTTTCTTCACTGACACCTGAAAATGGTGTTTCCCAAGCTTTGACACCTGCACACAAAAATTCAGTACACAAATCTAATCATCCATACATTATTATCTCTATTTCATGCTCTTCCATAAGCTTTTCCCAACTAGACATGTATCTCTACCCTTCAACTCTTCTCTTCACAATATTTCTCAGGTTCCTTATGGTTAGAACCATCCCCAAAGTAGCATACATCTACCACACAACCAAATATGACAACCAAGGACAATCCCATTTCCTAACACCATATTCCTCAAACTCTTCTTCTCTAGCCTTCACTAGGCCACTCACCATCAACTCTTCCTCTCTAGTTTCCCACCTAATCTACTATTTGCAAGATTACACATTTGAAGGTTGATAGGTTGAGAGGTTAGGTGTGATCTATTTATGCTAAATAAGGTCAATGAAGACCATTTAAGGTGTATTAAGTTGAATTTTTGAGTCTAGGGGTCCAATATGCCAAAAATGCATTATTGCTTCAAAATTGTCAAAATTGCGATGTAGTCTTTTGAAGGAAAATTATTAAAATTGTAAGGCGAAGTGCAAGATAGGATTCTAGAAGTTGTGGTAGGGTTGAAATAAAGTTTTTTGACTAGTTTTTTGCAACAAGCTATGGTCTCGTGGCTTTTTTTCGCACAAATATCAACGTTGGAGTTTGATTAGAGGCTGAAAACTACTTGTAAGGGAATCAATAAATCTTGTTCTACAACTCGTATGACCAAACCGATTGTTCCATCATGTACAGATGGGTACGTTTAGGTTATTTATGGTTCCCTTTCACACCCAAATAGGCCGAAGCAATTTGAGCTACTTTCAATCAGCAAAATCCCTTAAGAGTCCAAAGTGTAGAAGGGCAGCAATCTTTGACAAACTGTTACTCAAAAATCATGATGCTTACAGAATCTTCATCGATGCTTACAAAATCTTAATCTAAGGCTGTGGGATTGTGTTGGGACCATCTACAATAACCTCTCTCGGTTTTTTCTATCTCAAAGGTGTTTTCCTATGGTGATGAGTTTTTAGTTGAGGGAAAAGTTGTTAGATGCAAGCAGTGTAAAGGTTCAAAGTGGTGCAACTTTCATTCTCCAACTTGTACGACCAAATAACCTATTCCAACGCATCTATATGGGAACTTTTATGCTAGGGATGGTCCTCTTTTGCACCCAAATATGCTGAATCACTCTGAGCTACATCGGACCGATGATTTCCCTTAAGAGTCCAAAGTGCTAAAAGGAAGCAATCTTCGAAGGACTATTTCTTGAAAATTTTGACACTTACAGACTCTTTTTCTGAGGATATGGGATCATTTTGGGACCATCTACAATAACCTCTCTCAATTTTTTCTATCTCAGAGGTTTTTTCCCGTGGTGATGAGTTTTCAGTTGAGGGAAAAGTTGTCAAATGCAACCAGTGTAAAGTTGCAAAGTGGTGCAACTTTCATTCTCCAACTCATATGACCAAACAGATTGTTCCAAAACTTCTGGATTGGTATTTTTATACTATGTATGGTCCTCTTTCACACCTAAATATGCCGAATCACTCTGAGCTACATTAGACCAGCGATTTCTCTTAAGAGTCCAAAGTGTAAAAAGCAAAAATATTTGAAGGGATATTTCTCAGAAATCATGATGCTTATAGACTCACTGTCTGAGGATATAGGATCATGTTGGGACCATCTACAATAACCTCTCTCAGTTTTTCTATCTCGGAGGCATTTTCCCGTGGTGATGAGTTTTTAGTTGAAGGAAAGTTGTCAAATGCAAGCAATGTAAAGTTGCAAAGTGGTGCAACTTTCATTCTCCAACTCATGCAACCAAACAGACTCTTCCAACACGTCTAAATGGGCATGTTTACACTAGGGATGGTCCTCTTTTGCACCCAAATATGCGAAATCAATCTGAGCTACATTGGACCGACGATTTCCCTTAAGAGTCTAAAGTGTTACAAAGCAGCAATCTTCAAAGGGCTATCTATCGAAAACTGTGATGCCTACAAACTCTTCATCTGAGGATATGGGATCATGTTGGGATCATCTATAATAACCTCTCTCAGTTTTTTCATAAGGGATCATGTTGGGACCATCTACAATAACCTCTCTCATTTTTTGCTATCTCGGAGGCATTTTCCCATGGTGATGAGTTTTCAGTTGAGGGAAAAGTTGCCAAATGCAAGTAGTGTAAAGTTGCAAAGTGGTGCAACTTTTATTCTCCAACTCATACAACCAAATGGAATGTTCCAACACGTCTGGATGGGTACATTTACGCTAGATATGGTCCTTTTTTGCACCAAAATATGCCGAATAACTCTAAGCTACATTGGACCAGCAATTTCCCTTAAGAGTCCAAAGTGTTAAAAGGCAGCAATCTTTGAAAGGCTATTTCTCAAAAATCATGATGCTTACAGACTCTTTGTATGAGGATATGGGATTGTGTTGGGACCATCTACAATAACCTCCCTCAGTTCTTCTATCTCAGAGGCATTTTCCCATGGTGATGAGTTTTCAGTTGAGGGAAAAGTTGTCAAATGCAAGCAGTGTAAAGTTGCAAAGTCGTGCAACTTTCATTCTCCAACTCATACGACCAAACGGACTATTCCAATACATATGGATGGGTAATTTTATGCTAGGTATGGTCCTCTTTTGCACCCAAATATGCCGAATCACTTTGAGCTACATTGGACCGACGATTTCCCTCAAGAGTCCAAAGTGCTAAAAGGCAGCAATCTTTGAAGGGCTATTTATTAGAAACCATGATGCTTACAGACTCTCTGTCTAAGGATATGGGATCATTTTGGGACCATATACAATAACCTCTCTCATTTTTTTCTATCTCAGAGTCATTTTCCCGTGGTGATGATTTTTTCAATTGTCAGAAAAGTTGTCAAATGCAAGCAGTGTAAAGTTGCAAAGTGGTCCAATTTTCATTCTCCAACTCATATGACCAGACATATTGTTCCAACATGTCTGTATGGGTACATTTATGCTAGGTATGGTCCTCTTTTGCATCCAAATATGCAAAATCACTCTAAGCTACATTGGACTGATGATTTCCCTTAAGAGTCCAAAGTGCTAAAAGGAAGCAATATTTGAAGGGCTATTTCTCAAAAACTATGATGCTTACAAACTCTTCGTTTGAGGATATGGGATCATGTTGGGACCATCTGCAATAACCTCTCTCAATTTTTTCTATCTCGGAGAAATTTTCCCATGGTAATGAGTTTTCAGTTGAGGGAAAAGTTGTCAAATGCAAGCAGTGTAAAGTTGCAAAGTGGTGCAACTTTCATTTCCAACTCATACGACCAAATAAACTGTTCCAACAAGTTTGGATGGGTACGTTTACGCTATTTATGGTCCTCTTTTGCACCCAAATATGTCGAATCACTCTGAGCTACATTAGATCAGTGATTTCCCTTAAGAGTCCAAAGTGCTAAAAGGCAGCAATATTTGAAGGGCTATTTCTCAGAAACTGTGACACTTACAGATTCTTCATATGAGGCTATGGGATCGTGTTGGGACCATCTAAAATAGCCTCTCTCGGGTTTTTCTATCTCAGAGGTGTTTTCCCATGGTGATAAGTTTTCAATTGAGGGAAAAGTTGTCAGATGCAAGCAGTGTAAAGTTGCAAAGTGGTGCAACTTCTATTCTCTAACTCGTACAACCAAACAGACTGTTCCAAAAATTCCAAATGGATATGTTTATGCTAAAGATGGTCCCCTTTTGCACCCAAATACGTCGAATCACTCTGAGCTACATTGGACCGACGATTTCCCTTAAGAGTCCAAAGTGCTAAAAGGCCATACCATCTATTGTACGGTTTGTAGCTCGATGGTATGGCCATGGTAGATTTTATTAGGACTGTATAAGGTGAATATGTAGGTTTAAAGAGATGGAAAGTTCTATAGTTGAGTTGGTGAGTTGCCATACATGGAAAAAATGAGTGAAATTAGGTGAAAAATGGTGGTTACAACATGCTAATGTCAATGAAATGTGGGGGCAGCACTATTTAAGGTTGGATCAAGCTTCTACAAGTCCTAATAGACGTTTTTGATGAGTTTATAGGGTGTGGCAAGGTTTGGGGAGTGAAGTTGTACCCAAGTTTGGTTTTGACGATCAAATTGGAGTTTAAATCATCTTTAATTGTAATTGTGTTGTTTAAAGCCACCTAGCTCTTGCATCAGAAAAATCTTGCCCAATCAACTTGAACAACATGCACACCCAAATACCTTGTTTCAACTTTGCTAGATCAAGGAATCAATTACATGGGAAATGACCTTCACATGAACTTTTTACATTTTTGTTTTTGGAAAAAGTGGCAAGCCATTGTAATTTATTATATATAAATAGGAGATATTACAAAACCTGGTTCAAATGATCATAGTGACAAGATAGAACTGGGAAGAAAACCTTCAATTGTAGCTCGATTAAGTACAAAAATCTCTTTACATTTTAAACATACCCTTTATACAACGCCAGACATTTGACCCATATTTCAAAAAACATCACTAGATATAGATTATGCATATACACAGTTATGACCTTTTTACATTGTTTCACATTTCAAATTTCAAATTTTATAAATTTTTCCTATTGGAGGCATTCAGGGCACAGTCTTCCACAAGAGTAGTATGTTGACGTTCCAGAGTGATAAGCACTTGTACAAACCACCAAGGTAGTAGTTAAACTACATACAATAGAAAAGATGCTTAGAATAACCAGTCTATATTATTGTAATATGTCACATACCTCGAGCTGAAAGGATCAGAGTTGCCTATTGTTGCAGCAAGTCCATGATCAATCATGCCAAGAATATCGCAAAATTTGTCAAATGATAAATCTATATTGTCACAAAAAAAAGATGCTTAGACTAAAAAATCTATATTAATCTAAACAACTTGAATAATGATGAATTGGTAATGCAAACTATAAAAGATGCTTAGAATAACCAATCTATATTATTCTAAATGACCTAATTGATGATGAGATGGTAATGCAAACTATAAAATATGCTTTGAATTTAACCAATCTATATTATTGTAATTTTTCGCATACCTCTTTGAAAGGATTAGAGCTAGCTATTGCAGGTCCATAATCAATCGTGCCAAAAATATCCCAAAAGTACATACAAAATATCACTATTAAAGACACCGACATTGCAATAGTATACAAAATATTAGTATTAAGTAAAGAAAAGTAATGAACTTAAGCATAATGAACCTAAGCATTATACCTTCCATTCTTGAATATTCTATTCAAGCATGCCTGGAGGTTCATCTCTTTGCATAAGAGTATCCAATATTGCTTCATGGTCAGCATTACTAAGTGTTCATAGTTGTTTTGTCTTTGGTTTGGCATGATGCTTCAACAACTTAACATTTGTTGCTATAACAAGGTGTGAATACATGAGAATGGTTTTGTGTTTCTCATAGTCTTCAAATGCAAGTATTCCATTCTTTCTAATCATGTATGTTTGCAACCAAGTTCTTGCAACCACAACTGAATATGTAGGATACACGAACCCATCATCATCTTCCATCGATTGTGTTATCTTGTGTTTTACCCGCACATATCGATCCAACCAATATTCTGATCTCTCTTCATTCCCCTACGAAGCAACAATTGCAAAAACATGTCCTGGTTGTAGTAGATCTGAAAGCCAGTTGTAATCAAGTGAACTTTCCATTGTGTCATTTTTCATGGATATAGTTTGAGATAAAGGAGTTAGATACTATGGAACCCATGTATCCACCCACTCACTTGACTCACATTGATCCCACTCACACTGAATACAACTCTGACAAAAACAAGCCAATTATCATGTCCAAATGGTCCATGTTCTTGCATCTGAGTTTTGAAATGAATGCATCTTTGAAGAATCTTTGATTGTATGACAATTCAATCTACCTCCCACTGTACCCTCCTCAACCAACCAAAATAATTTGTGCACTGTTGTATCAAGTGTCCCTCCTTGTGACAATGTTGAACTACACCAATCAATAATAGAACATGCATCACTAAATTTTTCTCCTAAAATCTTCAATTTCTCCTTAACTAGAGCTCTCTTTACACATGCACCTACTCCATCATGCTCCCCTTTCCCATGCCCAACTTCAAAAAAACTCCAAATATTAGGTACACCCCTCTCTACATGCATTCTACCCAACCAATAAAACATACAAGCATTCTTGAATTGACCTGTGTAGTTATCTGACCAAATAAGATGTCGGCCCAATGCTATATCATGCTCTTGCAAGAACTCAAAAAAAATCTTGAAAAAATGTTGGACATGCTCGGACAAGTGAGATCTATCATCACTCATATAAAAATGATACTCTCTGATTATCTTTTGATCCTCCTCTATACTATCAAGTGCATGTCTAAATGTTATGTGGACAAAAATAGCAATCTAAATGGAATTGTAATACTAAGATTGTACCTCATTTTTTGGTTGCAATGTGTAGTTTTCTTCAAAATCAACCACTGATATAATAGTGCCAATCAGAAAAGAGTCCTTACATATTATGAATTGTTGATCCAACCACTAAGACCTATGACTATGCCTTGCATACTTGTAGAAAATATTGTCCTTAAAATCTGAAATAAAATCAGCAACACTGCATTCTTTTGTAACCAACTTGCATCTAGAACCTTCACCTCCACTCTGCAAAGTATATTTGACTATCTCATATCTCTTTTTCTCAACAAGATTCTTTCCAAATTCATGTTTGGAACCCTCATGAAAATATTGAACAATCTTTGACAAGCCACCACATTGTGAGAACTTCACATTTAAACAATCATTTCTATAGAAAAAGGAACAATCATCTCTAGAACATAAAAATACAAGTCCCTTGATGATTTCGGAAGATGCATTGCACCACACTCCTGCAAAATTTCATTAGTATGCAAAGTAGAATGGATATAGCATAATATTTCATGGTACATTGAAAACTTCACATGGTATTTGCAACAACAAGTATTACAAATCTTAAGAGGCACACAATAAAATGGCTTCAAACCTTCAAAATTCCTTTGCGATATTTCCATATTTGGATGTGTTTAAATAAATTTGTTGAACAACATTGTTTGGCTTGATTCTAACAAATGTTTAGGATGCGGTGTACGGTCTCGATTTCCAATTCTTAACTTTAAAATGTCCTTTGCATTGGGTGATACTCTAGAGTTATCATGCCAAAATTGTTGAATTACCTGCTTTACATTATCGGTTAGCTTCTTACCAACACGTGGAATCCTCCTTGCAAAAGCCCATGTATCATTTTCAAAAGGATCATCTATTCTTTCTCTTCTTGAAAGTGCTCTATCCAAAGTTTTACAATTTATGTCAAAATCAATACAAGTTTGTTTCATAAAGTGAGCCTTTTTCAATTGATGGCTTACTAGGGCAGTTGTAATGACTCTCCGAGCAGCTCTCTTATGTTTTTCATTGTTCCTTTTTCCAATAGACTTGAGAGCATTAAAAATATTTTTGAACATTTAATAGAATTTTTTTTGGTCTTCTTGTTCACACGAATCTTCAATTTGGCTGGCAAAGGTCTCATCTTTTGCATCTTCAGCAATTGTACAAAAATTTGGCATTGCTCGATCAATTTCTTATCGCTAAAATACTGGTTGAAAAGTCTTATATCCCACAACCAAATAGTTTGTGTTGACCTCTTGCCTTCAAAATTGTTTATAATGTTACCATCAATTTCAACTAACCATTTAGGGGTCCTTGAAGGTATTGAATTTTGAATATGTCTTTCTTCCACACAAGGTTCTTCATTTCTCATGTAATCTGGTGAAACATAATTTACACTTGCTTCAATATTATGTTCAACATCTTCATTTCCAACATTTTCACCTTGAACATTTTCAATATCAATTTGAATAATTTCATTCCCAATTTCAATATCATTTTCAACATATTCAATTCCAACATTTTCACCTTGAACATTTTCATTTCCAATTTGAATATCATGTTCAACATCTTCAATTCCAACATTTTCACCTTGAACATTTGCAATCTTAATTTGAACATTTTCATTCCCAATTTCAATATCATGTTCTACATTTTCATCTTGAAATTCTTCACCTTGAACATATTCAATTTCCTCTTCACTTGAAAGACCATAGGTCTCAAGTTCACCAATACTTAACATACCTTGTCTTTCTTCCTATGACCTTCTCTATCTCTTTGTCTATATTCTTCAATTTTTTATTTTGTAAGCTTTCTCTTATGTTTTTTCTTCTGAAGACTGTTGCTCCCCATTATACCTCATAAAAGATGCTAAAAAATCATTCCTTATGACAAATTTGAGTACAAGATGCTCCAAAAAGTTGATCTTTGTCTCTTCCTATCTGAAACCGCACATTTGTCACCTATAAAGTGCTGCAAACAGAATGTAGGGTCCGTTGGAATGCACAAAAATGGCCCACATGGGGTTTTTTCTATGGCCCACAAATCCGATATCCGATATAATCAAATATCTGATTTGGAAAACATTTTCAAATGTTTTGCAATGGTAATATTTTAGCTCTACACATTGGAGTTTTACAAATTGAATATCCGATTTGTGCCCACATAGACCTAAGGGTTAATGGTAGATAGTGGGAGAGTGGGAGATTGAGAGGGAGAGAGGGAGAGAGGGAGAGGCAGAGAGGGAGAGAGAGAGAGGGTTTAGGGTTGAGGGAGAGAAGGAGAGGGAGAGGGAGAGAGGGAGAG
>CM021103.1:22645461-22760884 GCA_007115665.2 Sequoiadendron giganteum | reverse complement strand
TTGAAATAATATAGATAACTTATTCAAATTTTTATGTCAAGTTGCCTAACTCTGATTTTTCTGAATTTTCATTGCCACTTAAGGGCCTATTTTTTCCATGATGATCCTACACATACCCTTATTATTTGTGTTTATTGTGATTGTCTTCATAAAACAATGTAAGATAAGTCTTGTATGAGTATTAAGGATTCATGAAAGGGTTAATTTAGTGATGACAAGCCTAGGAGAGCATAAAAATGTTTTACAACACTTCGTCAAAAGGCTTGGAAAGATGTAAAAAGGGACTGAAAATGGTCCAAATTCCATAGGCAAAGGTCCAAATGAGTGAAAAGTGTCAAGGTATACACTTTTTTGTGACACATTTAGCCCCCACTTTAGTGAGAGTGTGAACTTGCTTCAAACTCACACTAAAGTAGCCCAATGGAGATGGCAAAGAATGACAGAGAAGAAGAATGGAAAAGATGAAGGAGGTGGTCAAGCCCCCAAGGATTTGAGATTCTAAGTCAACTTGAAATTAGTGCAAAATACATTCAAGGGTGACTGCATTACTAAAAAATGAGATGCATGGTCATGCAATGACAAGGATTAGTGTGAAGACAATAAGAAGATATGTGCTCACTCTGGGGCCACAGAACATCAAGTTGTCCATAGGGTGATTTGTCCCAAGAGAAGGTGATAAACATACACATGGTTGGTATGCAATCATAAAGGTGGCTATGGGGAAAGTCGTACCGCTTGTTGGGCTTGCCACTCAAACCATACCAAAGTTATACCTGGTGATAACTTTGATAAGGTGCCACAAAAGAAAGTGATGTTTGATATGATGTGTTTCAAAGGGATTTTTCTTTGTTCACGCGATGTCTCATCCTAAGGAACATTATGCATAATGTTACCAAGAGAGAAAAGTGCAAGTGTACTCATCTTGTATGCAAGAGAGGCAAGGGGCTCATCTTGCATGCAAAAGAGGAAAAATGCAAATGTCTCATCCTGAACAACATTGTGTGTAATGTTTTCAAGAGAAGTAACCGTAAGAAAAAGAAGATCGCACAGTGAAATGTGAGTGGTGATGTATGCCCCCACTTTAAAGGAATTGTGAAATATCGTACTGTGAGAGCAATTTCTTTAAAGTAGAGAAGAAGAGGACATGAGAGCTTCTTCGCAAAGCCCTATGTCGAGTCATATGGTTCCGAGAAGCTGTGTCATAAAGAGGAGGGGGTATTTCACATGCGATTCAATCTTAAGACAAGTCATCCACATCCCAAACTTTCTCTTATATGTTCATGAAAGGTTAACGACAAGTCAATTTTTACAACAAGTGACATACGAGGGGAGAAAGGGTAACTAACCTCTTGCCCCCACTTAGTGCAGGACAAGAGTGAGCTGAAAGGGATTGAGGGAGTGTAAGGGTGGGGGAGAATTAGGATCGATTAAAGGAAGGAGGTTCCCCCAAAGAAGGAAGAACACCATAGTCCTTAATATTTTAAATTTTATGAGTCAAGGCCTTACACTCATTGGTGTGATGACCATGAACTCGATGGTAAGCACAAAAGGAATGTTTTTTGAAACATTTCTTTCGAGTGCGAGAAGGAAGAGAGATTAAGTGATCTTGGAGGAGTCTCAATAAGATACCCTCTTGATCAAGGGTAGAAAGGGATGCTTTGATTTTTGGACAAGGAAGGGTCTTTCTTAGTAGAGGATGTCATACTTACACAAGGCACTAGATATTGTGATATTTCATATACTCCTTTAGAGGAGTGTGTAAAATCCAAATTAGGAGTGGGTTGCGGGATCACATTGGCTTTAAGCGAAGAGTCCTTTGTTGGTGTCAAAGGATCACTTTGGAAGGTAGGGGTAGAAGAGTGATTAGGGATAAAGTGGGTGTGGGAGGAAGGTTGGATGGTCTCAATTAGAGTACAAAATCCAAGGTTGTGATCGGTTGTTTGCGTGATAGGCTCTATAGGGTTGCAGATACCTTGTTTGTTAGCACCACAACCTTTTCCACTATAGCCAAGTTGTTTCATGATATCATAACCTTTACCATAAATATTTTTCATATTTTGTGGATCAAGTGATTTTTCATCAGGTGTTTCATTGGCTGAAGTAGTTGAGGTGGATGCTTCAGAAGGATCGCTCAAGTCTTGTGTGGACAAGACTATGTTTCCCTTGTTAGAGTCTTGGTGTATGATCTTGGATTCTCCCATTAAGGGAGGGGTGAATTATAAGGAACCCCACTCATCATCTAAGATCTTGGTGATTGGCTCAAGATTTTGTTCGTTATTTGGATGGGCGGGTTCCACTTGGGTGGTAGGTGTTAATGTGTGAGTGATTCTCTTTGGATTTTTCAATGTTTAATCAATTGTTGGGTTCAAGATCAGCATCGAGTGTGTACACTTTGTTATTATAGATGTAATTCATCTTTCAATGAAGTATGGAAGGCACCCCATTCATAGCATGAATCCACAGCCTGCCTAAGATAATATTGTATGAAACCTCCTGAGGCATAACATGGATTGTAGTATCTAATGTGGTCATTCCAACTGTAAGAGGTATAGTGATCACACTGAGTGGTTGCTTAGTGACGTTGCCAAATCCTTTGATACAGAGAGAATCGGGTTGGATGTGGGATCTATCAATTCCAAACCTATTCAAAAGGCTCACACTACACACATTAAGGGCAGAGCTTGTATCTACAAGAGTTCTCTTTATCCCTTTTTTTTTGTATTGAGAGATTATCATGAAAGCTTCATTTTTTTTTTGTACATCCAAAGGAGGAAGCTCACTTTGGTGAAAAACAATATCGGCATTGAGTCCATGAATAATATAGTTGCTATGTCATTTTAGGGATCACTAGAAGGGATAGTAACTTATTGTAGGTAACTCTGCATCATATTATGGTGGTGGGGGGAGACTTGAATAAGGTCCCATAAGGAGAGTTTTGCGGGAGTATTCCTTAGTTGGTCAACAAGGTCATACTCCCTAAGAAGGGAATTGAGGCAAGGGGCAACGGGTAAGATGGGAGGATTAGGTAGAGGTAAAGAAGTGGAGGGTGATGGTTGGGAACATGGATTATTACGAGTATAATGTGTATGAGCAACGGTATTATGACGTGGTTGTTGTGATACATTAGGGGTAGGAGGGTAAAGGATGAATTTAGGTTTGGGTTTGGGTGAATGTGGATAGAGGATAAGTTGAGGTTGAATAATATTAACATCCCCTTAGGAAGGAGAGTCAATGTTATCCTTGGATTGCATCATTATATCCTCCCTAGGAGGAGAGATTTTAGGAGAACTACAAGCCTCATGTTGGTGATATTTAAAGATTGGTTCTTCTAAAATGACCTCGTCATAAGTAGGGGAAGGATAATTGATGGGATGAGCATGGATGGGATGAGAAGGAGAGGTTTCTATTTTATCAGCAAAGGTCTCATTCTCTTGTCCCATAATAGTGACCCTAGTAAGAGAGTGACAAGCAAGAGGTTCATCACATGTCATGGTTTCCACACAAATAGGGTGGTCATCATGGGAAGGAAAATTATGAGTTTTTTGTGTGTCCATGATGAGATCTTGTTGTTCAAATAGGTCCTTCCAAATGTTAGTAACATGAGGAAAGAGGGAAATAAGGTTAGAGCTCTCAATCATGGGATTCCTTGAAACCAATATATCTTCCTGACAAATGTGTTTGTCATGATTGGTTTTGATGATATATTTATTCACTAAAGCATTGTCAGAAAGGGGAATTTTTAGGATATGAAGGGAGACTAGGTAGAGTGGTGGAAATTAATTCCTCGTGTATGGTTATACTATCATCCCAAATGGAATGAGGAGAAAAAAAACAAGACTGTCATGATGTTCAATGATTGTATCTTTGTTTGCCAAGATACCTTCGTCACTAAAAGGAGAGGTACCATGAGAAGAAAAAATGTGATCATCATGGTTATCTAAGTTTGTATTTGCTTCTAACATATCATTCTCACAAATAGGACAGATAAGAGGGGGGGTAAGGGTAAGACAAGTGTTAATGTTTCAATGCGCTAGACTCTCACAATGGGGTAATGTATTGAATGTGTTTAACATGATTGAATATTTTACAAACAATATAAAGAAAAAAGAAAACTGTAAACATGTTTGAAGAATTTACAATGAAATATAAAGAAAAAAGGAAAGACAAATTTTTCAAATTGTAAAGAAGGCAATTTGCTGATTACACTATCAATGATCTGAAAAGGAAACTTTGAAAATTCAAAACTAAAAATGTACAATGCATGAAATCAGCTAATTTATGCTAATTTTAATAAATTACAGTTAACAGAAACTCAACCTATTGATACAGATGGTTAATGACACCAAACAGAAGCCTAAAAATAGGGTTTTCAACTCTATAGAAGGCAGTTTTAGAACCCTGAAGGAACTAGGTCGCCCAAGATGGCGACCTAGTCATCTTGGTGATGTTTTTGATTTTTGACAAAAAACATTGATGGGTACAGGTGGTTTTTGTGTTGTACGATGCAGATCTAAGAATAAAATGAAAATTTTCAAAAAGTGTGCAATGATTTAAATGCAACCTAGAATGCACTTTAACTAATGCAACTTTGGAAACCCTAGGATGCAACTTCACTAATGCAATAGGCAATGTAAGTTGGACTCTAAACCAGAAAGGAAGGGTGTAAGGATGTCGGGTTCACCAAAATGAACCACCAAAAATTTATGCAAGAATGGAAAGAGGATTCCCCAATGAGCTTCTAGGGTTTTTCACCCTAAAAGCTAACTTTGGATGAATAACTCTCTTTCATCTAATGATAAGATTTTGGTGTTCATTCAAAGATGGTTGGATTTGGGTTGGATTTTTGTGAATGTGTGTGATTGAATGTGTCTAAGTGTTGATAACTAATGAAATAGAAACTAACTAAAAATGTAAAACTTAGAAAATGAACTAAGCTAGAAAACACATAATGATATGTAAATAACTTAAGAAATGTACATTAAACTAAAATAGAAAGCAAGAGATGAAATGGGTGCACCTAGAAATGAATTGGAGACTTTATTGGAGGCTGAGAATGCTACTAAACCTAGAATCTAAGCCTTCTTGGACACTTATGCCATTTTGGGCAACCTAGTCCTTTTTCGGGGCGATTTCAGAAAACTGCTTTGGGGCTTGTTTCAACCAAATGGGTGCCCAGAAATGTAAAAATCAAAAAAAGGCCTATCTAGAGGGACTAGGTCACCATTCTTGGTGACATAGTTCTCTTCGAGATTTTTGGAGTTTCTAAAGAGGAAACGGAAGCCCTAGGTTTGCACCCCGGTTCTTCACAGTTTCTCGCTTCTGAAACTTTGATATTCGGGCCTGAGAGTGATTTTTAGTGGATGTTTTGACCTTGCAAACAAGGAGAATTCTTCAACAAGTCTTCAAAGCCTTCAGTGATCTTCAAAGTACCTGAACCTGCAATCACACAAGAAGAGAAGGAGAAAAATGTTGATTGTTAGGGATTAGAGGTTTGCCTTAGTCAAACCCCTTTTAGGTAACTAAACCAAAATGAATAGAAAATACAAAGAATGAATATGAAACAAAGGAGTAATGGAGTGAGTTACCTTGCCATGATGAGAGACCTTGTGTTGTTGTAGCAATCATCCCTTGAATGCTTCAGCAAAGATGTCTTGTTGACTTGGAAGAATCAAACCCTAGCTTGCTTGAGAAGAAGTGATGGGAGAGAGAGGTGGAGTGGAAAAATGGATGGTGCATTATGAGGAATTAGGGTTTCTAGGCTTATTTATGCAAGTTATGCCCTAATTTTCCCGAAATAACATCATACTAACCGACCTTAGTGTTTTAGAGACCAAAATCATGAAAGAAATTAACTTAAAATTGAAATTTATGCCACATGGGACTAGGTTGCCCAAGGTGGCGACCTAGTCCACCTGGGAATTTTTCATTGTTTTTCGGTAATTAAAGTATTATTATTTGTGTTTTTCGGGATTGACTTCATAAAACACTCTAAGATAAGTCTTGTATGAGTATTAAGGGGTCATTAAAGGGTTAATTTAGTGATGACAAGCCTAGGAGAGCATAAAAATGTTTTACAACACTTCGTCAAAAGGATTGGAAAGATGTAAAAAGGGATTGAAAATGGTCCAAAGTCCATAGGAAAAGGTCCAAATGAGTGAAAAGTGTCAAGGTATACACTTTTTGGTGACACACCCCTACTTAGTGTAGGACAAAGGTGAGTCGGGAATGAATGATGATATGCTACTCCTTGTGATAAAAGCAAAACATGCAATTATGGCAAGGAGCATAAACTAATGTTATTTATGTTGATAAGTAAACAATTTTTTTGCTTGATACATATTTAATGAGATATCTATCAGTTTAGGATGTACCAAAGTTAAAGTTGTCTTGGAAGAATTGTTGTGGCGGTGTTGACATTGATTGAAGGTTTTTTTTTGGAGGGACAATAACCAAGATCATTAGTCATTTCTTGCATTTTAGACATTATAGGGACATGGATACCTTGTTCTATAGCATCATATCCTTGCCCAATTTGTCACCCAAAAATTTTCATCATTTGTTTTGGATTGGATGATTGTTCAATTTCTTCAAAGTTTGTCTTGGATGTTGTCTTTACTTGGAAGGTGGTTGAAGTGGATGTTTGTGACATGACCTCATTTTCTCTTCCGTTTGAAGATTATTTTGTTATGATCATGCATTCCCCATGGATATAGGTATGAAATCAAATTTTTTCGAATCCTCTTCCAATAACTTTGTGGCTTCATCAATTTGCTTTTGTTTTTCGATATCGGTTTGCTTGGTAATGATCATAGCACATGTAACCTTTGTCGATTGAGGAGTAGAAGGTGACTTGTCATAAACTCCTAATATGTGCTTCAATATTTCATGATTATCAAAGTATTCCCATGATGGTGGTAAATCCATATCAAGTAATTCAGGATGCTTTAGAGTGAGGTTGATTTTTGGTTTGCAGATGATAGTGTTGATGTTTGCTTGTGCACCATGATATTCTGCCTAGCAAGAGAGTTTTTAGGAGAGTAGAAAACAATATGTTGATCACATTCCATTAATAGGTTCTATAGAGTAACTTCATCACAAGGAGAGGAGGCATCAAGAGAATAAAAAAAACCATATTCTTGGTTTTTGATGATTGGATTCTTTTGCTCAATTATGTACTCTTGGATGGGATAAACATTAGGAAAGGGAGCAAGAAGCTTCTCATGACTTTCCATGAATAGTTTGTCTAATCCCAAAATATCTTCTTCACTAGTAGAAGAGATATTAGAAGAAGAACAAGTATGATTATCATGATTATTTGTGATTAAATCCCTTTGTCCAATAATGTCTTCTAAAATAGGGAAAGAAAAATAAAGAGAACTGGCATAGGTCTTAAAGGTTTGATCATCTAATGCCAACATATCCTCCTCATAAATAATGTGATTTTCATGATTGCTCACAAAATCATTCTCACAAATAGGGGAGGAGTTAGAAGATGAATGTAAACTAGGTAGAGGGATGTGAAGAGAGGTGTTTATGATCACTTTCTCTTGTGCCATAATATGTTCCAAAGTAGGAGAGGTTCTAGAAGAGGATCTTTCAACATTATCATGATTCTCAATGGGTGTATCTTCTAGCTCCAAAATACCTTCATCACATTTAAGAGATATTGCGAGAAGAGGAACTATGAATATCATGATTGTCTATGCTTTCATCTTCTTCTAACAGTTCATTCACACAAATAGAATAGATATTAGAGGGTGTGGAACTATGGAGTGTCTCAACATTGTTATTCTCTTGCACTAAGAAATTCCCATAGCTAGGAAAGAGATTGGAAGGATGACTAATGCTTGCTAATAAGCTCATAGAAAATTGAATGCATGATGTTTTCCTGAAGATTCTCGTGATTTTCTTCACCAATAGGAGAGATGTTAGAAGAGGGGTAAATATGATTGTTGTCCGTAATGTCATCCTGTTTCTCTAAGGTCGCATTTTTTTGTGCCATGTAGTATAGATCCTAGGAGGAGAGCTTTTAGGAAAGTGACAAATAATAGATTCATCACATTTCATGGGTGGATTTGATAAAGTAGCTTCATCGCTCATAGGAGAGGCATCAAGAGAAGGGTAACTAAGAGTTTCATGGTTACCAATTATTGGAATTTTTTGTTCAAATAAGGCATCCCACATGGTAAGGGCATCAGGAAAGGGAGGAATAAGATTCTCATGAGGCTCAATAAGGATATAGATTCTAACACTAAAGTATCTTCTTCATGTCTAGAGAAGATATTAGGAGAAGGAAAGGTATGATTGTCATGATTGTTTACATTTATATCCCCATGTCTTATAATTTCTTGTTGAGTAGAAGAAATAGGATGGTCATAGCTCTCAAATATCAACATATCCTCCACACAAATGTTTTTGTCATGGTCATTCACGATTGTATCCCTATTTACTAAATCATTTGCACAATTAGGGGAGGTGTTGGGAGTAGTGGCTATGATCAAAGTTTTGTGTGTCCTAGTGTCTTTTCAAGGTGGAGGAGGAGGAAGACAAGCAAGACTTTCATGATCTTCAATGATTGTGTCTTCTTTCATCAAGATAACTTTGTCACCAACGAGAGAGATATTGGGAGAAGAACAATTACGATTATCATGATTATTGATGCTTGCATCCTTTTGTGTCAAACATTTAGTGGATGAGCTTAGTGAGAGAAATTCTTGAAGGGCTTCATCTAACCTATGTATCTCATCACTACTAAAGAGCTTGGATGATATGCTTTTTCTAAAGTGGAGCATTTTTTGAATTGTGTCAGTTGATGTTTTTTGTTTTCTATTTTCATTTTCTAATGAATTTGGTCAAAATGAACTAGGAACTAATGTTGAAAATGAAAATTGCAAAAGTCTAATGCTATCTCTAATTTCCATGAATGTAAATAATGCTAGAAGCTACGAAAACTTAAAATGCAATAGGATGAAATGCAATTTTTCAGAGTTCAAACAAGGGAATTTATTGATTACATCACGCAATGATCTGAAAATGAAATGTTGTAGATACAAATTGGAATTGAAGCAATGCATGAAATGAGCTAATTTAAGCTAGATCTAATGAAATGCATGTTACAAAAACTTAGCCAACTATTAGAGATAGGTAATGGTAGCAAACAGAAGCTTAAAAATAGGGTTTTCAGTTCTGTAAATGGTAGTTTCAGGGGTGAAAAGGGACTAAGTCGCCCAAGGTGGCGAATTAGTCCCAGTAGGGATTTTTTTTAGAATTTTTCAGATTTTTTTGATTAATTTTGATGTTTTTTGTGTTGTATGATCCAGACCTAATATGAAAATGCAAAATTTCAAAAAAATTTAATGATTGGAGATGCAAAAATGCAACCTATATGGATAAAAGCACAAAGTTGTGTCACACTTTCAGCCAACATATCAGCACAACTGAATTTAAGTATTTCTAACTAAAAATCAATTTTGGTCAAACATATGACCTAGTAAGATTCATTCTAGCTAAGTTAGATACTTCCACAATTTATTCAACTAAAATTGTTGGCTAAAAATATATGGAGCACCACTTTGAGTCCAATTTACCAAAAAAAAAAATTATTTGAAAAATTTGAAGTTTTAATAACTCCTCCTCATGTAAATAACATTTTTTTAATGTAAAAATACCCTTTTGTAAATCCATAAGTGTAGTTTTCAAAAGTATATTTATTTTAATAGTTTAATTATTAATATTATTTATATTTTATTTATAGTAAAAGTAGGCTATCAGCCAAAACTATTAGGTTGATTACCATGCCAAGGAAAAATGCTAAAACTTATTAAAAAAAATTGAAAAAAATATGATGCACTAGATAAAAGAATCTATTTCAAGATGGTATAATTTTTTTTCCATTTTAGATAAATATTTAATATGAATGTTGACGTCCGATGGAAACAGTTTTTTTTTATTCACGCACATTTCAATACTTATATACAAATATATATTTATCAAAATTGGAAAAAAATATATCCATGCACTAAAGTTTCAAGTTATAAATACACACAAAAAATTTGAAAGAAAAAAAAAAATTTACTATAAAAAGTTTAACATCCTATGCAACTTCATTTTTTCAGCATTTTATCAACAACTAAATTAGAGTGTTAATTTATGAAAAACTAGTTTAAAATAATTTTTTAATTTATTATAAAAAATACAAACATAAAATATACTAAAAAATACATATTTTACTAGTTTACATCATTTAAAAATTCAAAACATATATGCTACTTTTTAGTGATTCAAGTTTAAAAGTTGGATCAGCATTGGCCGTTTCCTTTATAAAGTGTGACACAGCTTTGTGCTTTTACCCATATATGCAATTTCACTAATGCAGAATTTGAAACCCTAGAATGCAATTTAACTAATGCAATGTAATGTTAATGCAAGATCCTTCTAGGGTAATGATGGACTCTAAATCAGACAAGAAGGTATTTGAAAAGCGGGTTCACCAAAATGAATCATAGATTTTTAGGGAAAGGGTGCTCTCTAACAAGTTTCTAGGTTTTTTCATCTAAAATGAGAGAGGTCTTTCTGCCAAAAGGAATCTAAGGGTTCACTCAAAACTAATGCAAATATGATTGAATTATGTCTAAATAAAAGGTCCTAAATGCTAATAATTTATGGAAGAGATCAAATGCTAATGCAAAACTAAGGAAATGCACTTTCTTTGAAAACACATAGTGATATGCAGAAAGATAAGTTAAAGGCAATACAAAACAAGATAGAAGGGAAAACACAAAGAGTGCACTTGGAAACGAAAAAGGGTTGAAATGAAGACTGAAAATGTCTCTGAAATTCTAGAAAATCTATTTTTTTGGCCAGCTAGGACACTTACGCCAAGTTGGGTGACTTAGTCCCAAATTTGGACAACTGCTCTGGAGCCTGTTTTGGTCAGATGGGTATCCAAATCCACAAAAATTTCTAACAAGCACATGCAATGTGACTAAGTTTCCACTGATGGTGACTTAGTCCACTTTGGATTTTTTGAAAACTCAAAAGTGGAATTTGTAGCTCTCAGTCTACTCTTTTTGTTCCTCCAGGTGTTCGGATCTGAAACCCTGATTTTTTAGGCTGTGAGTGACTTTTTGTGTAGATTTTGACCTTGCCAATAGAGAGATGGATTCAACAAGTTTGAAACTTATTCTTTAATCATTTCCAAGCCATCCAAGCACCTAAATCTGCAATCACACAAAGGAAGAGAGAGAAAATGTTGATTGTTAGGGATTGGGGGCTTGCCTTGGTCAAACCTTGTTTAGGTAATTAAACCAAAATGATGAAATAATATAATGAAGCATGAAACATGAAACAATTTAATTAGAGACTTTCCATGATGGAGTATCTTGAAGTGTTGCAATAACTGATGAAGAATCAACCCTTGAATTCTTTAGAAGTAGTCTTGAATGCTCTCTAAATGACCTAACCCTAGCTTGCTTGACTTGAGATGGAGAATGAATGATGAATTAATAATGAATTAATTCTAAATTAGGGTTTAAGGTCTCTTTTTATAGAGGAGAGTTAGGTGAATGGATAGAATATGGATCATGATCAGGGGCCAAGATTAAATTAGAAAATAACTTAATCAAGGGTGGAGGTTAATTGAGAGAAGAAAGACATGGATAGATAAAGACTTGAGGTGGAAGATAAGATTGGCATAGAAAAAGAGGTGATAGGAGAAATTAAATAATTAATATTATTTAATTTAAGTAACCAACATAGGAGAAATAAATAAAATATTAATTTTATTTATTTAAAAGAAAGGTGAGAACAAATAATTAGATAATTAAATAATTAAAAATAATTATTTAATGGAGAGGGAAGGGATAATTAAAATAATTAAAATAATTATTTGATTGGAGAGATAAAGAAAGGATAAATAATTAAATAAAAAAATAATTATTTAATTATAGAAGAAGAGGGAAAAACTAACTTTTGAATTAAAATCATATTTAATTCAAAAGTGGGGGAGAAAAGGACCATTTAAGGCATAAAGAACCATAAATTTGAATAAGGCGGGTCCAAACAAGTGTGAAAATGTAAAAGGGATACATTTTTCTACATTACAAGATGAGATACAAAAAAGTGAAATGCTCTCAATGGTGCATGAGAAGGAAAAAACCCCATTTGAGGAAAAAGACCCCACATAAGAGAGAAGAAGAAGAGAGACAATGCAACTACCCCTCAATATTGAGTCTCCTGCAATGATGGTAGAAGCTCAACATTGAATGTTGAAAATGATCCAATCTCGTTGAACAAAATTTCTCCCCTTAGGAAGAAAAAAAACCAAGAATGTATGTAGTGTGTCAGGAAGATGGATGGAGTATGATGTCTCTGAAGCATTCTCAAGAGTCTCCATGCTAATGCTAAAATCTGACTCGCTCCAAATAGGAGTTCTAAGCCACACTGTTGAAGAGGACAATCCAAAATCTAGTAGAGATGAATGTAGAACATTATCCAAAGACAAGAATATTCCCTCTGAAGACAAAGAAGCCTCCTCCAAATGCTATCCAAAATTATCCATAGTCATGTCAAATTGCAAAGAATGATCATGTAGAGAATGAACAAGAGGGTCAAAATGTTCCCTCGCAACAACTGAAGAAGGAGAATCTTCATCAAAGAGAAGATGAATTCTATCGATTATGTCTCCCAAATCTGTAATATGAGACTCTAGAAACAAGTCTAAAATACATGTCAAGAAGCCATCCAAAGTATCCAAATTTAAAAGATGATGTATGTCTTTTTGCACCGAATCATAAGGAACCAAAATTGTGGAATCACAAGCATCCTTAGGTACAGAAGTAGATGAAGGAGATGAGGTATTAGTGCATGTTATTTGGCTACACCTATCATCCCTCATTATTTCCTCAAAACATGATGAACTAGATGATTCTACCAATGCTAGATTACAAGAGTCTTTAGCCTCAATATGTTGACTCATAGATGAAGAAGATGAACCCTCTAAATCTAGATTAGGAGCCATAGAAACTGAAGTCTCAATAGATGTCTCTATAGGAGGAGAAGGAGAAGGTTATGTATTATCAAAACTACCATACCTTTCCCAATCAACAAGTTTTTAGATTTTTTATCATCAATAGGTCAAAATTTTGCAAGTGGAACAAGACAATCCACAACAAGATCCTCTTGGAATGGAGGTTCATTCGATTCTCCATACATCTCCCAAAGTCTAGTTATAAGGTCATGAGGGATCTCAATACCATCAGTGGACATTTGTGTATCAATATCACAACTACAACCAATAACTCCCAAGAAATATTATTTTTTTTATGTCCCACACAACTCTTTTCCATTTTGATGAAGGTTTAGGAACCAGTCCGTAGAGATATGGAAAATGATTAAGCCAACTACAATGTTTTAGGATTCCATCTCGTCAAGACTTCAAGTTCCATCGATTTAACCTTATTACAGCAAGATTTTTTTTGATGCCCATATTAAAATCCTCAACTTTAATCACACAATAGACCAATCAAGAGACATAAGCCAACAAAGGAAAAATATTCCCCCCCAAATTACTCGGTCATGAAACCCCCCAAAGTAATATCTAATTTGGCCCTTTATGCTTAGTGCAATTACAGTTGTCACTTTCCAAAAACAGCAAAGTGGTCTTAATCTTGGTACATGCAAATTTTAAATTTGGCCATAGAATTTAGTACACTTTTTGGTACAAAATGAGATTAATCTAATCATACCATTGAAAAGTACACAAAAAATTATGCACTTTCAAAAAGAAATTCACCCAAAAATGTTATTGTAGGAGCAAGATATGAGCACTTGAAGTTTCTAAAATGAGGACGAAGTAGAAACACCTGTGAGAATCTGCATTTTTTGGAAAACATAGACACCAAAACCAAAAATTGATTGCACCACTATGAAGAACACGAAATTTTTCCCTAAATCAAAAAAAATTGCTCGCAAAATGGAGGTCTTGAGCTCAAGTTATTGACATTTGAAAATCAGCTTCAAAACTAAAAATGCAAATGAGATGGGGGTAGAAAAATCCTTAAGGAGGTGCTGACATCATGCTGACATGTGCTGATGTCATATGTTCACCCGATTAAATTTGATGATAATCAGCATGTCAAAAGAGAATATGCCCTTCGTTGACGGAATATGTTGCAGATTGGAATATTCCCTTTGAATATTCCTTTGACTAGCTGGCAATGGAATCTTGGACTTCTCCCAAAATATTCTTGTCGGTTTAGTTGAAAAATACCGCAGGTTTTTCCTTTACCGGCATCCTAGGTCGGTTTTATGAAAATCCTCTCTGGTTTTGTGAGAGGACATCAGGTTTTATTTTTACAGTGGCCAAGATTTTGATTTGACCGTCGCTCAGTGGAGGGACCCGCGGTAAGCCATGTAGCTCTCATGTGGGGGCCGCAATACCTTCCGCGATCTGTAGGTTGTAGAATTTATAGTCTACAACTCTGCAGACTTTAATATATATATTTTGAAATTTTTACAATGATTTTTCAAAAATAAACTTTGCAGAAATTTAATCGCCCAAAATTATTTTTTCTAAAAAAAAATTCAAATCAAAATTTTTTATTTATTTTTGAAAAATTGTACCCTGAGTAGTAATTATGATGACCTAGGAGATTGTATGGCTCCCTAGGTAAAAAAAAATTGCCTTGACAGACAACTACTCCAAACTCGATGAAGTGACAATCAATCTTGGGGTTTTTGGCCCTTTTGGACGCGATGGCAGGGTAAAATTTGACCCAAAATGCTCTAAAAATGTAGCTACCTTCTAGATCTAGCAACCACTCTTTAGCTTCAAAACCTCATAGATTTGGCCTCATATGTTCGATTTGGACAAAACAAAAGTAAAAATTGAGTATCACAAACCTCCTGAACTCAATGGTGATCTCAGATTTGCACCAACAAGCTCTGATTTGAACCTGCAATAAAGAGCCACAAAATGGAACCCCCCAAATCTGGCATTTCTTTCAATATTTTTTGATTCTCCAAATCATCATACAATGCAAGAGAAGATCATACTCAACTTTTCAAGATTTACCAAGATTTCTTCAAAAAATAGCTATCCAATGGCATTCAACCCACTCTGATACCATGTTAAAATTGGCTATGGAGATAGCCTTCCAAGATCTTGAGGCCAAATGTAAAGCACAAGAGAGAGAATATTTGAATATGACAAGAATAAATTGTATTCTTATCAATTATGATTCAATGCAATATGATGTGTAAAGTAGTAGAGACCCCTTAGTTATATAGCAAAGGTGAGGCATAAGATGTCATAAGATTATGACAAGTGTCTTAGTCATATGACATGAGACAACTTATCACAACTACCTAGGTTCACATGTGTTACAAGTTAAAAGATAAGATAGCAACTAATGACAACTAACACCTTCTAGAAAGATTCCTAAAACCTAAGTAAACTTAACATGCAAATAAGTCCCCTAGTAATGAATTAACTAGGTACAAGACTTTATTTACACCAACAGTATCAAAATAGAAGAATTTCACAAATTCTTGATCCAATCCTTTGCATGATAAAATGATTACCTTTTATAGGAAAGGAAAGGAAAACCTAGCCTACAATTAAGGGTGAGGACTAGTCCAACACCAAAGGTCTACATTACATAAGCATTTAATAATGGGAGTAACATTTAATATAATGCATTTATATCCAACTAATTTCAGCTGCACTTTTTTCTTTATGTAAAAAGATAAAATAACACCTTTTTGACCTCTTTCAGAGAGAAAAAACATCCTTTAAAATAATCAAAATCAAAATGGAACGCTTTCCCAAGAAAATACCTAAGTAAAGGAATTGATTTGCAACAAATTTAAGGCACAACTAGACTCATGTGGTACATCATCTTCAATATTTATCTTGTCATTCACCTTCTCCTTCCTTGCATATGCCATAAAAGCACTAAGTACAAGATTAATCTTTTCTAGAGGAGAACCTTTTGTAACATGTATTATAAACAATTGAGTATGATAGTCCTTTGTAAAAATATTATATGAAACTTTTCTAGCATGGTTACCATCTTGAAAACATTCAATTTAAAAAAAAAAAAATTATAGTTGCATAAAGATTATCCTAACTAAAATATATCTCCTATGGACCTCCATATAGTGACAATTTCCATTGTTGCTTGAGTAGTTCAACATTGAAAGGAATAGCTTTATCAAAATTTTACCTAGTCAAGGCTCCCAAGAAACTAGCACAGTCATCCAACATATATCATCCACCTAGGATTTCATATGCAACACCTCCTATTGAGCCTTATGATTTTTTTCTCTTTTTTTTCTCATAATATGAACCTTCTCTTTTTTTTCTCATAATATGAACCTTCTAGTCTGGTTCACTTAAGTTATCTTTGCTCAAAATATTCTCTGCTATCAAAATTCTAGGAGATAGCTTACATATGGATACTATCATTGGGAAATCTTGGAAATGAAACTTTTCATTTCCTTTACAATCATATAATAGATTATTCATATCCTCCTCAAATAGAAGAAGTATTTGTGTACTCAAACTACTTTATCTATAGCATGACAACCTTGATTGTACATATTATCTAGCCAAGATTGAGTGTCTTGGGCCATATGTCTCATTTTTTAATTTAATTGTTTGTAAAAGACCACTAGAGGAACTACATGGCCATCATCCTTCTATAAGGGGCCCAAAAGATGCTTGATATAAGCTTGTAGTTAAATTACATGTACCTTTAATTGGGTTTTTGTTAATTCATTTGTATTCATCCTTTATACAATGTTAGTTATTGAGCCTTTAATTATTCAATCTCCTAGATTTTGGTGGTGGAACCCAAAGTAATAGTAAAAATATTTAAATATTTAAACCTAATATCTTTATTGTCTTGTTCTCCTATTGGAGTGGAAACATGCACAACTCTAGAGCCTAAGGCATCCTTAGAGATATGGGACTATATTCTAGCCTTCTTATCTTTGGGCTTCTTAATTTTACTCAAGAAATAGGCTAAATCCAATGTAGGGGATTCAACAATAGATTTATTTTGCTTCAACCTAGACTATATTAGCCATTTTGAAATAGAGAAATCATTAATTGATTTTCATTGTTATGGGGAGGGATGAGGAACTTCCTATTGATTATCACATTTTTTAGTCGCTATCCCTTTTATAGACTAATGTAGCATCATAAGTTGTCACCCTTGGCAATTTCAAACTAGGTTTAGCTTCCCCCTATGTGCTTGGACCCATTTGTGATCTTAAATTGCTCGTTTTATGATCATATTTGGGAAAATTAAAATTAAATTAGGAATTATTATTCAATATTTATTTAACACTTAAAGACCCAAAATAGGTCTGGACAACGGAACTAGCACCCCTATCCACCACTATTTTGGCCCCAATTTAAATATGTCATTGTCGACATTTTAACATTTATAAATTTAAATTTATTTTTCAACTTTTGATATTTAATTTTGTGGGAATTAAAGAAATGCATATAAATACAAGTATTTTTCACCATTTGAAATCCTGAAGGCAATTGAAATTTTAATTGAGCATCCTAAAAAATTAGTCAAGAGCATAATTAGTAGAGTTTACAACACTTATTGTTAGTCAATATTCATATTTGCAATGCATAAATTTTTCATGTGAGTTTATTCATAACATTTTATGTTCATTTATTTTATGAGTACTAACACTTGCAAGACTTCCAATCGAGCATCCAATTCTCCTTAGACATGATGAGTATAATAGCTTCAGTCCATCAAGGAAAGAATATCTAAGTGGAAAGTTGCAACACTTATCAATTTATCATTTTTTTATCCATTTTTCTTTGCTTGGCCTAGGGTAAGCACTCTTTTACATCATCATAGCTATTGTGGAGGTAGAAATATCAAAATGGGCCTTGACTTAGGAAAGATCCTATACGGAATAACCCTTTCTCTCATCTCTTGTATTTAGATGATAGATATGAGGTGGATTTGGGAAAGGATTGAATACTTAATTGTGAGATCAAGCATTCAAGTCTTCTATCTCAAAAAATTAGGGAAAGTAGAATTAATCATCGATAAACAAAGTTTTGAAGTTGAGTTCAGAAAAGAAGAACCTATAGACAGTGACCATCTCAGATCTAATTTCTAATTCTGAAGATCATTTCCATGTCTAGGGCAACAACACCCCTGTCCACCCAGTTTGAGCTCAAATGTATATTCCAAGTTTTCTAAAATCATAACATTTTATTATAGTTACATAGTTAACCTAGGTACACATTTGCATCATCAAATTAAGTCAATCATTAAATAACCCATAATCTTCCCTCAAAATAACCAAAATCTTGATCCACCATTCTAACTCTTCCATAGTGGTTAGTAGTCAAGTGGTTGTTATGATCATTTTTGTTCTTTCCATTGTAGTGTAGGAGAAAGTGTGATTTAGACCCTAGATCCCTTTTCCCACATAACATTTTGTTGGCCTGGCATTTGTTTCACTTTAAAAACATTCTAAAATATTAAGTAGGTCATGTTAAAATCTTAATGTAATTTTCAATAGTTTGAATTTTTCATTTATGCATGCATATTTTGGTAAAAAGCATTGAAAAAGTAAATATTTATAGCATTTTTCATTTCAAAAGATAAATAAATGTTAATTTCTAGATATTTCAAAGTAGGCTCAATCAATTATTGCATTTTGAACATATACATTACTTCAAAAATCAAAAATCTTATCCATGATTATGTATTACACATAGAAAAATTGGGATTTTGTACATTTCCAAAAAATTATCTATTGCTAGAGTTGAACCTCTACAAATTTGGATCCTCAAACACTATAGATCATTTCCAAATTTCAAAATTAGTAAAAACTTACATTTCTAGTCTAGGGCACTATCATCCTTGTTCAGCGAATTTTAGGAAAAATTTAAATCATAATTCTATCTTTGTGATTCTTGCATAGATCTGTGTTCTATTCTTGAAAAATATTTTACTTTTTGTCATTGTTATCTATTTTTCTTCATTGTATGAGCACTCAAGTGTTCTGAAACTTGTAATAAATTTATAAGCTTCATGAATTGGTGTCACATATCTAATACCCCTATGAGATGTAGTTTCAAACTTATGGCTTCCCATGATGCAATCACATCTAGTGTTGAGCCTGAGTCTTATAACTCTTTTACTCAAGGTATTACATCTACTCAATATATCTTTGACTCTCTTCCTAACCCTACATTACCTATGTCTTCATCACCATCTAACATTTATGTGGACTTTAGAGGTTATTTTTGCCCATGTCCTAAAGATAAACTTAAACAATTGGACAAAGAACCAAGACTTCAACAAGTCTGAAGTACTAAGTCCTTGGTTGGAGAAATGGTTCCTCTTTTAGATAACCTTAGGAATTTGATCAATGATTTGCAAGAGATAGAAGTTTTGCATAGCTTAGCCCATATATTGGATGCAAAAATGTTCCTACAATGGCTAGTTATGCTCAAACCTTTACTAATTCTCAAAACCAATTACGAAAACAAGCTTCCTCTCCCACAATCATACCTTTTATTCCCACCTTTACTCATCTAGTCATAGCATCCAACATGCAATATAATAATGGTCTAAATGAAAGTTTAGGGTTTTCTTGTGGGAATCCTTATAGATTTATCCCCTCACCTATGATACCTACATGCTCATCACCTATTATAAACATGCCAAAAAAAAACACACCAATCATCCATAATAGTCCCCAATATTTAACACATTCTCAAAATATGTCACCAAATGATCCTGTGATAAATCAGCTTTGCAAAATATGTCGTTATTACAACAAAAAAATTCAAACATGAACCAAATTCAATCCAATGCTAATCCTTCAGCATACCTCACATGTATCCCATCATCATTCACTATATTAAAGGCACCCATATCGCAAAACACTGAAATACCTCACTTTGAGATGTTGGCAAAGAAGATCACACCAATCACGTATCAATTTTCACCACTCTATATAGTGATTTCCTTTTTGAAGATGCTCTCTTAGCTAATATTTTTTTTCTTTCACTAAAATATGTGGCCTTGGATTGGTTTTTTTCATTACCAAATAACTAGATAGTGTCCTTTACACAGTGGTTAATGAATTCATTCAACACTTTCCGAAAAAAAATGGGCCTCAAGTTACATTAACAGATTTAGTCCATTGTAAACAAGGACCCAAAGAGAAGGTGATTGAATTTATAGGAAGATACCAAGATCTTTATTCACAAATCTCCTATAACCTTTCAAATGTCGATATACAAAGAGTATTTATTAGAAATTTGTAACCTAACATTAGAGATAAGATATTGTTGATGAAATATCCCGCATATACACATTTATGTAGAACCCTTCATGACTATCAGATATCAATTAGTCAATATGAAGGTACACCTTTATCAACTCTTACTGGTCAATTTGAATTTGTACCTCATCTCAAATATCAACCATTCAAAAAATAAAACAAGAACTTTATAAAGATAAATAATATTCAATCATTCAATAACATCCAAACAAAAATTGTCGCTACATCTACAACACCATATCAATTTAGGCCAAGAGATAGACAATTTTCAAAACAAATTGATTCCCTCCACGCTATTATGTTGCAATTGTTAAATAAAAATATGATTCAACTTCCTCCTATTAGGCTTATTGACACAACTAAACCATTACCATTGAACTTTAATGAAAAATCCTTTTGTCAATATCATCATGCACCTGGGCATGATACAGAAAGATATATGTGTCTTAAGTACTGGAATTGCAAGACTTCATTGATTTTAATATCATACAATTGGATGGTGTAAATAAAAAAATAAATTAATCGGTTTCACCATCCAATCAAAACTTATAATTATTTACAAACCCATTACCAAGTCATTCAACCAATTTTTTCTAAACAAACTAATACGTAAGAAGAAGTTGAGGATCTATTCAATGATATCAACATGACTAATGTTCTACCTTATAAGGATCAAAACAATATTTTTCTTGATATTTCTTTCACACATAATGATGCTTCTCTAACCGCCCCTAATGGTCATATTTATATCACTGATAAAATTAAAGTTAAACTCACAAGGGGAATATGCATTGATCCCTTGTGTGTAGTGAATGTGATCACCAAAGAATATTTATATCTGCATGAACTTTATAAAGATTATTATGAAAATTTGGAAGCATTATTAAAGGTTCATGATGGTTCTATTCACAAGGCTATTATTGGTTCTATAACTCTCCTAGTAAAGGTTGGACCTAAAAAATTGGATGTTTCATTTACCATAATCTTGATGTCGAGCCAATTTCATGTGAAGTTAGGTCATCTATCGCTAAGCTCAATGAATGTAGTCCCATCAGTTATTCATAAATGTCTTGAATTCCCATTTGAAGAATAAATAGACACTGTTTACCAAAGTGGATTTAAGCCTTTGGCCTCTCGTGGAATTTTTTTTCTAGATTACTTTTTGCCTCAACCATTCCAACCTATTAAAACTTGTGATGATTATCTGTTTGTGTCATCATAATTTTAAAGCTAAACGTATAGTGAATTATCCCTTAGTAATATGTTTCCTAAGGCCCCTTGGTCTCCAATGACTATGTATGATTGTTCCTCCTACTTTGCAAGTAATGAGAAAACCTCGGCCTAAACCAAGTATTCTTCCTTGACCTTATGACATGTATGTCATGGTTCCCCCTCCGCCATCTTATAAAAGACCATGAGATAACTGCTTGGAAAATGGACGCCAAGGATCAAATTTGTGCCTCCCAAGGAAAAGAAAGTTTTATGCAAAGATCTGATAATTCTATGGTTTCTCAATCTTTAATAGTCCCCTTGATTCCTCCTACAAAGGAAGAAAAGGGACCAATGTTGGGAAATGCCTCAATCCCTCCTTCACAAGTTGAAGCTCATTCAAGAAGAAACAAAAGATAAAAGAGCACAAATGAATGCATTGAGCTATGGCTCATTAGCTTGCTAAAGAACATAAAACCTTACCTAATGATCATTCAACCATCTAACCAAAGTTCAATGAAATACCTCCCAACCATCCATCCTTGTCATCACCTAACCCCACTAGATACCACACTCACCAAACCATGAAGCCTAATCTTATTTATCTCAACCAAAATAAAGAATAAAAATCGCACTAGATACAAATATGGATGTTAGTACTCACAATCATGTTGATAGTACTAATATGCAACCTATTATGATACATTATGGTGGTGATTCTAAAGATAAAATAGAACAAAAATAATATCATAATGAATTATCTCTTATATTTTCCAAATCAATGAATTTATATGGGGGCAGCCATGATGATACTCCTAATGAGAGTGGCCTACCATGTGTTGAGCCTGCTACTTCTCCTTGTATCGCACTTGTTGTATTTCCTATAGTGTATTGTTCACCTTCCATTTATGATGAGAAATATTTGGATGTGGATAATTTTCTATAGATCGACTCACATTTGTAGTACCCCTTGTGTGTCTTTGTGTATTTTCTAGCACATAATGTGATCTCTCATAATGTGTTGCTTGGCATGTATTTATGTTTGTTATTTTTCTTTGGATGACCCTTGTTATTCTTGTTAGCACAAGGATACAAAGAAAGAAAATCCAGTGTGACATTCATCTTTTTGTATCTCTATTTTTATTTATGTTGTGATTGTATTGTCTTTGTTCCTTTTAGAAACAATGCAAAGTGTTGAGACATTTATGTATCTTCCATGTTGACCCAAAAGTTGTGTTTTCTTCATGTTTTGTTCCTCCCTTGTGTTTGTATTTCCACAAGTATTTGGGGAATTATTTCCATTCAATGCATGATCATATTATACATTATCTCTCATCTATACTGACCTTGGATCTATGGATCACTCATGTGTTATTTTTGTCTTATTAATTATGTGGATTTTTCTTGGGGGAAACCCCTTGTCATGAGTCATCTTGGTTGGGAACATATTATTTGGCATATGGTTTCCCATCAAGCTCTCACGTATTATCAAATTTCATTTTATTCTACCTTAAATTAATTTGCTCCCGATTGGCATTATCAATTACTTTAAGGTGGGAGCATGCATTCCACTATGTGCTTCACTTTGTTAACATACATTGAACTTTGTGATGGGGTTAGCCCACAATACTATGTCCCAATTTTTGGCCAAAGTAGGACATTGAAGTCAATATTTTTCACCAAATTTTCACTTTATGAAACCTATAGCAACTAAACCATTAATAATTTGGAGATGATGTGAACTAGTGATTTGTGAGGATTGTGTGTAGATTCTAAATATATTTTTTAATAAATAGAAATAAATTGTGAATTTTTTTATGTAACTTTTAATAACTTATTTTAATAGTAAAAAACATTTTTTTAAAGAGGTATTTATGTTTTAACACATGTAACTTTTACTATTGAAAGGATAAAATTATAATTTTTAAAATATAGATTTGTATCATTATCTAGTACATGCATATATTTTTATTTGTTTTGTTGCATATTTTTTTAATTAATTTTCAAAGTCAGAGTCATTATAGTTTGGATGTAGGTATATGGTGTAACACATAACTTGTTCTTTTGTATTGAAATAAAATTATTCTTCTTTGAAATAAGGACATCAATACCTAGTGCACACATATTTTTTCTCTATTTTAATATTGTTTACGTGTTTGAAACAAATACCTTGATTTTTGGTGGAAAAACTACATTCACAAGAAATATAATATAAATATACTAATAAAACTAAGAAAATTCAAAATTATACTTTTTAAAAAGCTTATAATAAGGGCTATATAAAAACATAATTTCTAGATGACTTTATTTAATCCCTCCAAAGGTGAAGAAGAAGTGGTTTTTTGTCAACATTTTGATAGGTGCAAAGGAGACTTCATTGTGGGTATGATTTAAGACTAGAGGGGTTCTATTCAAGGAGGTTTGATCTAAGGGGGTCTTATCTAACCTTCTTCAATTAAAACCCTTTAGATGGAGCCCCTCAAGGCTTAAATCATTAATTTTCTAAAAAATATGTGATTTCAAGCAAAAATCAGGATGTCCCAAGTTTGGGACTGTTGGTGTGAATAAATGTCTTGTACCTAGTTAATTCATTCACTAGGTAGTTAGGGGACATATGTTGGCATATGGATTGTGAATATTGTTGGCATATAGTGTTGTCATTGATGGAAATATAAGTCATGGATCCGGTACGCACTTTTGTATCTATTCATACTAGGAGTAAGAGCGAAGAACAGAGGATAAAGTTGAGTCTATCGATCAATATGCATTATCAATTTATCAGTTCATGGTATGAATCTTAGGGAAGGTCGTTGGGCATTTGGAGTACCTTATCCTTGAGTTTTGTGCCTACACATCAATCGGTGTACAAGTTTGGGGATCTAACGTATTGATCTTTTGTTTATCAGTGCTAGAAGGCTAACTTGGTGGATATAGCCGTTGTGGATGTTTAAGGAGTAATTGCTTAAATTTTTGTGTGTTCGAACATGTTTATTTAGGTAATCACTATGCTATGGCCGACTTTGGATGGTACGCATTAAGAATCATTTGAGGATTTAGCCGACGGTTAGAAAATATTCTATGCTTTGTTAAAGCCGACATGAAGATGATATTATCCCTTGATGCAGATATCTAAGATCGATTGTTTATATCATTTTGGATGTCGAATCATGATAGATGCAAAGTATATTTTTGTGTGATGCAAAATTTAGAAGGGCAGTTGTGTGATTTCATCTGTGCATATAAGATTGATGATGTGAGTTGCAACTCAGAGCAAAGCAGAAGAGCAGAACCAAAAAGAAGGTCTGAAATCAATTAATGTGCTCAACCAGAACTGTAACCTGGTATTGGAATATGTTATTTCTTCAGTTCAACCCTTCAGATGGATTTAATTTGAACCTTTTGTAAGGAAGTGATCCTTCCTATTTTGATCAGTGAGCTCTAGGTAGTGTGCCTAAATGCAAGTGCATTCCCATTTTGTAAAACTTATATTTGAGTACTCAAATTATGGATTGACCTCCACCGTGGTTTTTCCCCTAACAGGGTTTCCACATAAAAATCCTTGTGTTATGGTTTTGTGGATGATTGATTTATGTGCTTGCATCTTTCCTTCAGTTTAATGTTGAAATGATTTAAGTATCAGAATAATAAATCAGAAGATTGCAAAATATTGATTCACCCCCCCACTTAGCATTCCCAGATTCCAACAATCGGTATCAGAGTTGTGTTCCTCGGAAGAAGTTTGACAACTTGAGGTGGATCTTGGAATGAGATGGACTCAGGTATTCTTCAACAGTATCTTGTGGTGGCACTTGATGATCTTGATCAGTCTAAAGTAGAAGTCTGAGAATTGAAAGCAAATCTTAAGGATGCTGAGAAATTCATTTAGACATTGAAGGATCAGATTGTTAAATCCAAGGAAAAGAGGAAGGATCTTTGTGATTAGATTAAGCAGAAAGAGAGTGAAAACATGGATGATTCTCACCTAAATCAAACCTTGAAATAAATAACTCAAGAATGTGAAAATCTTACCAGAGACAATGCAACCCTAAAGCATGAAATGAAATTTACGGTGATGAAGCTGACTAAGGAAATTGAAGAAAGAAAGAAGAATGAGGAGAATCTTGCTCAGTCCTTAAAAGAAAGATCTGATGAATGCAGAAGAATAAATGGAGAATTCATTCAATTGGAAATTGAACTGCAACAATCCAGAAATAATAAAGAAAAGCTTGAAAAATAGATTTTTATTCCCAGGGATGAACTTACCACTGCAAATGAATACAAGGAGAAGTTTAAGATTAGCTCAATTAAGCTTGATGAGTTGAATCAAGGTTAGAAGAATTCTAAAGACAAGCGAGGTCTTGGATATGAGAAAGGAGAATGTTTTGGATCTGGACAAAGAAATTTCAAGCAAGGAAATCAAATGAACAAAGGTGGAAGGTATCCGGTAAGACAACCTAATACTCAAAAGTTTAATGGATACTGTTTTTCTTGAAACAAATATGGTCATATGGCTACTCAATGTAGAAGTAAAATGAAATCAAGTGATTCATCATTCTCTGATCAGTGCTTCAATTGCAATGTTGATGTAATTTTGATCATAAGTCAATCGAATGCATAAATATGTCAAATAGCTTTGTCAGTAAAAGGAATTTCGAATGTTATATCTATGGAAGATTTGGGCATATTGCTAACCAATGTAGATCTAGAGGAAATCAATGGAATGATTGGTCTGGAAAATGAAATAATGTGTGCTACAATTGCAACAGATACGGTCACATTGCAATATTCTACAAAAATAAAAATGTGGATAGAAGAGGTCTGATATACAAGGGAAAAAATACACAGAAAGATGATAAAGGGAAAAGGAAAGTGATTGTGGATGAAATAAGAGATCATATGAAGAAGGAATGGGTAAGGAAGAATGAGTCTGATGCTGGAAATGGTTCTGTTCTGGAATCTGCTTCCAGTAATTCCTTCATAAATTGATCTCAGGCCATTGGCCTAGGAGGAGTTTCTCGATAAAATCCTTTGTCCCCCTAACGATAGTTAGCACCAGAATGTAGGATTTTTTCAATGGTTGTGCTAATAGTTTACAATTACATTGCAGATCACTTGTATAGAAATTTGAGAAGTTAA
The DNA here is from genome assembly GCA_007115665.2 of Sequoiadendron giganteum. Taxonomy (NCBI): domain Eukaryota; kingdom Viridiplantae; phylum Streptophyta; class Pinopsida; order Cupressales; family Cupressaceae; genus Sequoiadendron; species Sequoiadendron giganteum. The sequence continues at coordinate 22,734,196 of CM021103.1, read as the reverse complement.
AGGTCCACAGAAGAATCTTCCTCTCGTTGTCTGAGAAAGCAGGGTATCTGAAACACCTAGGGGAAAAGCATTTATTGCAACTAAAAGTTAGATAAAGGACATGTTGAAACCCTCATTTGTCACTTTGCATTGAAGAAAAGAAGAAGGAGAGTGCTCTGTAATAGAATTTTGAAGAAGTGAAGTTAATTCGGTGGTGAATCTCTAAATCCATCCGGTATTCCATTCGATTGTGAAATTTTCATTTAATTTGGTAGAAGAACTTGTTCGGTACGCAAAATGGAAAAAATCAAAGGAATTGTGAATCTAGATGAGTTTAGTAGTGAGAATATTAGAGCTATAAGAAACCTGTTATCTCCTGATGAATTGAAATGGCTAGAAAGTGCGAAACACAAAAGTCTAGACATTTGGTGTAAATTCCCCTATTTCAAAAACATAGAAATTATTAATTTTATCTTGAGCAGATTGAATGATGATACTCCAATTCTAGACAAACCCTACCATATTTTGAAAGAGGTAATTGGAGTACTAACTAGATTATGCAAAATTGGAGATATACCAAGAAAGAAGTATAATCGGAATAAATAAGTCGAAACCCTAAAGGGCATTGATAATTTCGACAATCAAAAATTCAGTAACAAGGTACATTGCATAAGTACAACAAACAACATCTATAACTATTGCATCCGTTGGCCTCATGCAGCTGGCAAATACAAAGAAAAGTTGGAACAAATTGAAACAGAGTTAAATAGGATTGGACAAAGTTTTCATATGTTTCAGGATTAGGATGGTACAATCAAGAAAAGACTTCAAGAGTTATTGTTTAAGCATACAAAAGTTCAATTCACTAGAAACAAGCTTGTGGACACTTTTTGGAAAGTCAAGGACTTAACCGAATGCAGACTAGAGCAGTTGATTGAGATATTAAGGAAAGGAGAGAAACTAGAAGAAACCATCACTATTCTGGAATCTCTCATAAATATTATCAATCGGACATCTGAACATAACAGCATGAACATAATCATTGGGATTGCAGTAGAAGCTTGGAAGAAGTTTCTTTCAGAGATGAAAGAAAAACACAAGATAATCTTCTGACTCAAGTAGCAGTTGTCCTCTTTTCAAGTTTTGAATCAGTTTTGAATCAACAAGTTTTTGGTCATAAGGGGGAGATTGAATACATTTTTGTCATTGATTTCAAAGGGGGAGAGAGAGCAGTGAAAAATGTCTTATCAATTCCAAGGGGAGCTATGTTTTGAAGTTTTGAAGTTTGGCAATGTACTTATATTGGTTTTGACACTTAGTCATTTTTCACTAAGTGTTTCCATCAATGTCAAAGGGGGAGATTGTTGGCATATTGCTTGTGGAGATTTTTGGCATCTACTATTGTCATTAATGGAAAATTAAGTCATGGATCCTATACACACTTTTGTATCTATTCATACCGGGAGTAAGAGTGAAGAACAGGGTATCTGGTTAAAGTTGAGTCTTTTGATCAATATGCATTATCAATTTATCAGTTCGTGGTGTGCATCTTAGGGAAGGTCATTGGGTATCTAGAGTACCTTATCCTTGATTTTTGTTCTTGCACATCAATAGGTGTACGAGTTTGGGGATTCAGTGTATTGAGCTTTTGTTTATCAGTGTTAGAAGGCCAACTTGGTGGATAAGCCATTGTGGATGTTTAAGGAGTAATTTCTTAAATGTTTTTGTGTTTGAACATGTTTATTTAGGTCCTCACTGTGCTATTTCCGACTTTGGATGGTACACATTAAGAATCATTTGAGGATTTAGCTGACGGTTGGAAAATATTGTATCTTTGTTAAAGCCGACATGAAGATGATATTATCCCTTGATGCGGATATATAAGATCAATTGTTTATGTCATTTTGGATATCGAAGCATGATAGATGCGAAGTATTTTTTTTTATGTGAGATTTAGAAGGAAAATTGTGCGATTTCATCTATGCATATAAGATTGATGATGTGAGTTGCAGTAGAGTAGAGCAGAAGAGCAGAACTAGATAGAAGGTCTAAAATCGATTAATGTGCTCAACCAGAACTATAACCTGGCATTAGAAGATGTTATTCCTTTAGTTCAACCCTTCATATGGATTTAATATGAACCTTTTGTAAGGTAGTGAGCCTTCCTATTTTGAGCAATGAGCCCTAGGCATTGTGCCTGAATGCAAGTGCATTCCCATTTTGTAGAACTTATATTTGAGTACTCAAATTGTGGATTGACCTCCACCGTGGTTTTTCCCCTAATAGGGTTTCCACGTAAAAATCCTTGTGTTAAGGCATTGCCGATAATTGATTTATGTTCTTGCATCTTTCCTTCAGTTTAATGTTGAAATGATTTAAATATCAGAATAATAAATCAGAAGATTGCAGAACACTGATTCACCCCCCCCTCTCTCAGCGTTCTCAACATTCCCAGATTCCAACAACATATTCACATGTTAAGTTTACATAGGATATAAGATTCTTCTAGAAATATTATCTAGAACATATCTTATCTATGCATTGTTTCCTAGGTATTTAGTTGGTTGTCACATCTGATAGGATTAAGACACTTGTCATGATATTGTCTAATCCTATTCACCACCTTGCCTATATAAGCAAGGCATCATATGTACTTTGCCATATTCATTTTGGCATTCTTGCATCTTTAATGATAGCATGATATTTATTTCGTTTCTCTCTTGCAAAAGATATTTTGTCTTGCAAGTGATCCTAGGGTGTTTGAGGAGTTCACCATAAACTCCTACATGGTATTAGAGCTTCAGTGTTGGAGACTTCTTCCCAGATCTGAGGGACCAATTTATTCACATGAAAGTTTTGTTGGGTGGGAGTTCAGATCTTGAGAACCTCGCCATTGAATCCAAGGCATCAAAGAGAGTCAAGATTGGCTTTCATTTCATCAAAATCTGATAGTTTTTATCAAATCTGCAAAGGGTTTGAAGCTCATATTTGGCAAACAGATTTCTACTAGAGTTGTTTTTCATTTTTTCTTCAAAATTCTAGCTGCCACTCACTTGTAGGAAAAATGATTTCTAGGTTGTGTAGCCAAAGTTGAAATCTCATCTGGGTATCTTTTAGATTTTTCATATCTTGAGCAAATCTGAAGAATTTTTTTGTCCAAAAAGCACCACACATTATTTTTCTATAGGTTGAAGATCAAAAGAAATTTATTTTTTCATCTTCTACTTGTTGGATCAAAAAAATATTTGTGGGTTTTATTTTTAGCATCAAAATATTTCTAGTTTTTTTTTATTGTCTATAAACAGCGAGTAGATTTTTCAAAAATAAAATAAGAAGTAAACTATTTTTGCTAGAAAACACGTGTCTTGCAGGCTAAATTCAGCTTTTTTCAAAAATTCATAACTTGAGCATACGACATCTATTTTTCAAAAACTTTATATCTTCGAAAAGTTGATTTCATCCTTTACACAGATCTAAGGTTATCTTTTATCATGGAGGCAGATTTGAACATTCATCAATGCATGCACTATTTCCTTTTTTGTGTGCATTAGGTTTGCATTTTTTTTGCACTTCATTTAGTTCTAAATCATTTTTCAATCAACTATTGCTTCATAGATTCTAGAGTTGTGCTAGTTTGAGATTTTTACAATGTTCCTTGGCATCAAGTCCATTGTTTCTTTATCATGATTCTGACCCGAGTCCTTGAGTGACTCTAATATGGTTTCTATAAAATAGAAGTATCTTTCCTTGTCAAATTGAGGATTCCAGTGTACTTCCAATGCTTCTCTTTGCAGCAAATTATCTCATTATAGGGTGTTTTATGATCTCTCTTATCATCATTTGTGTAGATAGAGATTAATTGGATTTGTGATGGATATCATTATTATATTTATATCTCTTTTGGGGAGGATTTTTTTCCCACTGGGTTTTCTCATGTTCTCCATTTTAGAGGGATTTCATTTGCATATGTACATGGTTACCTAACGTGGCCGAATAGCTGAGACCCATCCTTTCATTATTTATATAATAATCTTCTCTCCTAAATTTCACTTAAGGGGGGTGTTGGTGTGAATAAATGTGTTGTACCTAGTTAATTCATTCACTAGGTAATTAGGGGACATATTCACATGTTAAGTTTACTTAGTAAATAATATTCTTCTAGAAGTCTTATCTAGAACTTATCTTATCTATGCATCATTTCTTAGGTAGTTAGTTAGTTGTCACATGTGATAGGATTAAGACACTTTCCATGATCTTGTCTAACCCTATTCACCACCTTGCCTATATAAGCAAGACATCATATGTACTTTTCCATATTCAGTTTGACATTCTTTTGTCTTTAATGATAGAATGATATTTTTTCCATTTCTCTCTTGTGGAAGATATTTCAAGTCTTGCGAGTGATCTTGGGGTGTTCGAGGAGTTCACCATAAACTCTTACAAGGACCCATAATTGTGGGATGACTCAATGTATTTTTAGAATATTGATCATATTTTGTAACACCTTATCAAAATTATTGGGACTATAATTCTTGGTATGATTGACATGAGAACTCACCTAGAGTGAATATCAGAATTCACTAACCCTTGTGTGTTTTCATTTTATACCATGGTAGAAACTCACCTAGTGAATATCAAACTTCACTATGTTGTTTCTTATCAAATCTCACCTAGTGAATATTAGACTTCACCAGCCTATGATGATTTGTTTATGGGTCACCTAACAAATATTGAACATTTCTAGCCTATGATTCATGAAATTCTTGGGTATGGATCCTAGTGAGAATTTTATAGAGCTTGCAATTCCATGATTTTCACACCCCCTTTTGTGTATTTTTGCATTGTGTAGTGTTTACATTATGTCTTGTTTTTGCATTAAATTTGTTTTGTTTCTTCATTATGTATTCTTCATGTTTTTCATGTTGCATTGTACTTTATTTGTGTGAGTTCCTTTATCTTTACATTTTTGTGTCATGGGATCTTGAGCCTGAGGGATAACACATCCCCTAGATTCAATGGTGTCTTATCTCTTCAATGTTTGGATAAATGAACCCTTCTTGGATTATCCTTACTTTAGTGTGAGTGTGAGCATAATTTCATACCCTCTATGAATGATGTTTCTATACCTGCACAAACACAAAGAACAAACACAATATTAGATCAAAATGCAAGTAAGAAGCAACATTCCCCATGAAATTAGATTGATACATCAAAATAGGAATAAAATGAAGAACAACATAATAAAAGCAATGAAATCCTATTCTAATGAGAGAAATTTCAATCCCATGGGGGAATTGGTGCCATTTATGTGTAGGAAATGGCCCTTTCCCAACTCCCTAGTGTGATTTGATGAATATTCATGATTCCTTGATGCAATGTGATGATAACCTTGATAAACTTGATACAAAGCTATGAAATTCAAAATGCAATGCATGAAGTTGTGAGTGAAATTGAGTATAGTAAGCTTGCATGGATTGTGGATGAAATTATGGATCCTCAAATCAATAGAGAAGCTCTTTATTTATAGGAGATAAGGATGGAGGAATGTGAAATAGGATGAATGTGGGATTAAAGATTGACAAATGGCATTGTGCCACTTGTCAAGATGTGATTGGAGGAGGAATGAGCACATAAATATGGTTAGGTGGAATTTGAAAATGGTGAGATGACAAGTTTAGAGGGAAGAAGAAATGGAGTTAATGCCACTTGGCTCAAGGCAAAGGAAATGTAAGAGGCCTTTAATGCCTTGTTGGAAGTACTCATCCCTTTTGGAGGGATTTTTGAATTGGAAGAATATTCCACAAAAGATGCCCTTTTGAATGGAAATTGATGAATTTATAAATCAAATAAATTGATTTATTGTGCAAGTTGCAAAATCTAGAGGATTGGAGTGATTAGGATTAGGATTAATCATGATTTGATCAATTTAAGTGAATATTAGTTGATTTGACAATTTTGACTTAGATTTTAGGATTTATTTAAATCAAAGTTGAGAGGAATAATGATTTAGATTTAATTAAATAAAGATTGATTTATTTAATTAAAGAAGGTGGTGTTAGATTAAATTAAATAAATATTAGTTTATTTAATTTAAAGAGATGACCTTAAAGATTTAATTAAATAAAGTGAATTATTTAATTAAAAGAGAGACTATATGATTAATTAAACAAAATGATTTATTTAATTAATGGAAGAGAATGACTTAATCAGATAAATTTGATTTATTTAATTAAGGGATGAAATGTGATGAATTTAATCAAATAAAGATTATTCAATTAAATTAATTAGTAAAGGGGACGATTTAGGAAGAAACGATGTTAGTAAGATCGGGATCGGATGTGTATGATCAATCTATATATTTTCCGTGTCTACATTTTTCCCCTCTTTGAAGCAATGCACCTATTGTGTTGGCTCAAAACTCAAAAAGAAATCAATTTTTCAAATGCCCAGTGTTGCCCTAGCGAGAGGATTACGCTGGTCTACTACCCCCTCAAGAGATCGAGCGAAAATGTTCGATTTTCCGATCTAGATCGTGATAAAATGTGAGAGGAGTGGTTATATTGATCAGAGGATGAAAGATAATTCTTTAGAAAGATCAGATATTTGACATAGACAATTTTGATGATGTATAGATAGTCATCAGCCATGGGTAGCCTCATGTATATTTTGAGATATTACACAAATTTTGGATAGAAATATTAGTAAAGATAGAAGAATAAGAAGAAAATAATGATGAGAAGAGGATCCAACAAGTCCATGATCTACGAGACTTTATTAGAGATGATGATGGATGATGATGATTGATGATGATTGATGATGATTTTCTTATTAGAAATTGGGATTTTAAAAAGGTCCTTTACCTTATGTTTGATAATACACATAGGTATGATGCATCAAGGTATAAAGAACCAGGATGGTGTTGTACCTAGTGTGATGGATTTTGACTCGACAATCAAATAGGAGTATTCTTGCTCACACTTGACATACGAAACCTCATTCAGAATGCAGTTCAGATATTCTAAACATCTCGGACCAAAACATGGAAAATCAAGCCTTCCCTTGTGATCAACAAGACATCTAAAACATCTTCCCTACACCTAAACAAAGCATGCATGACCAGGTTATTTTACAAGAGTATCCAACAAACACAACTAATAAAAAGATAATGATCATTTCCCCATTCCTTTCTCTCTAAATCTTCCTATTTACACATCATCGAGAGGTCATTGGAATGAGCACAAAATAAGATAAGTCAAAAAGACAAAGATAAAGTAAACAAACAAGCTAATGTTCTTCATACAGATAGCCTAGACTATACTACAGTGATGCATGATGCTAATGTCCATTGTAGGAAGGATGCATCCTAGGACATGTTGTTATCAGATGATTTGGGATTGACTAGATGATAAGCTATTGATACTCTAAGTTGATTAACTTGATTGCTTATTGACCTAAGCTTACGACTTTGACGAATGGGCTTTCACTTCTGAACCTGCTAGACTTTCTTTCGATTATTTTACTAAATGGTGAAAGTGATGATTGATTTATTATGAGTGATAATTATTGCGATTGAAAGCGAGATGAGATGGATGCACCATTTTGGGTTTTTTCAAATATTTGGATGTTTTTGATGTTTTGAAATGTTTTGAGGTTGTTTTTTGGATTTTTTCGAGATTTTAAAAATGTTTTGATTTTCCAAATTTTCAAATGTTTTTGGGTTTTATAAGATTTTATGAATGTTTTTGGTTTTTGTGTCTTGAGGGCCAATCAAAGATTAGCCTTGCCTACGTTATACACATAGAGACCATTTAGTTTGACTGATGACTTGACCAATTTACAAGATGAAGATATAAAAAAATGATGAATTGTCATCTTATTATGATGGACTCCTAAAGGACTGACCTAGGGTATCTCAAGGGTTGATCAAAGATCAACCTTGCCTATGTTCAAGCTCAGAGATGATGTAGTTCGACTAGATGACTATTTTTTGAATTTTTGGATTTTTAACCTATTTTTTGGATTTTGATATGTTTTGGATTTTTTTAGATTTTCGCATGATTTTGATGATTTGGATATGGATATGTGTGATGATATCAGTGCTCTGTTTTGGGATTTTGTTGAAAATCAAGCTAGGTTTGATTGATCATATTGATAATGATAACATTGTTGAGCATACACAACAAAGGATAGTGTTAAGCAACACAAGGATTGGGAAGGATATCCCGAGATGATGATGGATTGGTTGGATTTTATTGATCTAGATTTTGAAGCTTGATTTGGAATAAAATTGTTTTGATGATTTGATGTGATGTTGAAGTTTAAATTAGATGCTACTGATATTGATTGTTTGGATTGATGTTCGATGAAAGATAAATCTTGATAAGGAACATCTTCTTGTCAAAATATGCCATGGTCTAGTGATTTTTATTTTTTTGCTCACAAATTCTTTGACCAATTTGATTTCATGTTTGCCAATGTTTGGATCACCACATAAGTTGGAGGATATAGATCAAGATTTATTCCCGAAGCAAGATGTAAATATCTGCCCCCAGTGTCTAGCAATGTATGGAATGCCATGGGTGGATATTTGGATAGGTGTATGGATGGATAGATATGGTAAGCACGCAAAGGATGCCTAAGATTATCTTGTGATAAGATAACAGGTTCGGATAAAGGATGCTCATTTGGATAGTGCCTCATGGCTCAGATAATGTTGGATTGGATAGGATCAATGAAAATGACCCATGTCGAGATGTTTACCATAAACAAGTGTAAAGTGTGCACCAAAATTTTATCAAGATCAAGATAAGGTAGATAGATGGCAATGGGTTGGATAAATGGTTCATGGATGAATGGATTTATTATAGACAAGATGGAGGTAATGTTCGCTTTATTATGGATGTGATAAGATGCTTTCACCCGAGGTGGCACACGTAGATGTTAGATTCTACACATGACTCCTGTTTGCCAGGTTTTCATCATGGTACCTGCCCAAAGTGCCACCGTAATGGTTTTCACTAGAGGATGATTTTTCTCTTTACTATTTTCAATCTTTTTTTTGATTTTTTTGGATTTTTTATATTTTTTGGATTTTTTTGGATTTTTTAAGATTTTTTGTTGAAATATTTTAAGCTCATGCTAAACCACCTGGTATTGCTGACGTTGATACTTATGTCGTAATGTGTCATCGATATCCTTCTTGAAGAATTTGTTTCTCTAAAATACATGCACTTGAAAGAAACTTTTGAGATTCCTGATTTGCTTTGTTGATACTAAGGTTATCTTTATCTTTGTGCGCACATCGCAATAGAAGGCCTTCTGAATCCTTATGATGAAGGTTTTTTGTCAATACATGGTCAATGTGAGAATTGGATATCATGCGTGGAAGCAGGGATGGTATTATATGTTTAGGAATAAAAGATGGATTGGTTGATAGTTTGGAACCTTTGACTCTCCAAACTTGGGAAGATGAGCAATAATGTGTGGATACAGAAGTGTGCATGGAATTAGGACCAACTGCTTGATATACTTTGTACGTCACTTTGGAAGCTTGCTTGTGCCTTTGTGGACATCTTTGATTTGATGGATACTTTTCCCTTTTTTATTTTACCCCATAGTTTCTTTGACTAATGGAGTTTGATAGGGATAATCATTCTTTGTATTCTTTGCTATCTACTTGTATTTAATTTTTCCTTTATGCTTCACTACTTCTTTTTCTTTGATGACGTTTTTCATGCTTTGATTCAAATCTTTCTTTTGATGTTGGTCCCGATTTGTGGATGGGGTGATGGGTGGATGAAGATTTGTGACATGGCTAGTTGTAGTATTGGCATCGGTTTCATCATAAGGATCCTTCGTGCTCCCTATGTTGGCATTTGCTTGAGACGAAGTTTCCCCCAATACTAAATAACCAAGACCTTGATGCTTAGGATTGTCAATAATCTGCACTGGTTCTAGGATACCTTGTTCATGTAGGCCTAATCCCCTGCCTTGATAATTCATCTATTGAACCATTTTATTTGCAATAGTTATCTTGGAAGCAGGGTGCTAATCCTTCTCTGCTCTGTCGTGGATCTTCAAAGGTGATAAATTCTTCATTGGTAAGATAATTTTCCCTTAAAAAGGTGAGTGATCCAAATTTATAAGTGATATGACCTCCATATGTGGAATGACTTCCTACTTGATATCTTTGGCTTGATCTTGTGAAGTACCAGATTTTAATGCTTCTCCCAGAGGTTTTGATGATTCACTATCCACGTAAAAGTCTGCCTCATGATTCATTTTTGATATTCCTTCATAGAATGTTTCTGATTCACAACTTCTGAAGAAGCCTTCTTCATAATCTATTTTTGATATGCCTCCATAGGATGTTTCTGATTCACAACTTCTGTAGAAGCCTTCTTATGATCCATTTTTGATATGTCTCTAGATTTTTCTATATCTTGGTCATGTGTACAAATGTTAAGAGTAGGAGACTCTTGTACCTTGGTAATGATTTCAAGAGTATGAGACTCTTGTTTTGAATAAATATCATCTACATGTGCATCCAAAGAAAGCATCTCATGGGTAGATAGAGGATTATCTTCCATATGGATATGATCATCTTTTGTGACATCTTGTATAGGTAGGAGAGTGGCCATTAGATCATTGTAGTATCTTGGAGATACAAATTCTTGATCTTGAATGATTTTAGAATTTTTTTTGACATGTTTTGGATCAAGTTCTTGACATGGGTTTGTTTCAAAGGATGGATTGCTTATAAAGGGTTCTTGGATATCTTCATTAGGCATGGGAAGTGGCTCAATATCCTTTTGATCTTTGAGTGGATTTGGATCAAATTTTGAGTTGAGGATCCATTTAGTATATGTAACCATGAGGTCAAAGGATGTCAATATGTCTTGGAAAGGACCATTGCTAGACTTTGGTGAAAGATGTTGATCATGTTTGGAATAAATTCTTGAGATATTTCCTCTAGCTCATTAGGTGATGTAGAGACATTTTCAACATGATCATTGGTTGATAAATCATGGATTATGTGAATAGTATCAAATAATTCTAACACTCCTTGAAATAGATCATTGAAAAGTGGCTCTTGATGAATTTTGATTTGATCATTGGATGGGGTAGACATATCTTCATAGTGCTCATTGATGGATTGATTTTGATCATTATCCTCAGCAGTTATGGTGGAGAGATTGTCAATTTTCTCAACCATAAGATCAAGTTATGTTAACATTTCTTGAATTGGATCATTGTTGGGTATCGTTGGTGAGTTTTGATCATTATTAAAAAGTGACTCTTGATATATGTTGATTTGATCATCGGAGGAGATGGAAACATCTTCAAGGTTCTCATCGATGGGTAGTTGTGATTGATCTTTGAGATGTGATGACTGATCTTCACGATGGGGTGATTGGGTTTGTTGTTGATGTTGTTGATATCCAACCTCTTGATATTGGAGATATTGTTCTTGATATGGTTGTGGAGACAACTCAATGCTTTGATGGCATGGTTCAACAAATGGAAGAGTGTACTGATTTTGGGGTGGATATGTCTCTTGGTGATATGAATCAATGATTTTTTTGAGTGTAGCAATTTTGTTTCGCAAGATTTGACCTTAACATTCTTGATATTTTTGACTTGGTTGTTGAGCAAGCATATTCGGCATGTATACTTGTGGTGTTTGCATGGAATCATGGACGGATTGATCTTGAACAATTTTATGATTTGGTATGATGCTTAGATTTGGCATTATTGGTTGATATTGAATATTGTTGTGATTGGTAAACATATTCCCTGGATTTAGGCAACTTTGATCTTGCATGGGGTTACCTTGACTTGGATCAATACATGTTGTTGTCAACATATTGCTTGGATTTTGAAAAACATTGGTGGGATTTGCAAACATATCCATCCCAAAGTTTACCAAGTATGGATTTGATATGTTTATGCTTGGTAAGCTTGGATTTGGTACAGTCACATTTGGAATGTACATATTTTGTGGTATAATGTTGTTTGGAAGACTCATGCCTTGATTGTTTTGTTGATAGATTTGTAATTTTTGGCTTTGATTTAAATCTACCATAGGAAACGGTACATTCCAAAACTCAAATTGTGAAAACTCACATTTGTTATATCATTGAGATTTTGTGTTCCTCAATTCAGGTTGGGAAAAGTCACATTTGTTGTATTATAAAAATTTGGAGGAGATAAAGATCCCATGTATGGATTATAAAAATGTGAGTAGTGGCTTTGATAGTTTGGTTAACTTGGATTACTCATGATGTACGAATTGAGCTTATATTCCATGTTTCCTTGTGTTTTGACCTTGTTGACCTCTAAGGGATTTAGGACCAATGATGGGATGAAAGATGAGAGGCTGAGTGACATGGTTGTTTGAACTTTTGAGAACTTTGGAGGAATACTAGACTTTAGGATTTTGGATTTTGATTTTGAATGGGTTTGATTTGGATAATGGACTTATAAATCCCAAGATGTTGGATGTTATCTTGGGGTAAAATTGTCCACAAAGGTGATAATTCAAATAAATGTGTGAGGAAGGATTCATCCACACACATTTAGCCAAAAAAAGTGATTTTGATTTTGATTGAAGGTCTTACCAAAAGTCTAATATGAACAATCTTTCCAAAGTTTCAAAGGTTGTTTGTGAAATGGGATGATAAATGTTTTGAATGGATGAAATGATTTATTTTTTTGATCCTAATTGAACCTAAGAGGGACTTGTTTACAAGGCCAAGGTTGTGAAGAACATGTTTTTCCCTAAGAGTAATTCAGACCAAAAATATAACAATCACATGTGTAGGGTTCAATTGATTTAATCTCGGTTAGATTGATTATATTTTTACCTCATCCACACCTTATTTCTTAGCTTTTCAAACTGAATGTCTAACATCCCAATTTCTTCTCATCCCACAAGGTCCATTATGTGGAAATCAAGGAAATCAAGTCAATAGTTTCCTAATGTTGACTTTAGTGAGAGAAAATTATGATTAAACCCAAATACTTAGATGCCTTCTAGGGATAAAAACCCTAGGGACAAGCAGTAGCACGTGGACACCTCAAAGGTATTTGTTCTTCCAAAGGGTTTGAAATATTGATAAATTGTTGAATGTTTATTTTCCAATGTTTTAGATCCAAGCAAAATGTTTTGCTTCCAAAAAATGATGCACAATCCTAGGATAAAATGAGGCAATATTTGTTGAGTTCCCACTTGGATAAATCCAGCTACGCCTACTCTTAGCGGATGATTAGATGCTTGACCACACAAGCTCCCCCTTTCAGTGCACTCTCTTCTCAAGTCAGCCAAGCATCAGTGCCCATGAAACTCCCATGGCATACTTCTCATCCCTACTAAAAGTCGTAAGAATGTGGGATGGCTTCAGAATGACCGTTCTTGCACCAACAAATAGATAAGGATTTTGGCCTTTCTAAACAAGGGGTTTTGATGCGAGAATTTTTTTCATGAGTGACCATCCATGCGGCAAGAGACCATTGTTTCCCTTCTTGTCAGAATGATCCTCATGATACTTGAACTTTCCTCGAGTACCCACACTTATGTACCAGCTGGAAGGTGCTTGTCTTTACCGTGTTATCGGTTGGTTCATTACCTTGGGGTGAGTACTTTGTCCCACCAAGGCAGGCCCTTTATGGATAAAAAAAGTGAGCAAGTACATCCGTAGTTCGATCGATCTTTGTTGAGAAACAAAGAGAGAACACTCGCGATGTACTTCACCCACACTCACAAGATTTGTTCAATTTTAGGCACCCAAATTGAAATGTGGAGGTAATCACTTACACAAATTAATATCATGAAAATGACTTTGATTCTCAAGATCTCTATAAAGCACGAGAGAAGTGCATATGTCTTTTTGATGATATTAACTTGTGAAAGGGATTACAAAACAAAGAGTACACATGTTCATTTTAACCACAGAGCAATGATATGAGTTCTTTTTAAGCACCAATTTTGAAGTGTGAGATTTGTTTGTTCATTTGCTAAGTCCCAAAACACAATCTAGTGAATATGCCTATGGTTCTTTTTAACCCTTTTGTTTTTGTTCTTTTTTAAGCTCAAACGAAATTTAGTAAGTCCTAAAAGCAAGAATATAGAAAATCCTTAGAAGAGGGATTATAATTTCTCCCTAAAGTGTTTAAAAAAACTTGATACAATGACATGATAAAATCATAAAGAACCCTTGGCCTTCGTTTTCCTTCCTTCACTTTTGATCAAGCCAACCTTTTTTGGGCAAATTTCAACAATTGTCAAATTTTGCCATTTTTGGTAACTTCGAATGCATAACTTTGAGAGTCCTATTTTTTCCCAAAAACTTCCTAAAACTAAGATAGGATGAATTGCCAACTAACATCCTAAATTTGAAACATGAGTTTCAAGTTATTAACAAAAACAACTTTTAAAAAATTAGAAAAAAACACTAAATTGTCATTTTGAGGGCCAAAATGAAAGTTTCAAGCCCCCAAAAAGTGCCTAAATGGCCACCAACTGACTCAAGGTTAATTTGGAATCCACATGCCACCTCATAACAAAATACCCTATAAAATTTCAGCTCAAACGGACATCCGAGTCAAAAGTTATGATCTTTGGAAGTCCCTACATCACAAAAATTGGTTAATACTATAAAAACAAAGGCCAAAAAACTAGTTAGAAGACAAAAAAAAAAAGTGAAACAAAAAAGCACATTTCAAAATAACCAAAAATCTACCTTTTACCCAAATCCAGTGGTGCAATCTATAGGTGCGGCGCAATTTGGAAATATCAATGACGCAATATAGCGCCATTGGTGACTAAGATTGATGCTTTGCACATAAATAGTGACCGTGATTGCAGCGTTGTTTAGCAAGCAACGCTATTTAAAATTTGGAAACCCACGGCGCACTTTGAAATTCAAATTTTGTGGGCGGGAAGACTCCAGCGATGGAGTTTGAAATTTGGAGCAGCACAATATAGCATTGTTGGATTGATAGCGGCGAAGTTTCCTGTAGACAACAAAAAAATCAACAACGCACAATTTTTTTTAGAAAAACATGATGAATTTCTCCAAATTCACGCTCCTTCTAGCACCAAAATGTGAATGGTGTTTCTATACCTGCACAAACACAAAGAACAAACACAATATTAGATCAAAATGAAAGTAAGAAGCAACATTCCCCATGAAATTAGATTGATACATCAAAATAAGAATAAAATGAAGAACAACATAATAAAAGCAATGAAATCCTATTCTAATGAGCAAACTTTCAATCCCATGGGGGAATTGGTGTCATTTATGTGTAGGAAATGGCCCTTTCCGAATTCCTTTGTGTGATTTGATGAAGATTATTGATTCCTTGATGCAATGTGATGATAACCTTGATAAACTTGATACAAAACTATGAAATTCAAAATGCAATGGATGAAGTTGTGAGTGAAATTGAGTATAGTAAGCTTGCATGGATTGTTGATGAAATTATGGATCCTCAAATCAATAGAGAAGCTCTCTATTCATAGGAGATAAGCATGGAGGAATGTGAAATAGGATGAATGTGGGATTAAAGATGGACAAATGGCATTGTGCCACTTGTCAAGATGTGATTGGAGGAGGAATGAGCACATTTGGATGAATGTGCACATAAATATGGTTAGGTGGAATTTGAAAATGTTGAGATGACAAGTTTAGAGGGAAGAAGAAATGGAGTTAATGCCACTTGGCTCAATGCAAAGGACATGTAAGAGGCTTTTAATGCCTTGTTGGAAGTACTCATCCCTTTTGGAGAGATTTTTGAATTGGAAGAATATTCCACAAAAGATGCCCTTTTGAATGGAAATTGATGAATTTATAAATCAAATAAATTGATTTATTGTGCAAGTTGCAAAATCTAGAGGATTGGAGTGATTAGGATTAGGATTAATCATGATTTAATTAATTTAAGTGAAGATTAGCTGATTTGACAATTTTGACTTAGATTTTAGGATTTATTTAAATCAAAGTTGAGAGGAATAATGATTTAGATTTAATTAAATAAAGATTGATTTATTTAATTAAAGAAGGTGGTGTTATATTAAATCAAATAAAAATTTATTTATTTAATTTAAAGAGATGACCTTAGAGATTTAATTAAATAAAGTGAATTATTTAATTAAAAAAGAGACTATAGGATTAATTAAACAAAATGATTTATTTAATTAATGGAAGAGAATGACTTAATCAGATAAATTTGATGTATTTAATTAATGGATGAAATGTGATGAATTTAGTCAAATAAAGATTATTCAATTAAATTAATTAGTAAAGAAATTTTAATCAGTTTGATTCCTAACTTTTGAATTGGATGCGAGAAGGGTGAATGTGCTTTGATAGGGTTTTGTGTTTTCTGAGGTCATCCTTGGCCCCTCCTGTGTCATACTGTGCTTCTTGCGTAAGAAATTATTTCCTTCATTGAGTATGGCCGCATTTACTATGGTTTTAGGGGTTTATTATGCCTTCAACCGGTACTAACCCAACAATTCATGCTGGTGTTAGCGGTTCATCAGTGCAATTTAATGGCTCCCCCACCGAACAAATACCCTCAAAAATTTATTCCGAAAGTCTTTCACGAGGTAAGCATTCTGATGCCCCTACTGATGTAGTTTTACCTTTACCTAATTTTGATTCTACATGCCAATGGCTCGAACAACACTCCCTTATGGGTTATTTTGTTGGGAGGACTCCCCCCGAAAGTGTGCTAAAAGATTGGGTCAGCAAGGCCTAGGTCCCTCATGGGGTCTGCCTTGATGTGGTCCAAAATCTAACCAAAGGCTTTTTTTTGTTTCGCTTTGCGGAATTTAGTCATGTCCAAGCTATTTTGGGTGATGGGCCTTGGTATGTTTAGTCCTCCTTGTTGGTTTTTCAAGCATGGACCCAAGATTTTGTTGTCTCAAAAGACACCAAAATGCATGTCCCAGTCTAGATTGAGTTTCTCAGGTTACCTCTGCCATGCGTACCCTTCTTGAACCATATTGCTTCCTCTTTGGGGAGGATTGTTTGTATCGAACCTAATAGGTTCTTCCAAGCCCGTCCTCAGAAGAGGGTTTGTGTGGAAGTTGACTTATCCAAGGATTTGAAAGAGTCTCTAGACATTCAAATTGGTGCTATTAGACACACCCAGAAAGTCACATATTTCAATCTGCCCAACACGTGCTATCGGTGCCAATCAGCTGACCACAAGATCAAGGACTGCCCTTTGACAGTTCCTCATACATCTTCACAGTCACAGGATGTTGAAAGCCTCGTCCGACAGAGCCTTCTGCTAAGGCTGAAACAAAGTGGACTACGGTTTCAAACCGAAAAAATAAGTCATCTAGTTCTGGGTTGGCTCCCAAAGCCCCTGAACCAACCAAAATGGTTTCAAACTCTTCAAAGAAGGGGACAGTTGCTCCCTCAGGAGTCACTTTTGTTGTTGTACAGCCCAGGTCAAAGGCCACACCTCAGCCTGCGGCTGTTTTGTGTGTTCAACCGGCTTTTCCTTCCGCAACAAGAACTTAGTGGCGGTCTCGCAACCCGTCTCCTCCGCCGGAAGAAGGAGAATATGTGCCTAAAAAATGGAGATTATCTCCTCCTATTTAGATTGGTTTCATTCCACAAGAGTTTTTGAAGAATAGCTTCTCTTCCCTGGGTGAAGAGAACCTGGATTCTACAAGTATGGAAGATTTTCATCCATGAATTTTATTTCATGGAATGTTTGAGGTCTAACTGACCTCTCCAAGAAGTATTCTGTTAGGAATACTCTGCAGAAATACCCAAGGCTTGAAGTGCTTTGTCTCCAGGAAGTTAAAATTTTAGTTTTTTTGCTCGCTTCGGCTTGTCGCTCTATTTGGCTAGCCAGTACTATGTTTTGCACTTTGAATGAGGCTGGTCATGGTGGAGCTACCACTCTTTTGGCCCCACGATTGCATTCTTACATGGTGGACCATGGGGTTGACCCCTCCCAGCGAGTAGTCTGGGTTCTTCTCAATATTGAGAATCATTCCTTTGGGATTATTAATGTTTATGCATCTAATGATGTCATGGAGTGTTGCCTGCTTTGGCATTGGATTGTTGATTCTCTGCCAGTTGCCACCTGGTTGCTCTATGGGGATTTTAACATGGTGGAGATGGCATATGACAAGAATGGCACCTTGCCTTTCCATTGGGTTGTGGGTGAAAGGGAGGCGTGGTTTTACATGCACAATAAATTGGGGCTTTTTGATCCGAATATGGGTTGCCGCCATTCTCATTCTCTCTGGCACACTTGGTGCAACTACAGGGTTGGTTCTAACATAGTCTTTAAATGCCTTGATCGTGCCATGATCTCCGCTCAATATTTTTTTTCCTTTACTAGTTTTGCCTTGCCAGTAAAGCCGTTAGTGGATGTGACTCTTTCTACTCACTTCCCAATTCATTTTCGCATTGAATGGGTGCCTCGTCAGCCCTGCACATGTAAGATCCAATTTTTTTTAACACATCTTTGGTTTGTCACAAGCCCACCCTGGCCCACATTCACCGGGTGTGGAATTTGGAGTGCAGGCCACTTGGCCATACAAGCTGGATTGCTTCGTGGAATGATGCCATCATTCGTACTGCGCATTTCTTGTGCATTTATGGGTGCCAGTTGGCTATCTTTTGTCAGCATTCTTATGAGGCCACCACTATCAACTTGTGTACTGCTATGGAGGCTTTGGCGGTCAATCCTTTCTCCCCATCACATCAAGTCAGGGTGACAGATTTAAGACAGCAAAAGCAAGTGGCTAATAATTATACTACCAGAGGCACTCAAATCAAAGCTCAGCTTCACTGGCTCAAAATTGGTGATCGTGCCTCCAAAGAGTTTTTTTTGGCCCTTCGTGCCAGGAACTCATCCCCAGGCATCAAAGCAATCAAAGATGGTAACCAGGTGCTCTATGAGCTACCTGACATTCTCCAGGGTTTTGTGCGTCACTATGAATAGGTTTTCACTGCTCAGGACCCCATGCCTGCACGTCAGCAAGCCCTTTAGGACTGCCTTGTTGTTGTGCCACATAGGCTTTCTTCAGCGCAGATTAATTTTTGTGATCTCAAGGAAGTCGTTTCCTCTATGGCCGATGATAAGGCTCCTGGAATTGATGGTTTTCCTTGTGAATTTTACAAAGCTCTTTGGGACTGTGTTGGGAGTGATTTGCATCATGTTTATCTTGAATCTTTTCAAACCAACTCTCTAGGCAATTTAATAAATAAAGGCAATATTAAATTCATATCTAAGCTTGGGGATCCGGAGGATATTTGCAACTGGAGGTCCATCACGCCTCTCAATGTTTCCTACAAAATCATTGCCAAAGCCCTGGCTCTGAAAATTGGCCACCTCTTGCCATAGGTTGTGCGTCCTGAGCAGACTGGTTTCATTAAATCCAGGTTTATTCTGGATAACATTATTGTTGTTTGGGAAGGCATCGAGTGGGCCCAACGGTTGAACCAGAAAGCGGTGTTCATTAAAATTGATTTTGCCAAAGCTTATGACCGCATTGAATGGCCTTTCATTCTTGCGATGTTGCAAGCCTTGGGTTTTGAACCCAACTTTATACAGTCTGTTCGTATGCATTTTTTTTGATGCCTCAGCTTGCATTACCATTAATGTCCGCCAGTCTTCTGCTTTTGGTCTTTTTCGTTCTATTCGCCAGGGGTGCCCTCTTTCCCATGCTTTGTATGTGCTGGTTGTTGAAGGCTTTGGATATCTTCTGGCCCATGCTGTCTCTCAACAACATGTTAAAGGGATCTCTCTCTCGAACTCCCAGGAGTAGCTTGTCAATGGCCACTTTGCGGATGATTCTTTTCTCACTCTCTTGGAGGATGAAGTTTCCATCACTGTTGCCTTTGATTGTCTTAATACTTTTTGTCTTGCCTCCAGTTCTGCAATTCAATGGCACAAGACCTTATGCTACAGACAATCGGTGCACCCCACTCCTGCGTGGCTCCAAATCTATAACTGGAAGTGGATTGGGCAGGGAGAAATCTTTTGGTTTCTGGGCATCCCCTTCACCTTTCAAGCTTCCCCTCAGGAGCTTTGGCAAGCTGTTCTCTCCAGGGTTGAGCAAAAGTTGGCCTATTGGATTACTACGCCTCTTTCGCTGGCTGGAAAATTCCAGTTTTTCTCTAAAATTTTGGCAGCCACTCATGTCTACTATTCTTCCTGTTGGGCTCCTTCTAAAGCTGCTTACAATAGGCTTGAAAAAATACTTCGAGATTTTTTATGGACCTCCTCTGAAACCCACAAGGGTTTTCATCGGGTCGCTTGGGAGTATTGCTATCTCCCCAAGGACTCTGGAGGGCTTGGGTTGCTCTCCACTCAATGACAAGGGACTACTCTCTGTTTAAAATGGATTATCCGGGCTCTCACCAGAGATGAAGCCTAGAAGATTCTCTTCAGGCATTGTATTTAGTCTGTTTTTCCTATTCACAAGCCCACCTGGAAAGGAATTGGTCTCCAAACCCTCCTGGTTATGAGGGAGCTAGTTCAATTTGTTGGCTCCTTTGTGGCCAAGAGCATCTAGCGCTCTTGGAAAATTATTAAGCCATGGCTCCGTTGGGTCAGGGCTAGATTTCATGATGGGGTTTCCATCAACCAACATAACTTATGGTGGTCTCCCCTTTTGGCTCAGAATGGTCAACTCCTAGCCAAGTCTCCTTGGCTCAAGTTCCTCAGATTTCACAGAAAGGGCATTCAAACACTGCATCAGCTCTTTCACGGGCCCACTATGCGTCTCTTGCAGTAGGATACTTTTAAAGCCCAATACAGTCTTCAAAACTAGGACCATCTTACTTTTGATGGGCTAGTGAGCGCCATTCTGATGAACATGCTTCACAAAGTTGGCATTCGTGGGCAGAAACCTTGGTGGAAAGATTGGAAATGGTTTCCAGACACTCCTCTCAGGAGCTACAAGCCGTGGCTCGGTTACAGGTGGATTTCACCCCATTTTCCTATGATCAGTACTTTGAATCAGAGGTGGCTTCTTAATTCCTCTTCCCATACTTGGCGTAAGAGGTTTGATGCCACTTGGTTTGCAATTGTTAATCCGAAGCTGGCCCACTTTGCTTGGTGTATTCTTTTCCAAGGCTTTCCTATGGGTTCTCGGCTTGTTCATATGGGGGTTCCTGACCCTCATTGCCATTTTTGTGAGCAGTCTGAAAGCGTTAAGGATCTTTTTTGGTTTTGTCCTAGAGCTCAACAGCTTTGGACTTGGATTCATGATTTCTTTCAGCCTTTTCGGGTAGAACCCTTCTCTTGGCATATGGTTCTGCTGGGGGACCTGCCTGGAACCCCGACTAAGTTCACCCAGCTTTGGCACACTTTCAAGGTGGAAATCCTCTTCAATATCTAGAAAGACATAAATGCTTGTATATTTGCTCATTCTCATTTAGATGTTAATGTGTCTCTTTATGCTAAAGCAGTTATTTGTTCTAATGTTATCCTACCGATTCAGGTGCAAGCCAACAAGGTTGCACTGGAGGTGGCTCACCTATAGGTCCTCCTGGACCACTGGGGCAATGCCCCTTCTACTATGGCTTGGATTCTTGATTCACCCTCCTCCTCCCGCGGTCGATCGCCCTCTCGAGGTTGGAAGTGGAGTGATTCTGCGCGTCCCCGCTCCCAACCCTCTACTCGAAGGGATTCTCGGCCTCCCAGGCAGGCTCATTCTCCTCTGCCACATCCAGGTCAAGTCTAGCACTCTGGTGGTGCTACGGGGAGTGGTGGTGGTGATTTTGGGTGGCCTCTAATGTTTCGCCTGCTTCTAGCTCTGGCTGGCCTACCAGTGGCAAAAAATTTCCACGACTGACTCTTGCAATCTCGCCTCGGTGTAAGGAAGAAGAAAAAGATAAAGATGATGATGGTTGGGGTGCTCCTTCTGATGTCACTCCAAACCCCGCTGATGTATGGGGGAAAAATTTGGATGATAGGGATCCCCCAGGCTCTACTAGCACTACTTTGGCCATGTAAATTTTTATTTCCTATTCTTAGACTTCTGGGCTAGGCCCATGTGATCAGTTATTTTAGATTTTCTAGGCTCTGCCCATGTGACTTTCGGGGTGTGTCTTCTTACCATCCACCCCTTTTTTTGTGAATTTGTAATTTTATCTTTATATTAATATAGATATCTGCCTATTCATCAAAAAAAAAAAAAAAATAGTAAAGAGGATGATTTAAGAAGAAACAATGTTAGTAAGATTAAGATCGGATGTGTAGGATCAATCTGTATATTTTTCATGTCTACACCCTCACTAACGTAGGGGCTAAATGTAGCATAATAAATTATCACCCTTGACAATTTCACACTAGTTTTAGCTCCCCCCTATTGGCCTGGACCCATTTGTGCTCTTAAAATTTTTGTTTTATGATCATATTCAAAAAATCAAAATTAAATTAAGAATATTATTTAATATTTATTTAACAACACTTAAAGACCCAAAACAAGTTTGGACTGGAGTGCTAAAACCCTTGTCCAGCCTATTTTTGCCTCAATTTAAATATGTCATTGTCGACATTCTAACATTTATAAATTTAAACTCATTTCTCAACTTTTGATAATCCATTTTGTGGGAATTTAAGAAACACATATAAATACAAGTCTTTATCACCATTTGAAATATTGAAGGCAATTGAAATCATAATTGAGCATCCTTAAAAGTAGTAAAAAGTAGAATTAGTAGAATTTACAACACTTATTATCAGTCAAGATTCGTGTTTGCAATGCATCAAGTTTTCATGTGAGTTTATTCATGTTTTATGTTCATCTTTTTGTGAATACTAACACTTGCAAGAATTCCAAGCAAGCATCCAATTCATCTTGAATTTGATGAGTTTAATGACTTCAGTCCATTAAGGAAATAAGATTTAAGTGGTAAGTTGCAGTGCACTTGTCAGTTTGTCATTATTTTATCCATTTTCCTTTGCTCAACCTAGGGTAAGCACTCTTTTACATCATCATAGCCATTATGGAGGTAGAAATGCCAAAATGTGGCTTGACTTAGGTAAGCCCCTATATAGCACAAGCATTTCTCTCCTCTCTTGTGTGTAGGTGATAGATCTAAAGTGGATTTGGGAAAGATTTGAAGACCTAATTGAAATGTCAAGAATTCAAGCCTTCTACCTCAATGCATTGGGAAAAATGGAATGAATCATTGATAGAAAAAGTTTTGAAGCTGAATCTTGAAAGGAATAACCTACAAATAGTGACCATCTAATATTTGATCTCTGATTCCTAAAGATCTGCATTTCGAGGTCTAAGGCGCCAGCACACTTGTCCACCCAATTCAAGCTCAAATTTATATGTCATGTTCCTTTGTCTCTACACTACTATTTTTTTATCCTTTTTTGTATTTTTATTTTATACTTTTTTGAAATCATAATAGTTTATTGTAGTTACATAGTTAACCTAGATAGACATTTACATCATCAAATTAAGTTTATCATTTATCAACCCATCATCTCCCCCAAAGAGAACCAAAACCTTGATCCACCATTTTATCTTTTCCATTAGGGTTAGTAGCCAAATGGGTTTTGTGATCATTTTTTTCCTTCCATTGTGATGTAGGAGAAAGTGTGATTTAGACCCTAAATCCATTTTTCCCACATCACAATTGAATATTTGGGTTTGAATTAAATGTGGAAACAAACCATTCTTGTTCAATAATTTTTTCATGAGATGGGATTTCATTTGTCATGATTTTGTATATTCTCAAAAATATCTAATGATCTATCCTTCAAAATTCCATCCTGAGTATTTACCATG
Organism: Sequoiadendron giganteum; assembly: GCA_007115665.2. Taxonomy (NCBI): domain Eukaryota; kingdom Viridiplantae; phylum Streptophyta; class Pinopsida; order Cupressales; family Cupressaceae; genus Sequoiadendron; species Sequoiadendron giganteum. Next base: position 22,710,423 of record CM021103.1, on the reverse strand, counting down.
TTAATTAAAAGTTCCATCTCTCTTGGGGGAATATGTACTATCATCCATACTAGTAATTTCTCATGCTTATGAATCCTTATACACTTGATCAATACCTTCTAGTGATGGAGACTCTATGTCTTCATGAGATAGAGAAGCTTTTGAAGTAACACCCACTTGAGACACCAATGCCCTATTTACCTCAAAAATTTAATTAGTTGCAGCTTCCCTAGGAAAAGATTGAGTTGGGAGATGAAAGAGGATGGTATTGTAATGGGAGTGGAGAAAGGGATTTATAGGTAAGGAATTATGGAAGAAATGGTGGACATGGTTAATATGGTAGTAGGAATGACAGTTGGCAATGATTGCTAATAAATAGCTTGAGGTGTTAAGGAAATAGAAGAGAGTGAATGAGATAAAATGGTAGGTAATGGAGGATAAACTAGGGTATTTGGAGTTATAGTGGAAGCAACAACCTTAGAGTTGGGTGAAACTATTTTGGAAATAGAGGTTGTTTCTTGAGTAGTGGAGGGGTAGAGGTGGTAGGTGGAAGTGTTGTAATCAATGGGGGAAGAATTAGTAGGAGTGGAAGAAGTAAGATGATTATCCTAACTAGATGTTAACTTTTTTTTTCTTATATTCCTCTTGGGATCTTATTTTTTAAACCCTTCTCCTTGATCTCCTTTCCTTTTTTATACCATGGTATGAGTAGTAGGTTGTCTCTAGATTTATTTTGTCCTCTTTTATTTTCCCTTTCCTTGATCCTTTGAAGGTGTTCTTACCTCTTCCTTAGTATCTTCACCATCATATCCATTGGGGTTAGAAGTTATTTCTTCATAAGACTCTAATTCATCAGAAGTTACAAACTTTGCTTTCTTTTTGGACTAGAGAATATTATATGTCAATGTGACACCTTGAACCATTAGTATAGCCACCTATATATCCACCCATTTTTTATTATGAGATCATAAAAATTTCATGATCTCATTAATACCTCAAACCTATTCATCAACCCAATTGGGAGAGAAAATTGGTTGATCAAACACTACCTTATATTCTTCTTCTTGGACCAATTCTCCATAATATAGAAATTGATCCGGTACCACAACAATATTGAATGGTTTGATGGATTCCAATGGAAGCCTATAGAAATATCTCTTCCTAGCATCATTCTCATAAATACAATAAAATATGAAGTTATCTATTTTCCCCTTGTGGTGGCATTTCTTACCCATATTCTTTTCTAATTTATGATAGGGTCAAAGTGTAGTCTTTCCTAATAAAACATGAGATGGTACATTTGTAATTCAACATCTAATTAGTTTGTAGATTGTGAGGAAGGATAAGAGAAAAATCATTTTCCATTAGCAAGAGGATATGGCACAACAACTCTATGCAAGTCTTTGATAAGCTTATGAGAGTAGAAAGTTTATCTTTTCACCTTAAGTAGCACCATTTTATCAATTGGATACTTAGGTAATATGTAGGGTGTTTCACAAAAACCCTTTATTCTCAAATATGTGAATTTTTGAAATTGATGAAACAATATCCAAATATTTTAACCAATTACATGGCCTAGTTAGTCAATTTTTTTCTTAGCTCACCTTGTAGCATTATAGTGATATGCATAGTGGATTCATCATTAACTCTTTTAAAATGAGATAGGGAGTTTTGCAACTGCAATTGCAAGTAGTAATCATATATATTTACTTGGGCGAAAAAAATACTAATGTTTCCTATGAAATTGAATCCATGGTAACTAAATTTCCTTATTGAAATGTAGACTACATTGTGCAGTCATGGTAGGAGGGTTCTAGAAGGAATAGTCTCTACTGTGCAGTAATGAGTCAACACAACAGAATTAACAAAGAGAGATGATGTGAAAACAAGAATCTTCATTAAATTAGAATGCTTACATGCAATATTGGCCACACGAGTGAGCATCCAATCTCATAGGCCTTGCCTTAGAGGCTTACAAACATACAACTGGCTAGTAGTCCTTCTTACATGCCCTCAAAGGGTTGTTACACAAATAAGAACCTAAAACTAAGAACTGAACTAAGTGTTAGTTCTTTATGAGTAACTAACTAATTACTCCCTAAATGATTGTAATTCTCATATATATATGCTTCTCAAGCTCCCAAATAGGTCCACATCGGCCACAAGGGTTAGTAACATGATAAAAGATCAAACATGAAGGTTGGTCCTGAAACATGAGCAAATAACTCCATGCGAGAAGATGTAACTTGTGGATCTCCAAGATAGATCCCAATGAACCCAAGATTCCATGATGATATTCCATTTAGGTCCACATGCTTCAAGAAATAGGTTCACACTAAGAAATTGAGCCAGGTTGGCCCCAACGCTCTGTTTGGGAAAATACAATGAAATTTTGAGAGTGAACTTTTAATAGACAAGTGCAAATGATTTGAAATATCGATATGTGATAGGTGTACATGTATAGATGCTATATCCTACACGATGAGCTGAGAAATGGTAATGCAGTGAAATGCAAAGTGAATGAGTGAAACTACTACTGAATGCAATGCAAGAAAAGAACTATTTTTGGTTGATGCAAGATTACTTTACAACCAAGGATGCTCATGCATCACTACATAGGAGATCATGTAGATTATTCTTTTTTATCTTAGGGCCATGAATTTTTTGTGGATTTTTTCACTTATTAACTTGGCCCAATATATTTTTTTTCTCCATTTATAACCTCCTTAATAAAAATAAACATCCAATCTTGGAAGGAAGAAACAAAAGGAAAACCTATTACTCTACTCAAAAAAGTAACTAAATCATTAATTTGTGTAATGAAATCACTCTTGTATAGATTCTTTGGAATTTTTCCCGATGCAACCCTTGGACTCTTCATCCAATGGAATATCTCTAGTGGGCATCCAATTAAATTTTGAGCTCTTCTACATATTCAACTAATAAATGGGTGGTTGGTTCATAATTGTACGTTAGATTTTGGGGACTCTAGTAATGTAATGCCTCTTGAGGTTATGGATGGGTTGGGTCTACATGTTTCAAAATCATATGGTAATTAATATGCTATGAATTCCTAGGAGAAATGTTATTGGAATTGTTAAATATGTGGGGGTCCATCTTGTTGCATACCTCGATAATTCTTTCCTAATGGACATTATTGTTGTGGATTATTTCACGAAGTGGGTTTTTTCTAGAAAGTAGGTGGCATCCATTAGTGGTAGTATTTAGATGGACTTATATTATGCCACCATCCCACTACATGGAAAACAAGTCAAGTTACACCAGAAAATATGTTGCATACCATTGAAGACTCTAACAAAGCCATGAATAAAGTGATTTATTTGGATACTTGTCTTGATCAATTCATTGGATATTGTGATGATCATAACTATTATACAAAAAAAAAATCTCCTTGCCATGATCCCATTAGTCATAAGGATGAATTATGGGATTTTTTTGATGCATGATAAAAAGATGAGGTGAGTGCAAATTTTATCTTAGTTTCCCTTAGTGGTAAATGTTTTAAATTCTCTTTCAAGTTATCTTTCCACTGCACTAAAAAAATTATAGAATGTGAATCTCTCATGTTGGGTTTGAACATTAGTCATAAGTATGAAGTAATATGCTTGAAGATATGTGAAGATTCAAAGCTATTTGTCTCACAAGTGAGAGGTATTTTGCTGAAAAAGGAAAAGAGGCTAGAGATGTATTGCAATACAATTTTGAAAACCCTTGAATTGGTTGTGACAATTAAAATTGAATTGATAAATAGATCAAATAACACACTAATTAAACCATTGACAATTGTGGTAACAAAATTTGATTTTTGGTTGGATTCTCTTCATTGCATCTATAATAGAAAATTCCTCAAGTCCTACTATATGAAAAAACATATACAATTGGCAAGTCTTTCAACATGATAATTATACTTGTAGATTAATGAACTACCTAAATGAATGTGATAATTAGCTAATTGACTAGCTATCCATGCTTAAGATGGAGGGTAGCAAGGAAACATTGATCGGGAATGAAATAATATAATTGAAGATAAATTTAATATCAAAATATATAGTTTCTTTGAAGTGAATGCTTGATGCCATGCACTACTACAAAGAAATGAGAAAACCAGTTTAGGAAGAAGATGTGAAAGAGGTTAACATGGGTATTAAAGCTACATTATAATTCAAAAATAATTTTCTTGGTTCTATGAAAAATTAAAGTTTATAGAGAGGACTTGTTCCAACACACCATACCTCTGCAACTTGATACAAAGTATCTCTAATAGAAGAATAAACCAATCAATCCCATATTGGCCCCTCAAATGCAAAAGGAATTCATGAAATTGAAAGAGGGTGATGTTAGAGTAAAATAGGAAAATTAAGTGATTAATTAGCTAATTAATTAGGTTCCATGTTACTTTAACATACTTAAGCTAAACTTAGGCATGTGCTCTTTTTTTCTCATAACATAGGATGGGGACATGTGTCATGATCTTATATAATCCTCACTTAGGGTTTCATCTAGAGTTGGAAATGTCATTTTCCTTATTATAAGAATGTATTATTGTATATTATAATCATTTTGATACCTTTTTATCAATATAATCTCAAGGCTTGCATAGAAAATTAGTTTTTTTTTTCTCTTTGTGATAGGTATTTTAGTTATAAGTATTTTCTAGGAGTTGTGGGGTTCGACAATAAACTCCAACATGGTATCAAAGTACCAATATGTTACTTGTATTTTTGAGAGATTTGACCTTGAGCAAAAAAATGGTGCATCCTAGAGCAAAACAAACCTCATTGTTGCATACAAGAATCAAAAAATCCTAAGACTACTTTTTCAAATGCCAAAATCTAAGAAAAAAATAGTTGTTGTTTAGAGGTGCACAAATTTTGAGGATTTAACTTCATATGGTCATACTATGTCATACAGGTGTGGCCACCATTGCTACATAGGCTTGTAGGCATGCAAGAATTTTCTAGTGATTGAGTAATGTTTTTAGTAAATTTATGGTAAATATTTTACAATTTTTCATAAAAAATTGATGTAGTTTTATAGTTGGAATTTTATTTTTAGCAATGGGAACTATTTTGAACTTACATGGAATTTTTATCCTTTTTGCAAGAATGTTTTCAAAGTCACAAACTTGTTTTTGTTTCATGATTGTTGTTGATTTTTTTAGCATCTCTAGTGATTTCAATCCAATCATCATTATTGATGGTGCAATCCACTACCACTACCATAATTTCACTAATCTATGCTCTAACAAGCCCCATTGCCACTGAGCATTGTTACCTCCCTACACAAGAAAATCTGACCCCAACCCTAGCCCATGGTCACATGGGTGACCAAGGCCTAGCAACCCAACCTAGCCCCTACGACCAATGAAAAGTCCACCATAGGACTAGGGGCCAATTTTTTTCCCTTTTAAGCTAGATTGGAGTATCCTTAGAAAATTATCTATAACTTAGTTGTACAAACTTAGTATTTTACAAATGAGGTAACATTGAAAAGCTAGTTCAGAGAACTTTCTAGCGGTGCTATTAAATATTTTTAAAATCTATTTGTGAAATTTATTGCCTACTGAATTCAAATCACCTATTTTTTCTTTCAAGCTCATAAATTTTGACTTGGATCTTCATTTTTCACTATTCTTGCAATGCTGAAAAGTTGCTTCAATGTTTTCCATAGATCTTAGACCTATTTTTTTATAATATTCACCAAATACCTATTATTTTATCTAAAGTTAGGTTTTCTCTTTTGGTTTATTTTTTAGGAATTTTGTAAACAAGGTCATTTTTTTGGAACAAGGGAGTAATTTTCTTGCATTGTGAGGGTTATATTGTTATTTATCCTTCCATTTTTTGTATTTTTCAAACAAAAATCATGGATACAACCCACATTAATCCACTCATTCCATTGTTATGGGGCAAAAAAGAAAATCGAGATCAATCTGAAGAAATAAGGATTATACAGAGTGACCAAGGAAATAAAATTTAAACCAATAGCAACAACAAAAAAGAGAATATTGTATAACATATCTAATGAAGATTTAGGGACATTATGCATGTCTATGTCTCTTTATCTCCTCTTTTACATTGAGTTATGCACTAGTTATCCAATCAAATTTTGACTATTTTGGAGTTCTTGTTTGGTAAGAAAGATACATTGTGAGGTTTTAAATTGGAGAATAAACTTATTGGTTTGAATCTTACAGATTTTGATAGCATCTAGGACTTCTTCACGAAACTCAACTATCTTTGATTGTAGTTGACACAGTGTGGTATTTGAAAACAAGACTCAATTGATTCCTTCTATCCTTGCCAACCTTGGTCTTGATTATTCAATTCTATTTCTACCTTCTATGATACTATAGATGCTCTTAGTACTAAATTTAATATGCATTCACTTGATGATTTTCTATTTCTCTCACCAAGGAGTAGGAAAATTTAGTATAGGTGGGCACATAAAAAGTCTTCCAAACCACAAGTTCTTATTGCAACTCAAAGCACAAAAGATCAGAAGGCATCAAAAAGAAAAGGAAAGAAATAAAAACAAATATCTCAAGAGAAACAAGCAAGAAAAGAAATCATATTCACAAGATACCTCTAAGTTCTCCTCCTCTTCTAGGGGGGGGTCATCTAAGGAGAGACTGAAATGTGCATATTGCAAACATTTAGGACATGATGAGCATTAGTGTTATGAAAAAAAATGATGAAGTCAAACACTTTCTTCAAAAAAAAAATATTAATTATCTTCATCTATGTCAGGTGTTGCATCCTCTTCTTCGACATCATCACCTACATAATCAAGGTTAACTAGCATGGCAAGTAGAATAGACAAGATGAAAGGTAATACACTCTTTGCATCTACCAATATTCAGTCAAGATGGTGGATTCTTGATTAAAGAGCCTCACATCACATGGCTTCATCATAAGGTATGTTCTCTTCATATGAGTCTTGCACTTTACTACACATAGTGATGAGAAATACTTATATGAGTGTTTGTGGGAAAGAATCTATTGAATTGATGATGGAATATTCCATGATGTACTTTGTGTTCCTTCACTATCAACCAATCTCCTTTCCATATATCGAATTATATACAGTGGGATAGGGAAGACTATTGAGTTGACATCTAATTCAATTCTTATTAAATACTTTCAAGAGATATTGTTTTAGCTGGGATGGTTGATCATGCATCTCAATTGTATGCCTTCTCACATTTTTCTCTAATGATATTCTAGTATCATTGATTGATTTACACTCTCATGCATCTAGTTTGGATCAAATACCTAAGGAGAAATTTGGTCACTTGAACATGTGCGTACTTTAATCTATCTTGGTTCATGAGACTTGTGTTGAGATTCCACCTCTTGCATCTTCAACAATTAGTTAAATTCAACATGATGTCATAAATATCTTTCAATTTCAACTTTGTGGGATGGTTTTTTGCAGATAATACAAAATTATTTGTTTAGTTACACATTGCATATATTGGGGACATGATTGAGGATATTCAATTCATCTTTGATGAAAACTACAACATACATTTTATCACATGCTCATTGCCTTTGGAGGTTGATTTATATGATTCTTTGCAGTTCTTTGGATTTGTTTCATCTTATATGGCATCTTTTGATTCAAACATGTGGACACTTGAGTAGTTTGAGGCGGGACTTTTTGTCCCATCTATCTTGAGGCAATTGCTTCTACATTTTCCATTGGATTTGTTTCAAAGGAGAGGAACATTTCTTACCGACTTTGTATCATCTTTAGTATTCTTCTTTGCACATTCACTTTTGGCATATGAGCTACTTCATTGTGAGGGGTCCATCATTTCTTATTTTCTCTCCTATGGGGGATCATGATTGTACTTATGTGACTGAATCAATACTTGGGGGATCTTGATTGTACACATTTATTTATTTATTCTCTTTTGGAGAGGCATTTTTTCCATTAGGTTTTCTACTTCTCCAGTTATGAGAGTTTTATATGTTTGCACATGGGGATGATGAGGCCTTGTAGCTAGGAATCATCCATGCATTCATCATTATATTTTGATCTTCTCCCTCAATTGTACATAATGAGGGTGTTAAAGTAAAATAGGAAAATCACATAAATCAATTAACTAGGTCCCCTTTTCACTTTAGCATACTTAAGCTAAACTTAGGCATGTACTTATGTTTGTTTCATAGCATAGAATGAGGACCTTATAACTTATTACAAAGATGGATTTGATCATTACAAGAATCTAGAATAGATTTTCAAAAGGTACCTCAAGTATGGGATTTCCTTAAATCTTAAAAATTGTATGTTCAATATTTAAGAAGGTAAATTGATTGAGCACATTGCGCCAAAGGAAGGATTAAAGATATACCTAAAAATAGTAAGGGAAATTGAACTCATTTCCTATCCAAATATTTTCAAGGGTGTGTAGTCCTTTGAGAAAATAAAAATTATAAGGAGGTTTTGAAGGGAACACAATCTACTAAGAGGGAGGGTGAATTAGTAGATCTATCAAATCAAAATTCTTAAATTTTCCATAGTTATCAAAATATATAATTCTTCACAACTAACCCCACATAAGCAATTAAAACATAAAGCATAAAGCACACTTGAGAGAACACCAAATATACACATGGAAACCCAAGATGGGAAAAGCCACGATGAGAATAGTTGCTTGGATCTATTGTCCAAATCTAGCCTCACAATGCAAAAATATACAAGTGAATTTTACAGTATGAAGTAGGCACCAACCTATCAGAGACACCAAACCCTTGATGTATCTGTAGGCACCAACCTACTAGAGACACCAATCCCCAATTGAAATATTACAACAGATAGAACACTAGTCCTACCAGGATACAAAGATAAAGCGTTTTAGATCTACAATACAATAAAACACTCTTCATACATTTTCCAAAGTTTCCTCAAACACTCTTCTACTCTTCATATGATCTTCTGATGATAACACACAAACTAGAATGCAATCATTCACCACCTTCTCTTCAGTTTACACCTATAACCATCTTTTCTTCACATCAGTTTAATTCTTCTAGATATATCTCACCCAATGCATCTACACAATAGATAAATATATACATGGCATTACATTTACACTCTTTCATGTCGTCCAAGGATCCACAAACAACCAAGATGACATAAGTTGGACCTAAATTCAAATTACATGAAATGTGTAACAAGTTGGTCCAAAATCAGATTTCTTGCCATCAACAAAACATGATGTCGTGGTCTACTACAGGGACCTTAATCATGTCATATCTTAACACCGTACATAATATTTGAATTCTATATGCAACTAGTCATTACCACATAGGCCAAGAACACCAACTGGATGACAGATAGACATAGAGAACCTTCTATCACTTCAAACTTTTTTTATGCTAAAAATATCCTTTGGAAACTCTAGAATATGATAGAAAAAGTGTAGGTATACTCTCCTTTCAAATCATAAAGCCTACAACATCTCTAGAAGGGAGATATGAGAAACATTAAACCTAATAAATATCGGGCAAAAACATTTTGGTATAGTCCTCCGGACCACCACTATCATAGTGAGTAGATAAATGCAAGATATTCCAAGAATACAGTAATCACACCAACCTCCAAAAGGTAGTCATGTCTCAATAAAACTAATAATGATATAATTGATAAGACAAATTTTGATACACAACATACTACTAGAAATATAGCATATATTTATGCAAATCTTTGCAAATCAAGGGGAATATAATGATAATTTAAGTACTCCTACAATCTTCTTCATCAATGATAACCTTTGACATCAATGACAACCTATGTCCAATAGTTTTAACCCCAAATTTGTGGAGAGGACCAAGGTTATTTTGAAACTATTGAAAAGGGGGGGATTAATCATATAAGAAAAGTACTAACTAATGCATTTGTGGAAATCAAAGAGGCATTTAAGTAGGCACCAATCTTGGAAATTATAGATTATTCTATGCCTTTCCAAATTTTATCTTTTGCATCATTTTATACCATAGTTGTTCTATTGTAGAAGAATAAATATGGATACAAGCAACACAATACCTTTTTCAAAAAAACCTTGCAAAGAATGGAACTAAAGTATTCAATTATGGGAAAACATGCATATGCACTTGTTAATGTCGTTAAAAGTTACAAGTCATCTTTTGTAGGCATAGTTCAATTATTACTATTGTGCTACACAATTGCGAAAGATATCTTCACTCAATAAGAAGCCTCTAGAAAAAGGTGCATATTGATCAACAAGATCCAAGAATATAGCATGGAGGTGAAGTCAACAAAACCAGTTTGAGGACAAGGCCTAGCCAAGCTTATTATAGCAACAAACCTATATGTGGCAAAGCTATATGATGTGAGTGTTGATCTCAAAATCATTTCTTGTCCTTTGAAAGATAACCCATGGTACAAGGAGGTGGTATTTTACTTAGAAAATATGAACTTCCATCCTAGAATGAGTGAGAACCAACAAAGAACACTAAAGTTTCAATCCCAAAAATGTGTGTTTATTCATGAAGAGTTATTATGGAGAAATCCTTATGTCTCTTCTCAAATTTTTGGATTAGGAGCAGTCTCTTTGAGTGATGAATGATGTCACCCAGGACTTTGCAGTGGAAATTTCATGTCCAAGACCGACACACAAGATTTTTAGGTTACTAGTGGCCAACAATATTCAAATATGTGGCTAAGGTAGTAAGGATATGTGATATTCACCATAAGTTTTTAGGTAAGACAAAATTTGCAAGTATCATACCCCTCACATATATAACAGTTGAGGCTCACTTCCACTATATTTATTGTGAGGATTTATTTGGTTGTGGTGACTTCTATTGGCTTGCAATGGTTGTTGTTGTCTTGGGTGAAAATTAATGTTGCAATAGAATTCCTATTTCCACTTTGATATTTTGCACTATTAGATGATTTGTTTACAAGATTGTGGTGAGTTTTCTTTAAAATAGTGGTTGATATCCTCAATAGTTATCCATGTCACTTTGTAATGATGTATATTTCTTGTGGTGGAGGTTCTTAGCATGCAATAGTGTCCAACTACTTGATTTTAAGTTGTTGATTCAACCCCACAACACCCAGAAATCACTCGCAAGTAATTACCTATCACAAAAGAGAAGATCAAAGGCAAGATAGTGCACACAATATGAGAATGTATTGATGCAAAATAACCTAAATCAATTATTACAATGAATGATCAATCCTTATGAAAGGAGATACAAACCATAGATCCAAAACCATAGGAGAGGATTAAATTAGCTTGTGACAAGTGTCACCATCCTATGCAATGAGACAACATATCCTATAATTATCCAATCTAATAATAAAAAAATCAATTCATAAGTTTAGCTTAAGTGTATGAGAATAAAAAAATTAGAATAATAAGGATTAGATTAATTAATTATTATCCAATGCATGATTACTCTAACACTTAATAGTGTTCATATGACTATTGTGGTTAGTGTAGCTTGACGTATCTTATATTGTGACCACCATCATATTAGTGAGGTGTGCTTTAGTAGTGTTTTTAGTATGACTATTGTGATTAATGTAGCTTGACGTATCTTATATTGTGACCACCATCATATTAGTGAGGTGTGCTTTAGTAGTGTTTTTAGTGTTTCTCCATGGCAACATGTTGATGGTGGATTTGAAGTGCTTCAAGGTTTGATTTTGTCTAAGGCAATAGGCCATCATCTCGATGCATCTGATTTGTCTTCAACATTCCACCCATCATTTATTGTCTTGCTTCCACATAGATGGCCTATATTCAAAAAGAAAAATGTTTACCAACCTTGTCATTCATTATTCATTTTGACCTACAGTGACCCTATACTACATGTTTGTGGGATGTTTTCAAATGTGTAGCCCCTTCAGTTGACTCGACTAGTGGTTGGTCTCTTCACCATTGCATGGCTTCTCCTTCTTTCATCATAAGTGTTGATGTGCTCTAGTAGGGTATTATTCAAATATTTACCTTGAGTCTTGTGTGTGGTCATGACAAGCTTGTGTATTTTGATCCTTTCTACCTGAACCGCAAAATTTATGCTTTGGATAAAGGAATTGGTCCCCTATAACTTTTTAGGGTTTTCACCTAGAAGGAAGGAGATATCCCTTAATGGGGGGCATAAAACTTGTGATTCATTCAATATAGGGATTGAATGTGGTTGAAATGCTAATGTGAAGTATGCTAAATGTTGAAATTTGATAAATAAATCTAACTAGAAAACATAAACTAAGAGAATCTATATTGCTTGAAAACACATGATGTAATACAACAACTCAAGATAAAAACAAAGACTAGACAAAGCAAGATAACCTAATAGATCAGACAAGTGCACCTAGAAATTGCTAAAGGCCAAAGTGGAAGTTGTAGGAGCCTTTGAAAATCTGGAAAATCTAAGTTTTAAGCCCATTGGGACACTTACGCCAATCTGGGCAACCTTGTCCCTTTTTTGGTAAACTGCTATGGGCTCCATTACAGCCAATTGGGTACTCAAATCTATCAAAAAAGTTGACATAAACCTCTAGTGGGACTAGGTCGCCAAGTCCCTTTCATATTTTCAAAAAAACTAAAAGTGGACACGGAGGTCTATGATCTGCACTTTGCTTCTTCGTTGGAATCTGGACTTAAACCTTCAAAATCACCTACAAAATAGAATATATTTGGTTTCTAATGTGGGGTTTGACCAAGGCAAACCCCTAGTTTGTATTTAAACTTGTAAAGAGATAGAAAATCTGCATAAACCCTAGCCCTATGTGTGTTTAGAACTAGGAAAACCTGAAATAAGACAAAACCCTATTCTATTGTGCTAGAATAAGATGCATGCAAAAGATTTGGAATGATGCAAGACTCTAATCCGAGAAGCCCTACAACATTAAAAATTAATGTAAAATGGAATGAAAATGGTATACAAACGTCAAATCTGAAGATGGGCTGAAAATAGAAGATGGAGTCACTTTGAAAACAGTCTTTAGGTGTGACTTCGTGGCTAGTTACACCTCCTCAACTTAGATTTCTCCATGATTCTCCATAGGCATCCATGTTCAACCTTTGACAATATGTGATCTTGAGTGTGAAGTGAGCTTGAAGACCTGCAAAAGCCCTAGCTTTCTGTCCAAAAGCTTCAACTTTGCTATGAAAGAGAGATGAAATTTCTTGAGGAAGATTTTTTGCACTTGATTCTTGAAGTTGCTTGTGAAAAATGACCAAGAGAAGCCTCCAAAATGACCTAAAAACAAGTATTTATAAGCAAAAAAACCTAATTGTCGATAATTTTGACCTAAGAAGCCTACACCCATTGAGAATATCTAGCAAGATATACATTTTCCCACTTTAAAATACAAAAATCCCTAAAAAGGACTAGGTCGCCAACTTGGGCAACCTGGTCCCACTAGGGGTTTTTGAGGTGGGATTAGTGTTATTTGAATGATTTTGATGTTGTTTGTTGGGGGTTGAATAATTCCTTAGGTAAAACAGGCCTCAAAGTAAAAAATAATGAGCCTTAGGGGCCTATAAATGTTGTTTTAGGAGGGTGATTGATGCAAGGATACTTAAAGTAGGACCAAAACGGGCACAAAATTGTCCTTTTCTTCAAAGGTATACAATTTTTGGCAACACGCTACCTTAGGATGGTGGAAATTTTAATGTTGACCTAATCAATGGATGAACCTATGGTGGTTTTCCAAATCATTTTATGGTTTCTTCCTACCATTAAGTATCCTTGTGTCTCACAATTATGAGGCTATGGCTTGATTATCTTCACCAGTCTGATTTTGTAGGATCGCACATGATCTATTGGGAGTTTTTTGTGCCATAACATCACCTTCAGAATGATGTGACTAGAAATTTGTATTTTCCCTCCAACATCGATGAAGCCAAATGTTATATAATCACAATTTGGAGAAGGAAAATGTGTTGGTTTCTATCATCATGTTTCATTATTGGTCTTGTGGAATAAATCTAAAATAACAATATTGTAGCTCTATGTGTGATCATGTAGACAAATATATAAAGAAAATATAATATGGATGAAAGTGTGTGAAAAACATGAAGGGAGGCCTCATGAAGACCCCCCAAGGATGAATTCCTTCACCCCAAGTATCAATTGCAACTAGAGGTAAGGAGGTGATTCCAAAGGTTTTGTGAAGATGTCTGCAACATTCTCCTTTGTAGGAACGTACTCCAAGGTGAGAAAACTATCTTGAATCAACTATTGTATAAAGTGCATGTGGATCTCTATGTGCTTAGTACACTGATGCTCCACTAGATTGTGATAAATGTGAATGGCACTCTAATTATCGCACCAAAGAATAATAGGACTATCAAGAGGAAAATTGAACTCAGTTAATGACTAATAAAGCCACAAAACTCCTGGCTGGCCAAAACCACTGCAGGATACTCGACCTCCATGGATGATAATGCAATGGAAGATTTCTTCTTGCAAGACCATGTAAAGGGGCCAAAACCAAGGCAAAAACAAGCCAAAAGTGGACTTCCTATCATTGGCATCACCAACCCAATTTGAGTCAATGAAGCCAACTATCTAAGGATCTCCTAATGTATAGTGAATACCATAATGTGAGGTGCCCTTAATATATATCAAAATACGTTTGGAATCTTGCTAATGACTCTCATGTGGATCATGTGAGAATCAAGATAAAAGACCAACCACAAAAGAAAGATCAAGACGTGAATGTGTCGGGTGCAAAAGACTACCAACCAACTACCTATATAATGTAGCATCTACTAAAGGAGTAGTAAAAGTGGAAGACAAGACAACACCTAACTAAAATAGTGTGGGGGTAGGCTTCCAATCAAGCATGTCAAATCTTTGAAGCATGTGAAGAGCATACTTTTGTTGAAATATGGAAATCCCATTTGAAGAATGAATAACTCGTAAACCAAGAAAGTAGTGTAGAAGGCCGAGATCTGTTATCTCAAATTTCTCCATCAAAGCTTGTTGAACACTCTTGATCATGGAGGATGAACCACCTATAAGGATCAAATCATCCACATATAGCACAAGGATCAAAATATCACCCTCTTGTCTTTGAATGTGCATTGTGGGATCAAAATAACATCGTGTGAAGCCATAAGAAAGCATAAAAGTGTTCAAACTTCTCATACCAAGCCCAAGGGGTCTATTTGAGACCATATAGTGAATGCCAAAGCCTGTAAACTAGAAAAGAGTCCTCAATAAAACCATGTGGTTGCTCCATATAAATTTCCTAATGAAGGTCACCATGAAGAAAGGAACTCTTCACATCCATCTAAAATATTGTCCATCCTTGTGAAGCTACAAGAAAAATTACAAGGAAAATAGAATTCGTCTTGGCAATAGGAGAAAATATCAAAATAATTAATTCCTTTGACTTGAGAGAACCCCTTTGCAACAAGATGATCCTTGTACTTATCAATGGAACCATCTATAGCATTGATATGGTACAACCACTTGCACTGAACAAACATTCTTCCCTAAGGAAGTGGAACAAGATCCCAAGTTTTATTTTTCATTAGAGAAGAATACTCATCCGCCATAGCACTATCCCATTCAGGAATACCAACTATCTTTGAAAACTTTTTAGGATCATTTAAAATGGTATGACTCAAAAGACTAACACCTGATGTTTGTGCACGAGTGTGACAAAATTTTGAAGGATCACATGCCAAAGGTCCAGCTACATCAATAGTATTGACGACCCATTTGAGTAAGGTTTGAATAGCTAGAGGTGGAGTGATATCTGAAGCATCATCCTCATCCTCAAGAGATGATAGATGATGAGGGAGAATCTAGGGATGGAGAAACCATTTGAGGAAATTTCTCATCAAACTAGACATCCCTCTGAAACAAGACATATTTGGATTCAAGATCAAACAACCTGTACACCTTAACATTCTCATAGTAGCTAAAAAATATGAGTGGTCAGATCTTCTGCTCTATGGCTTTCTACCAAACTTCAAGAATGAATGTCCAAGCCTCACTACCAAAAAATCTAAATGAAGATACATCAAGCTTGGCATGGGACCAAACCTCCTTAGGAGTCATATGTTGCAATGCCTTGTGAGGCATACAATTTTGAATATTATTGGCACAATTAACTACCTCAACCCAAAAGGAAGAATGCATATCTCATGACTGAATCATACAATTGGCCATCTCCCATTAAGTTTTGTTCTTTCACTTAGCAACACCATTCTGCTGAGGGGTGAATGAAATTGTAAGTTGATGTTGCAAACCATGCTCAATACAAAAGTCCTTAAAAATTTGATTGACATACTCCCCTCATTACATGTGTATCCACTTGATAGAAAGACCAAATTACTTCTCCATGAATTCCATAAAAATCTTGAAAGAATCAAAGACATCACTCTTGTACTTAATAAAGTACATCCATGTACATTTGGAGAAGTCATCAATAAATGTGAGCACATATTTGGCCCTAGAAAATCAAGGAGTCAAAAATGACATGAGGTCACTATGTACCAACTCTAAGGGTTCCTTAGCACATGCATATATACTCGTAGGAAAAGACTCTCAGTGATGTTTGCCAAGAGCACATCCTCAACAAACACCACCAACAAAAGAAATCTTGGGGAGCCCTAACACCAATGCCTATGTACTCATCTGTTGGAGATATAAATGTAATTGACATGACCAAAACATTCATGCCAAAGCTTATTCATGGTGCCTGCATGTGCTATAAAGGATGAACCTGCACCAATTGAACTCTCAAAACCATCAAATTGGTATAAATGAGAGAAAGAATCAACACTAATAGTGGCCACAATAATATCAAGATCACGAAGGTCTCAGATAAATACATCATGTGGGGTAAACTCGATTGTCCTACCAATGGCCAAATTGGCAAATCTAATATGTTGAAAGAAGGTTGGTGGAGATATCAGGAACAACAAGAACTTCTTGAAGAAAACTACCCTCAAGTGTGACAATACCTGAGCCCAAAACTGAAAGTTGTGTAGAATCCCCAACTGCAATCTAAGTAGTGCTACAATTTGAAAGGGATGATACCAAATCCTGAGAGTGTTTCATGTGATGTGTTGCATCGAAATCAAGTATCCATGGAGTTGTAGAAGGTAAGGCTCATGCAGAAAGAGCATGAACTTTACCTGTTAATGAGGAAGAAGACTTAGGGGCTGAGATGTTGTGTTGTTGCATGGATTCCTCCAAAGCCTCTAATCTTTTCCAACATCTATTGATTGGATGTCCCTCCTTACCACAAAAACTGCAAGGTTCACCTGATTTCTTCTTCGTCTTGGAGGAAGACTCACCAAACTTAGAAGATTTATCATACCAAGGAGTGTTTTGAGGTTTTTGTCCCGAATTCTTAGATGGTTTGGAGAAACACTCACTACCTGATTAAGTATTTGTATTGGGCTTTTGTTTCTTCTTGTCTTTCCCTTTGGATGTTTGTGCTACCAATGTCTGGGTTTTGGAATTGGAAAGAGAATCAAATTGAATCAACTTATCTTGTTCACGAGTCAAACGCTCACCAAAAACTTCAAATGTAGGCATGGAAAATGCATCACCCAACACATCCATAGTAGATTAGAATGTAGAAGAGAATACCTAATGGCCCTCTAAGCTTAAATAATATTAGAAAAATATACTCTTGGTCAATTTTATTCTTCCCACAACGCTGCAAAATTGATGAGTGACTTAAAGTTTTGCAAGAAGTCCTAAATGGAGGGGAAAGAATTAGGTACAAGTGATGTCAAATTTTCCTCAATCTGTAGAGCTCGATACTAATTGTTTTGGTGTCAAAAAGATCATTGAACTTCACCCACATATCCCTAGGAGTGGTGCAAGACTCAAGATGAAACAAGAGACTAAAACATGTAGTGAAATCAGTCTCATAGCCTCATCCATCTTGTTCCTGTGTTGAAATATCTCAAATTGACGAGTCAATTTTGGTTGTACTTCATCCAAAGTGGACCATAAACCCTTAGACATGAGTAATCTAGTCATATGAGCTTTCCAGATATAATAGTTGTGTGGTGTAAGACAATCAATTGAAGAGGTATCCACCATGGTGTTTAAGGTTTTTAAAACAATGTGTGGGAAGGATTTGATGTTCTCTGATGTATATCGATACAACAAGTAAGAAAAATACCCCCACAACAACAAGAAAAACCAAACCCCAATGCAACTTTGAGAGCCAAAAGGTTGAAAAAAGAAAAAAATCACTACATACAATTTTTTGTGTACCTCGTGAATATTCTAGAAAAATAGACTACACGGTTGTGTAGAGAACTTAAGCACATTTCGAATGCATATTCGTTCACAAAAAACAGAGTTTGTATGACCGAATTATGACCCCAAAAGCACAAAAAAAATATTTGACTTCAACAACCTATAGAAAATTTATGGACCAAAATCTAAAAAAATAGATTGCACCACAAGAACGGGCTCAGAACCAACTTTCCAACTATATTTTTTTTTTTCAAAAAACAGACTAGCGAGGCAAAATTTGCCTTGCAAGGTACTCTTGGGTGGCAAAAAAAACCCAACCCCTAATCGCATGCAAGTCTAACCATTGGGTGCAAGGGGCTTAAGTGTAGGCCCCTAGTCACTCATGTGACCACAAGGGATGCTAGGGGCGCGAATGGATCCTTAGCAGAGTAGGCGATCACTCAGGTGACTGTGTGCCTCAATGTGGAGTCCACGAGGGCTAGAAGGTGAGGGTATGAGCAAAGGCAGAGCGTTAGTGGGTGTTCAGTGGCGCAGATGTGGCAAGGAATCGGTGCAGGGGGAGTGGAATATTTTAGAAAATTCACCGAAATTTTCCTTTAGTCATCGTAAAAACCAAAACACAACCACCCTTTTAAAATTTCACCATTGTGTATTAAAAATTTGCCATTTTTTTGACCCGTGCTACAATTTTTTTATTTTTTGTCTTCAAACCTTGCACAAGACGATATAGGCCATACTTGTATGACTTGTACGCTATACAGATTTTACACACTATACAAAAAATTTAACTCGAAAATTATGCCCTTTCAAAAAAAATGCCTCAATTTTTTTTGCTTGGATTTTCACTAAACAATAGTCGATCTTTAGGTTTTCAGTTGCTCTTGACTCAATGGCAAGGTTTGTTTCACTCCAAGATGCACCAAATTTTTTATCAAAGCTAGATCCCTCAAATTTTGAATAGGAAGTTGCTAATCCTGAGCTCTTATACAATGTTGAAGTTGTTGATTCAACCCCACAATACCCAGAAATCACTTGCAAGCAATTACCTATCACAAAAAAGAAGATCAAAGGCAAGATAGTGCACACAACTTGAGAATGTATTGATGCAAAATATCTTGAATGAATGATTACAATTAATGATCAATCCTTATGAAAGGAGGGTCCGGCTTAAGTATCACACACTAATGAATTAGTCAAAGTCTTTTTCATTTTTTCGTTTTCTCTTCACCCCTCCGTTGTTGGTGCACGGTTTATAATGTCGCATCAAGCTTTTCTTCCCTTTTTTATTGTTGACTTCCACATACATGCATCAATAGGTGTTATTATTATGTAATGGATAAAAAACTATATAATTTAAAAGATAAAATTTTATTTTTTATAGTTTTTAATATATTATTTTTATTTTTATTTTTATTTTATGTTTATTTTTTATTATAATTTTATATTTATTTAAAAATATAAAATATAAATTTATTTAATGTTGTATGTTAAAATCCTAAGTTATTTAAGTCCTTAGATTTTTTAAACTTTTGTTTTATCTTAATTTCAATTCTAATTGTAATCCTAATTTTAACTTAAGATTTTAACTAAACCCAACCCAATTCTAACTTAATCTTAAGTTAAAATTAGGATTACAATTAGAATTCAAATTAAGATAAAATAAAAATTTAAAATTTAAAACTAAATATTTCAATTTCAAAATTAATTAACCCATTAATTTTTAAAAATATTAAATATGTTGAATTAATATAATTTATTTTAAAAAATAGTATTATAGCAATTTAAAATGTTAAAATTTATTTAATATTAAATTTTAAAATAAAAACATTATTTAATAAATTTATATTTTATATTTTTAAATAAAATAAATTTATAATAAAAAATAAACATAAAATAAAAATATTAGAAAAATAAATTAAAAATAATAATATATTAAAAATTATAAAAACAAGTTTTTTTCTCCATTACATAATAACACCTACGAAAAAGTCATTTTGGCCAAGTCATTAGTGTGTGATACTTAAGCCGGGTCTGAAAGGAGATAAAAACCCTATATCTAAAACCCTGGGAGAGGATTAAATTAGCTTGTGACAAGTTTCACCATCCTATGCAATGAGATAACATATGCTATAATTTACCAATCTAATAATGAAAAAATAATTCCTAAGTTTAGCTTAAGTGTATGAGAATAAATGAATTAGAATAATAGAGATTAGATTAATTAATTATTATCTAATGCATGATTAACACTTAACATTATTCATATTAAAGCATTGTGGTTAGTGTAGCTTGAAGTATCACATATTAGTGAGGCGTGCTTTAGTAGTGTGTTTAGTGTTTCTCCATAGCAACATGTCGATGGTGGCTTCAAAGTGCTTCAAGGTTTAATTTTGTCTAAGGCAATAGGCCATCATCTTGGTGCATCTGATTTGTCTTCCACATCCCATCCATCATTTATTGTCTTGCTTCCATATAGATGGCCTATATTCAAAAATAAATAAATTGTTTACCAACCTTGTCATTCATTATTCATTTTGACCTACACTAAGGGAGAGGAGCCGATGGTGGGTAGGTTAACTTTGAGCATGGGCTCCACATTATCTGTGTTTGAGTTGGAATTTTTTTTTTGCCACATCTCTTGACCGTCAAGCTGGCAGCTCCCCTTTGTTTTTGGCAAAAATTGGGTACATTTATCAATGTTCTCAGACTATTTTTCAAAAACCACAAAAAAGAGCCAAAAAAAGGTGTGCACCAATCATGGGTCACTAAGTCATGTAATATTGGTATGTTGTTGTGGCATTACATGATTGGTTAGTTTGTGTGTTTTTTAAATTAAAGTGATTGATAGTTGGATATTAAGTGTACATTTATTGGCAATTCTATTGCCCAAAAGTGGACCCCGGACTGTCCAAAGTTGGGCCCCATGCTGTCCAAATCTATACCCGCGATCAGACCCTGACCCATGATCGGCTTTTCTCCCTTACGTGTTTGTGGGATATTTTCAAATGTGTAGCCCCTTCTGTGGACTCGGCTAGTGGTTGGTGATCTCTTCACCATTGAATGGTTTGTCCTCCCTTCATCACAAGTGTTGATGTGCTCTAGCGGGGTATTATTCAAATATTCACCTTGAGTCTTGTGTGTGATCACGAAAAGCTTGTGTATTTCAATTCTTTCTACTTTAGGATGGTGGCAAGTTTAATGTTGACCTAATCAATGGATGAACCTAGGGTGGTTTTCTGAATCATTTTATGGTTTCTTCCTACCATTAAGCATCCTTCTGTCTCACAATTATGAGACTAAGGCTTTATTCTCTTCACCAATCTAGTTTTGCAGGATCACACATGATCTATTGGGAGATTTTTGTGCCACAGCATCACCTTCAAAATAATGTGACTAAAAATTTGTATTTTCCCTCCATCGATGAAGCCAGATGCTATATAATCATGAGTTGGAGAAGGAAAAGGGGTAACAATATTGTAGCTCTACGTGTGATCATGTATACAAATGCATAAAGAAAATACAATGTGGAAGGCAATCGTAGAGCTATAGTAACATAATTTTTCCATTCTTCAGATTGTTGTGTTAGTAAAATAGAATTTTAAAACAATAAATTAGAAAATTTAAATCCTTGTTGATGAATCATTCACTGGAATATCCACCCCTTTCAGTATGTGTTTTAAGGGTTACTTCGATCTATCACTTGCTTTTGCATAAGAAAAAAGAATTTAACAAATAGATCCACATGCATTATGGTTTCACCAGAAAATTTGTAATTATTTTGTGATTTTTCAAGTAGTCTGCATGAATTTAAACTGGAAAGATGCCCCAAGAATGGCCATTTTCCTCGACAAATCCTTGAAGAGATAAGGAAGTAAAAAATCTCAAGACTTGAACATGACAGTAGCACTAGAAAGGATTGTTTTCAACCTCATCCACAGAAAAGAAGCATAAGACAACAATTGTTTAAACACGGTCAGTTGCTAGATAGAGGAACACGCCATTATTTATAAGCTAAATGAAAAAAAATCTTGTAACATGCTTAATATAAGCGTAAATTATATTTCTTTAGAACATGTTAGTTTAAAGATTAAAGTTGCTAAATAAATCTGGATGGAGAAAAGTCTCTAAATCACTTTGCATCCTAAAAATACAGGATTGCTATAGAAAAGCCCATCATAAGGATTTATTTCTCATGAGGTGGCACCGATCAATTTCATGGTTTGTGCTATTGTCAATTGCCAGGAGTAATGTGATCATATTTCTTACTGTAAGGAGTTCAGTAGATGTGACTTCTAGAATCTTAAGCAGTGCAGACTGTTAATTATAAAAAGAAAACGACCAAGGAATGTTGCGATTTTCAAATTTCTTTTAGTTATAGTATAAAATCAATCTTCAAGAAGCTGGTATAAGGAACTTTGCAGGTAAGTGTTCCATTGGTAGTAGAGCATGAATGACAAAAAATATAGAGAAATTAATACAACCAAATTGCCAGAAGCTTTTAATCTCATACAATGCTTGTACAATAATTTCATTCCAGTTCAATTTCAAGAACTCAAGCTTGCAGAGAAAGCCCGAAGGATGATTAACAAATCAACTAAACTTAAAAGCTAAGGATTATTGAAAAGCCTGAGGACATTTCTGCAATCAAGAGCAAAATGCTGAACATTTGTTTAGGCAGACATTGTATGATGTACTTGCTCTATGATCAGATTTGGTGCATATCCTGATCAAGTCTACAAAATTTTTGAGAATGCGAGCCACCAACAATACTGACAACCCTCTTTATGCTCAAGAATTTTTGCAATTAATCTAATAACAAGTGATATATATTTGGGGACATGTTGAGGAGATACAACCCTATGATGTTTGTTTCACAACAGATTCCTTTTGGTCTGGTTACAAGAATTAAACCATGCTTGCAAAGCTTGCTCCAAAACTACAATGGAAAGATACAGAACCAAGTGAAGTTAAGAATCACTGACAATCTCTGCAGGTGTTTGCAATGATCATGACGTGAAAATGCTCATTGCTGATTTGCAGGCTATGTATTGGCATGTTTGCTCTTGGAATTGGAATCAGGCCATCTCTTCATCACTGCTTACAAGTTTCTAGAAAGAGATTCACCAACAATACTAATCGGGAAATTCTTTCCCATTATTGTTAAGAGCTTCATACTTACAAAGTATATATCAATGAATGGCATACAATTAAGGACATGCTAGTATATCCAGTCATGGTTGTGTTGAATGAGTCACCATTGATATTTTGCAGAAAGAAGAACTTCTTCATACTGCTGCGCAGCATTGTCCCAACTAAGGTCTTGACTCATACAACACTTCTGGAGTGCCAGCCAACTTTGTTTGAAGTCACAATATGTCCGCAAGGCATTCCCAAGTGCATGGATCAATGCTGATGATTCTGCAGGTTCAAACGTCCACCCAGTGCCAGAGTTTGAAAATGGATCATAAGGTTTGACTGTATCTCTCAGCCCCCCAACAGCATGAACTACAGGAATGGTACCATATTGCATCGCATACAATTGGTTTAGTCCACAAGGTTCAAATCTTGATGGCATCAATAGAATGTCTGCTCCTGCTAATATACGATGAGATGTTCTAACAGAGAACCCCACCCATCCACGAACATTATCACGATATTGAGCCTCAAAGGAGTGCAACATAGTTTCCAAGTCTTTTCTTCCTGTACCTAACATCACTAACTGTAGATCTTGCTCCATCATCCAAGGCATGGCCTCTGCAATGAGATCTATTCCTTTTTGTTGATCCAATCTACCAATGAAACAGATTAATGGGACATTGGAGGATACAGGCAAGCCAAGCTCTCTCTGTAATGCCGATTTACATGTGGCCTTACCTGTTTCAAGTGTATTGAAAGAATAGTTGACATATCCATCAGACATCAGATGGACATCAAATTCTGGATTCCACTCACTGTCAATTCCATTTACAATTCCTCTGAGTTTCCATCGATTTTCTTTAAGTACATCATGTAAGCCCCACCCACCTTCCTGTGTTTGACATTCCCAAGCATAGGTATGGCTGACCGCCACAAGACGATGAGCAGTTTTCAAGCCAGCCATGAAAATATTCAAATGTGTTCCTCCTATAGGGTCTTCAAGCATGAACTTCTCAAGATAGTGATCTGGCAGTGTTAGCAATCGGAAATCATCTAGTTGACCCCGGCCCTGCAAATTTATGACATGAAGAATGTCCAAGACATTTTAAAATTTATTTGAAATATGTAAAGGAACAAAATCTCATTTTACAAAAGAAATATTTTAGGGATCTGTTTCATAAATGTTATTAAGTGTGCAAACACTATTGATCATCAACAACAGACCTCAAATGGAAAGTTTACAACTTCCACCCATCTAATCCCAACAAGAAATGGAAGAGATAGAGTTAGCAGAAAGCTATAAATGTTTTGCATTGGAGAAAAATAATTCAAGCTCAAATGGATGTTTAGAGGTGAGTGCTATTTAGAAAGAGGCAGATAGATACTTTAAACAATGAACACGAGAAATTACAGGTTAGATATCTACTTATGCGAATAGCAAAGTTTGATGATTAATGATGAGCTTGATATCTTCCAAAGCTTGTATTAGAGAGAATCACATGTTAATATGTGAAAAAAGATGGCAACTGAAAAAAGAGCCTCCTGTGTTCTTTTTTCTTGATGTCTTAGTGAATATAGACAATCCTAGAATATCAAAACTCATCTATTCAGCAAAGTGAAAATTTCAAGGAAACAAGATGCTAAAAAGTTTAACCAGGAACAAGAGTAAGAGATCCAATCCGCTATATTCTTTTTCTAATAGTCAACTATTAAAAATTTGTTTTATCCTTTTTGTTGCTACAACATACCAAATTCTTCCAGAGTTGGGAGCAACTGCTTTATTTCATAGCCCTGGTTGATTTGCTTTCTGCGAATTGGAATTTTAGCATGGCTCTTGTCTGGATTGCATTATTTTGGTGTTTTTTCCATCCTGGGAATTGTATTGTTTATTTTATGTATTGGATTGTTAGTCTTTTCTCTCTGATTGTTGGTCTTCCACATTTTTGTTGGAAATTTTTCTTTTGTTATTTAAAAGTTGCAGGCAAAAGCATTCCCAATTTTAGAAAAAAATAAGGGACTGTCTCCTGGATGTCCCAGTTTTGTAGGAAAAACAGTAGGGGAAAGGAGTTGGGAGGAGAGGGAGATAGAGAACATCCTATCCCCAAAATGTCTCATACAAGTGCCAAGCCCCAAGGCTGCATTACCAAGAAACACTGATAAGTCCTCCATGGAGTAGAATGATGGATCCCAATGTTTCACAAGCAAACTTGATTTGTTCATGAGCTGCAGTCTTCCTTGGAAAGAATTGTCTCTTTACTATTTGAAGCTGAAAACCTTATGAATTAGCCTTTTGGCATCATTAGTATATCAGCTAGTCCAGCAGGGTTCTTGCTTTCCTTCAATTATGTCTGAGTTTTGGGTCTTGGGTAAAATCCCATGAATCTGCAGATCAGCACTCTATCTTTTAGAATTCAAATACAGAGAATATTTTTCAGAGGAAAAAATATTGCCCTCTTCAGTCTAAACAGATCATATTTTTTCTGGAATATAAAGAATGTTTGTATTGTCCACTTGGAAAATCAGTGGGACCTGACAGATAAATACAAAGCACAGATATGTAATGAATAAACATTAATTTACGAAATATACCAAACTCATGATTCATTGTCTTTGAATAGTCCAGCTAATTCTGCTATTGCTAATCCTTTCCTTGCTTTCTTTCTTATTTTTCAAAAAAGAGGAAAACAGAACTTTCACAATTAAAATATGAACCTGATGTGCTATGTTATGGATCACAAGTATACATCGGGCATACTTCATCAAGACATACTCATGATAATATGCCTTTAGATAGACTGGCAAAAGTGCTGTATGCCAGTCATTTGCAACAAAGACAAGGTTTCCATCCCCATAACATCCACCACCACAAGGCACATGCCATGGAACCTGTCAAGAGGACTCAAATTCAGTATAATGTTAATGCATAATAATAAAAATAAACTTCTAAGAGTCTACACTCTACAATATTTATATGATGAACTCATTAATAGGCAAACCATATGTAGAAAGAAAAGATATTTAAAAAGACTCAATAAACCAAATTTAGTCAAAACATAGATGCAGTACAATTCTTCAAGCGTTAACTATTTTTTGTTGTTTGTTTGGTGAGCATAAGAAAAATGACAATATAATGTACCAATAATGATAGAATTCAAAGGATTTAATCATGCAAGCTTTTAGTATCTTGCACATTTCTTCTAGTAAATTTATTTGAATCTCATCTTTAAAATTCTATGTTACCGGGTCCTTCAAACATCCCCACCTAGGACAACCTAGGGTACCTAGGGAACTTAGGGTGAACCTGGGTTGTACCCAAGAGGAAGAAAAAGAAAGTCAAAATGTAACGACCCCATCCTTGGGCAGTTAAAATTTTTCCACATTTCACTTCAAACATATAAATGTAACAAGTAACAAAGACATTACAATAAAATTCTTCCTTTCTTTATTGATAATTACATGCCAGTTACAATATATTTTTCCACATGGATTCCATTTCCATTGCAAATATAAATCAGAGTACAGAAGTAATACAATTACGTACATAGCTCGTAAGCTTTTGCACAAATAGTAGTAAGATAGTCCAGGTTCCCTTCCTTACAAATCTTGGTGTATCTGTCGCCTGCTGTGGAGGAGAAACATCACTCAGGTGCTTTTCCGCCAACCACGGACTGTTAATGCGGTCCCCCGCACATCTATCATTCAATAGATGGCCCTCCCTTCGAACGAAGAGATTGGTAAAGTAACCGGCTGTAACAACCCAACTGAGCATAGTGTTGTGTCCTATACATCTAGAACTTGCTATTTCACAATCCCGAACTAGCATGATGGATCACAATGAACTGACAGTGTAGTCTCAACTATCTCACATCTAAGTGGATGTCGTACCTTTCACTACTTTGGCCAAAGTATTCTCATTCAGTACTTCGAATGAAGGTCATCTATCATATACACTACTCAGGGCCGATTTGATTTAAGGCTATCTTACACTACGCATAGGTATCGTCCTTTACTTTTGGATAATCTTTTATCCCAGACTAACCTACAACATTTTTCTAAGAGATTTACATATGATAGGTATATCCTGTTTCAGATTACCTACCTTTAGACATTCTATTTCAATAGCTACATAAGGGAGGTATATCCTGTTTCAGACAACCTACCTTCAAGCAAACTACTTAATCAGGAATTGGAATGCAGTCAACAAGGGTCCCTCTGGTAACTCCAAACACGGAATCCTTTATCCGTGGAGTACATAGCTTTCCCTAGTTAACCTATTTAACTTTAAAGCTTTAGACTACCTTGGTACTGGTTCCACCCTCGACCTAGTATTAAATAACTAGTCCCTTTTTCCTTTATATAAGGAGTTCAAGCAGTATTCAAGTAATACAATTCATAATATAACTTCTATTAAAAGGTATTCAAACATTTCCCTTTCATGCTATTCTTTAACAAGCTTTTTCTATGAATTTAAGCTATCTCTATTCAATAATCTCTTTTTATGAATTTAAGCTATTCCCAATTTAACATGCTTTCACTATGAGCTATACTCAATTTGATAAGCCTTTTCTAATGGAATTGAGCTATTCCCAATTTAACATGTTTTTACTATAAAACAAGTTCTTTCATTCCAACAAATTTCCCTATGAATTTAGGCTATTTCATTTTAACATAATTCCTTGGAATAACAGAATCTTTCTAACATTTTCCTTTCCTACTTCATAATGCAATGCATAATCTAAGCAAGTAAACTCATTTTAATTCAAATGACAGAAGTATTAAAAAGACATTTTCTCATGCCTGTTTTCTGGCTGTAGACGATTCCAAATAGCAGCTACTTCTCCTCCTTTGTCAGTGTCACTCCTCTCAAACAATGCTTATTCAACAATGACACACTATGGCTCTCAACCAATGCAGTACAGTGATGATAGAGTATGATTATCTTATAATTGCTTCTACAGCAATAAAAGACTGCTCACAAAATGCTTCTACAGATTTGACAAGAAATGGCTCAACAAAGGGAATTCGCTTTCAGCAAATCAGAAAGGAATTTCGTGTGAATGCAGCAAAGGCAAAATGCGGCTCTTTCTAAAGTAAATTCGGAATTGCAAGTTGTGTTTTATGAATGAACTGGGTGGCTATTTATAGAGCCCTCAGCCCAACAATTTTCCACTCTTGCAGGCATGTAATATGACAAAACTACTATTTGAATTTTTCAAACTGAAATGTGGCGAATTTCCATACTTACTCATAGCCTTCAAGAGGTGATTCGACTTCTAGCAGTTCAGAGAATGATTCAAACTTTCAAAGGAAACTGACACCTACAGGCGTCTCCCAAAAATGGTGCATTTTATGAATAATGGTGGGTTATTCACAGATGAAAATGTCAATGAAATAAACACAGCCAACTGGCCCTATTTCTCCCACACATTTCCAGCATGGTGGCACATTAGCAATCGCGACCAAGTCCAAGGTGTGAGAGATTTGCGGGGTTCTTCTTCCACCATTTTCCATATTTCAGCCTTTGCACAGTTCGCGTTTTTCCTCATGAAGGAAATCCACGATTTTCAAAGTTCAAAAAGCTTTTAGATTTAAATCTTTTCAAAAGACTATAGTTTTCCTTTTAAATTTCTCAAGATATTTCCAACGTATTTTTCCAATAGTCCATGGAAATCGAAAATACTTTTATTACTCATGGTAAATGCATTTTATTACCAAATGACTATACAAGTCAATTTTAATTATTTCCAAGGTAAATATTTATTTAAAATATAAACAAGATATTATTTTTCCATTATATTAAATATATCTTATTATAGTTTTATTTACCAATTAAATATATATATATATATATATATATATATATATTTAAATGTTAAAACAATTAAATATTACTATAGATATATCTATATATATTTATTCTTGGTAAGACTATAATAACGTATATATTAAATATAATATTTAATATATATATAAACACAATCATATATTTACATTTAAATATATCTATACATATTTGTACTTAATCAACCAAATACGTGTATTCTAGGCCAGTCAGCGTACCCTTAATACACGTGTTTGTACAAACATGTATATATACGTTTAACTGTAAATTCCAGGCATCAATATAACTTATCAATTCACATTTCGCATTCAAGGTTCACAGAACAGTAAATCAGTCAGCAAGTAACACCACTCACAAAGCATAAGGAAGTAATCCAAAACTCCTAAGCCTAAGGATGACTTATTATGACAACTCAATCTGACTCAGTTCCCAAAACCCTCAGTGAAGTGTGTGTATGCTCAACTTGATCAACTTTACCGGTTACCAGACCAAGCTCCTCTCCCGAGTGATGTCTCCCCTCCACTTGGAGGAATAGTTCCTGTTCCTGCAACCATAGACATACAATCTCGGCAGTTACTTGCTCATAACATTTGCAGTATATATATAAATCAATTATAAAACAAGATTCATTATCCTGATATTCACATATATGCAGTATTTTACCATGAATTACATCAATTGAAATAACATCAAATGAAACAACGTCAAATGAGCTAACATACATATTGATAACAAGGTGCAAGCATCTCCAGATTTCACCTTACATTCATTTCTACCTTTTATATCACTAGTATATAGTAACCTTATAATTCGGGATGTAACACAAAACTTACTTGTTTTCATTTTCTTAACTTAATTGTTTTCATTTTCTTATTAACAAAAAGCCATTTTCCAACCTTAGTTTCACCCTAAGTGATCTTTATTCACTTATTTAAAAATTGTGTAGCCCTCATCATTTAGATTGATTAGAATTTTCAGTTTTACTATTAGTTTTCTAAAGAATGAAGATTTGGTTAGAAATACTAAAGACCTGGTATTGCAGAAAACATTGTGATAAAATTGTAAAAATGATGTGTGCCATGAAGGTTTGTGTGGTTTCAAAGGCATTAACTTGGGCTTGATGGCATGGGCTCCATCCTCAACCCTACCCTACATTAGTATAGGGAACACGCCAGGGATGCTACCTTTGGACCTTACAAGGGATGCTGCTCCTTGACCCACTATGGGGCTCTATCCCCAAACCCCTACCAATTGCTATCCCTAAACCTAGGCAGGCCATTGGTCCCCTGGTCCTCAAGACCCATCCCCATGTCCCCCAATCCCCTCATTCTAAGACTCTATGTAATATTGATTATTTTTCCTAAATTTAAACAATTCAATATGTTGTGAGTTATTCTTCAACTAAGCAAGATTGGAGTACATGCTCCTTTATCCACTCAATTAAGCACATTTGATTGGGTGCAAAAAAAGTTGAGGATTTGGTCTTCATGCACTCCAACTTGCATTTTTTTCACATAAGAAATTTGATTACAACAAGGGGTGAGGAGGAATTGGGATCTAACTCCTGAGTGTGGCAAATTAGACACCACTATTGCATAGCTTGCTAAAGTCCCTATAGATGAGGCAACTTCTACATTTGACATGGCTAGTGGGAGTGACATTGTAGTTGATTGTGGTTCAAATGAAATTGAACCAAATGTTGACTTGGATGCTCTCAATGAATAGCAATATGAAGATTATTGAATATTGAATATTGACATTTGACAAATCATTGAATTATGAATTTATGAGTGTTTTCTTTTAGCAAATTATGAGGTATTTTAAGACACTTTTTATTGGAAATTATGAGTATCATTGTTTTTATAACTTTTAATACACACACACACACACACAAACCCATACCCAAATGAAGGGAAAAAAATAATGCCTTACTAGTGTACCCAAACCCCAAACCCATACCCATCCCTATACAAAGACTAACAACTTAGTTAAAATAAAAATGTGCTAGAACAACATGTTGGATGTAAATGCCACACTACCTTTAACCTCTAGAGACAACACAGAAATATATAATAGTTTATCTATTTTTTTAAAGTAGGTTCTAACGGAAGGTTGGACATCTAGCTCTTCGAGAGTGATATTTCACTGATTGTTGTAGTTAGTGTACAATGACTATTATTATGTTCAAATAAAATGGGTTATCTGACTATGTATTAATTGTTTGTTAGCTTCGAGTAGTTATGAGCGTTGGTTGGTTGACGGTTGTGTTCCTCTTGCAACTGTCGGGTCCTTTAAATAAATTGTGTATCGTCAAGGAAAGGAGTATGATCTAGTTTGATCGACTCTAATCCTTGGTTGACCATCTTTAGTCCTCTTCTATAATAATTTCATATGCGAATAAAGATATATTTTACTCATGTATTTGACATGCATTGTCATCTCTATTATTAATTCATGTATTTATTTTATCAAATAGAGTAGTAAACATTTGGCACCATTTCCTTAAAATAAATCAGGTCAGATTTGAGAGATTTGTGCTCTTAGATCCCAATAAAAGCAAGAAGAGGCCAAAAAGTGGTCAAGACCAAGAGATCGGGCAATCTTTAAGGATTGTTGAGCAAAGGGGATGAAGGAGAAGATTATGAGAAACACTTGAGGAAAATACAACTGCACGATTCCTAGGTGTGAGCTCTTCCAAGAACGCATACAAGTTGAAAAGTCAAGACAACCTTCTCTAGACAAGGGAAGTGGGGAGATGAAGTCACATTCGTAAACAAATTGTATGAGAGTAACCTTCGGGGCATTGAAAATTTGTCAATTGAAGGAGAAGAAGCCAAGCCAAGGGTGTATAAAAGAAAATTTGAAGTTGAAACAAGTGCATGAAAGGTTGAAGCTGAGGGAAGAGTTGAGAGGTTCCTACATGGTGGTTGAGAGTGTGAGAGAAGCACAAAAACATCCAAATCAAAACTCCCTAGCAAGCAAGTTCCAAGTGCTAGGTTTGCATCAAAATAAAATTATGATAAGCCCTAGTGGAGAAAAGCAAAAGCTACCCAAGTTTACAAGCAATGGATCAAAGGATACTATTAGGCACTATAAGGCTTGTGAAACAATTTGGACAAAAAATGGGCAAGATGATAAAGCAATTTGGCTACAATCTTTTCCAGCCACCTTGTGAGGTGTAGCAATTGATTGGTATAAACTATAAAGAAATTGGCCAAGCCTCCCAAAATACATGGGAGAAATTAAAGAAGGTCTTCGAAGAAGAGTTTAAATTGCTTCATGATGATAACAAAATGGTAGCAAAAAATTACAATACAAAATAGAGTAAGCATGAAAACATATGAGCTTATAATCATAGACTTAAAGAGTTACTTGTAAAGTTAGAAAAAGAACCGGTCAATGTTCTCAAGAAAAGATGGTTCATCAAAGGTCTACTTTTGTCATTATGAGAAAAGATGAAGGTAGTATCACCCTCTTCCTATTCAGAAGCCTGCAACCAGGCAATGGACATAGAAAGTGAAGATAAAATGTCCTAGAACAATAAAAGAAAAATAGAGTAAGATGGAAGTTTGGATGACAACAGTGACAATGATTTGGGAATGATACAAGCAATCCAAAGAGACATGCTTTGAATGATGAAAGAATTGAAGGTGGAGAAAGAAACCAACAAAGAAACTAATGAGCTATGGTGTATTGAGTGAAAAATTGAGAGGCACACAAAAGGTAACTATCCCAGAAAGATGTTTTGTGAGATTTGCCAGGTTATGGGTCTTTATTTTTTTGAACTGCCAATAGATTACGAATAGTAAGAAAATTACATCATAAGTTTCAGATCAAAGTATTTAGTAGTCTATTAGACCACGCAGGGTCTCAAAAGAATATATTTGTTTACTTCAGCACTATATATTTTCCATGCAAGGCCTTTTTGTTATATATATCTGCAATTAGATTATGCACAATCATCTTTATATAGCTAATTAGAGAAGTATACACAATACAAAATTGACAAAACCTACAGTGCAGGGTTATGCCTCTCTAAAGTTAACACTTTCACTGTATTCTTCAAAGTCATTCCACCCAATTGGTGGGTCAATCTCAGACCTACCATCATTTGACCTCACTACCTCCACTATGAAGTCTTATCCTTGGTTTATATGAAATCTTGGTCCTCCCTAGACTCCTAGGTCTTTCTGTATTGTTTCTTTTGTATACTTCTTGTTATATTTCTTTTGGAGCTCTAGATAGCTTTTCATAAATGGTATGTTGTCTTCTTTGTTGAACAACCAGTGCCTTGTTACTTTATTTCCTCTTTATTGACTTCCATCTTTCCACTCTTCAACAAATTGACAAATTAATCCTTAGAAACCTCCATTGTAATTGTAACCTGCACAAAAATATCATGAAAAATGAGTCTTCTAGCAGACTCAGTAAGTGCTCTCCTATTGCCTTGGAACCATTCCTCATTCCTAGCTTTCCACAAAAACCACAAAACTTCAATAGAAAATATAAGCCAAAACAGATTAAAAGTTTTTTCCATTCCTTCAACAAAACCAAAGAAAATTTCCCATTTTTTAATCTTATCCAATTCCCCCCAACCCCCCAAGTCTACACAGATGAGATTCTAGAGCTCCTTAGCAAAGAAGCGGTAAAAAAAATATGCATAATAGTTCCAGGTTTCTTACATAATACACAAATATTCATGGTGCAGGGCAATTTTTGCAATAATAGCAGCCACTTGAAATAGGCTTTCTTTGGTTCTGATATACTGGACCACAAATGTTTAAAGATTTTATTCCACTGTTTATCATTTAATTCAATATTCCAACTTTTGTTTAGGTGGTTGGTCATATCTGGGATTTCTTCTAATGATTTGTACACATTTTTGGGTTTCATTTTGTGCAATTCAGTACCATCAACCCATTTAATTTTTTCAAAATTATCACTATTGGATTCATACATTACAGAATATTGCAAGTTCTTGTATTTTTCCTTGAGCAATGAATATGTTCTCCACTCAGATGGAGGTAGATCGTATTCTATACTGAGGGAGGCCCATGATTTTAATTGTTTGTTACATGTGATATCTTTAAAACATTTAATGCCTTTCTTGCTCCATGATTTTGCAGAGCATCCTTGCAATAATGCAAGGGGTTTATCTTTATGATATACATTCCACCATATTGATCTCAATGGACACATTTTCTTTTTGCAGATATCCAAAGAATCAATATTTTTTATCAGACTTCTAATTTTCTCCCAGGCTTTCCATAAGCTTTTAAAAACATTGGATCCAGCCGAGGATACAAGGATTTACCAAATAATGTCATAGAGAGGGATATGCTTCCATGTTTTGGCTTGTCTCAAAACTGCTCGTTAGATGTTACTTCTTACTAAGACCTTCCAAGGTTCATTTCCTTTCAGTGCTTTGCAAATCCATTTGACAACAAGGGAAATTCCCTGCTTTTTTAAGTCTTTTAATCCCAGACCTCCTTCACTCTGTTTTAAACAGCACCATTCCCATCTAGCTGCATGTTTTTTTCTTTTTTCCTTTGCCATCAGACCATAGAAATTGTTTGATTTTTTTTTTGGATTTCATTTATTTGATAACTACAAAACATCCAAACAGAACAATAATAGAGATCGTATGTAGAGAGAATTTTCTAGCATACTTGAATCCTACCTGCTATGGATGAGAATTGTTTATCTATTTTCCTATCTTCTTATCAATTTTATCTTTTATCCAATACCACATGTCTTTCAAATAGGGATTCACAGCAAACAGAATACCCAAGTATCTAACCTATTTATTTGGACCTCCCTGTAAATGTAAACAAATCTTTCACAAATAGGATCCTAAAATCTAAGAACAAACTAAGGTCTGAAATTCTGTGTAAGAAAAATTCTAAGTCAAAAACTAATTTCCAGATTTCTTCTCTAAATGCCGAATGTGCTGATTGCAGAACATTAATAAATTTCGATGTTTTGCATTCAATGCTGGAACTCCTATTTGTATGTAGAGAGGCCTGCCTCCAAGGGATGCATCTCTTGAGAGGACATGTCTCCACATGTGGAGACACGTCCGCTCAAGGGACGTGTCCCTTTGGGCGCGCGGGCTTCCTCTACAGCCGATTACCATTCGGTTTAGGCAACATAACACACATACCCCCTCACACATGGCGGATGTATATGATAAGAATTCCGATTTAAATTCAATATGAATTTCGAACATCATTTATTAAAATTCGATTTTATACATGCTTTATAAAATTCGATTTTACTTATTTAGAAATATTAAATGTGAAGAGCAATTGATCATATATAAACGATGATGATGCTTATAGCAATCATCATTTATATCTGAGCTAAGCTACCATTCATCAACACTCCCTCTTAGCTAGGGAAGATATTTCAAATCAAATAAGTCAAGATATCACCTTCACACGTGATATCGAAGATATGATATGTTTTCTCAATGTTGTCAAGTCACATGACATTCTTCATAACACATCTTCATTATGGTATGTGCACTGACATCAAGTCACATGATGTCTACCATAATTCATGGCATATCCATGGATATAAATATCCACCATGATTATCTCTTAAGGATCACGATGATCTTCAGATAATATCAAGTCCCATGATATCCATCAAAGTGTCCAAGAGATACTATCATGACATGTCCACAGATATCAAGTCACATGATATCTATCATGATAGTTTATCATTGTAGAGTCGTCACTTTACAATGTCAAATACAAGTGTTCATTATCAGAAAGATCTTCACCTTTCGATAATGTACATAGGGGGAGTAGGCCTATAAAGTCATGGAGTCACACACATGACAAAAGAGTTTACACATTAAACATCTTTATATATTAGTACAATTTATAAACAATTTGTATTTCAAACATAAATAGCAAATTACATTTCAACCATACCAAGTTTCTTCCTGAAGTGCTCTACCTTGATTCGGGAGAGAGGCTTGGTGAGAATGTCTGCAATTTGATCATTTGTACTGATATATTCCAACTGAATCACTTTCTTTTCCACCATATCTCTTACATAATGATAGGGGATCTCAATGTGCTTAGATCTATCATGAAAGACAGGATTCACAGAGAGTTTCATGCAACTCTGATTATCACAATGAATAATTGTAGGATTCAAGGGCTCACCAAAGAGTCCCACAAGCAATTTACGAAGCCAAACTGCTTCTCTTGCTCCCATTGAGGCTGCAATGTATTAAGCTTCTGTTGAGCTCTACGCAACTGAAGATTGTTTTCTGCAAATCCAGGAGATCATAGCCGATCCTAAACTGAAGCAACATCCTAATGTGCTTTTCCGATCGGTTACACTTCCAGCCCAATCTGAATCAGAGTACCCATGTAGATCTAGTTGATCATTCTTGTAGAGAAGACCATATCCAATAGTGCCTTGACGATATCTCAGAATATGTTTCACAGCCATTAAGTGAATTTCCTTTGGCTCACACATGAACTGGCTGAGAACATTCACTGCATAGAAAATATCAGGTCTGGTGTTAACCAGATACATCAAGGATCCAATCATTTGCCTGTAAAGGGTTGGATCTGCACTTTTGGATTTTGCTGCTGCTTCTTTCAATTTGTGAAGGTTGGTTTCCATAGGTGTAGACATCGGTCTACAATCCAACATTCCAAATCTCTTCAGAATGTCAATTGTATACTTCCCTTGGTTTAGTATAATGTCCTTTGATTTCTGCCATACTTCTAAGCCTAGGAAGTAGTGTAGAATGCCCAAGTCTTTCATGTCAAATTCATAAATTAGATCTTGCTTCCCTTGAGTAATGAGGTGATTTTCTCCTGTTATTAGTAGGTCATCAACATATAAAATAATTATTAGCATATCACCTTTGATTATCTTGAAGTATAGATTGGAGTCAGCATCATTCTTGGAAAATCCTAATCCCAAGAGATAGCTGTCAATTCTTTCATACCAGACCCTGGGAGCCTGTTTAAGTCCATAGAGAGCTTTCTTCAGCCTGCACACATGTGAGTTAGATTTATATATCACAAAACCTTCAGGCTATTCCAGGTAGACTTCCTCTTCAATGGTTCCATTCAGGAAGGCAGTTTTCACATCCATTTGATGGATCTTCCAACCTTTAGCTGCTGCAATGGCTAAAACTGCTCTCACTGATGTGTAACAAGCAACAGGTGCAAATGTTTCTTCATAATCAATGCCCTCCTTTTGAGAAAAACCTCTAGCCACAAAACGTGCTTTATGTTTTTCTATATTGCCATCAACAGCATGCTTGATTTTGAAGAGTCATTTAGAAGAGACAACAGATTTCTCTTTTGGTCTAGGCACTATATCCCAAACATCATTCTTTAGGATGGACTGATATTCCTCCGTCATTGCATCCTTCCAAGCTTGATGTTTGAAGGCTTCCGTAACACTGGCAGGTTCTGAGTTTATGATGTTGTTCATTAAAGCAACATAGCTAGAGAACCGTTTGGGTCTTTTACTCTCCCTGAACGTTCCTTTAGGTGCTGCATGATCCTCTGCTTCTTTGATCATCTTCCTGGCCCAAAGTGGTCTCTTTCTGCCAATGTCATTTGTATCCTCATTTGAAGTGGCAGGAAGTTCATGTGGCATTTCCTCAAGATGCTCCCTCTAAATCTCAAGAGCAGGTTCCATTTCAGGTACTCTAGGGGAATAGGTTTTTGTCTCACTAGAACTTCTTGCCCTCTTGAATGCAATGTCTTCTTCAAAGATGACATCTCTGCTCAACTCAATTTGTTTCTACCCGGGTATGAATATTCTGTATGCTTTGGAGGTTTCACTATAACCCACAAATACTCCTTCTTTCCGGAAGGTTCTAGTTTGAATCTCTTCTCTTTGGGCACATGAATATTGACAAGACAGCCAAAAATCCTAAAATGACTAATGTCAAGTTTTATGCCAGTAAAGGCTTCTTCAGGAGTTTTGTTATCAAGATGAGAATGAGGACATCTATTTTGGATATAGACAGCAGTCCTAGAGGCTTCTACCCAGAAAGAAGTTTCAATATTTTGGTCCAGTAACATTGCCTTAGCAGCTTCTATAATGGTTCTATTTTTCCTTTCAGCAACCCCATTCTGTTGAGGGTTGTAGACAACTGTGAACTCCCTCTTAATTCCAGCACTTATGCAGAATTCTTTAAAGATCTCAGAGGTGTATTCTTTCCCATTGTCAGTCCTTAAGGTTTTTATTTTCTTCCCGGAGAAGTTTTCAGTGAGGGCTTTAAACTCTCTGAACCTTTTGAGGATTTCAATTGACTCTTTACATTTAAGGAAATAGATTCAGGTTTTCCTAGAGAAGTCATCTACAAATATTACATAGTATAGAAATCCTGCTTTGGAGGGTACAGACATGGGTCCACATAAGTCTGAGTGAACCAGTTCTAACACATTTAGGGTTTTGCTCACACTATTGGGAAAGGACCCCTTTGTATTCTTTCCTAAGGCACAACCTTTGCAAGTTCCTTCATGAGATGATTTCAACTTAGGTAAGCCTGTCACAAGTTTTTCCATAGCAGGTAGGGCACGGAAATGAAGATGTCCTAATTTTCTATGCCAAATCTCATTTGAATCAAAGGTGTTAAGGGTAAGAGCTTGTTTAACCTCAGTGCAAATTTTGTAAAGGTAACCTTGTCTTACACCTATGGTTTGGGCTTTCTTGATTGTTGAGTTCTTAGGCCATGCTAGAACTTTCCCATCCATAAAGGTGACTCTATAACCATTGTCTTCAAGGGCAGAGATGGATATAAGATTCCTCTTTATTCCAGGTACAAATAAGACTCCAGTGAGTTGTAGAGAAAGCCCAGATTTCAACTTGATGGAGCAAGTCCAACCCCTTTTACTGGGTGTGCAGAATCGTCCCCAATGGTTACTTCTTCATCAGACTTTTCAGTCATAGTATCTAAGTGTTCTCTGAACCCTGTGATAAGTCTAGAGGAACCACTGTCAATTACCCAGTTGTGGGTGTTGTTGGATACTTGACTAGATAAGGCTAAATAGAACACAAAGTTCTCAGATTCATGGTCTGAGTTTGGCTTTCCTACTTTAGCAAAGGATGCCTGTTGTTTAGTCCTATCAGGACACTTCATTGCATAGTGACCATATTGATCACATCTAAAGCATTGTACTTGCGAGATATCCTTCTTCTTATAGGATCCCTTTCCATTGGAATTTCTCTTTCTCTTAAAAGATCCTTTCTTGAAGGAGTTTTTCTTACTCCTTTTATTAGATGTTGAGTTGAGTACATGAATGTCTTCATCTATGTTCTTTTGTTTATTTTCTTTTGTGGAGAGTCTGGTTTCTTCTTGATGGCAGTCAGTTCTTAGCCTGTCAAACTTAGGAAGTTTAGATCTCGCACTTACTCCTTGAACAAATGACTCCCATGAGTTTGGTAGGCCTCCTAGTGCAATTAGGGTTAATTCTTTGTTGTCAATCTGATATCCAATTGTGGATAATTGATCCCTCAGTTCAATAATCCTCATGAAGTATGCATTAATGGACTCTCCTTTGTTTATTTGGGCATTGTTGATTTGCCTTTTTAATGCAAGAGTCCTGCAAGTGTTGTTGATCTCATAAGAACTCTCCAGAGATTTTTACATATGGTATGCAGTTTCATGTTTTGCTAGGATGGGCAATATATGATCCCTAACTGCATCTACTAGAATTTTCATGGCCTTTTCATTGTTTTCAATCCATTGAGTTTTCTCAGGTTCAGCCTCTGGTTCCTTCTTATTTTCTCTCACAAGTGAATCTAGTTTATTCTCTTTAAGGATCATCATGATTCTAAATTTCCATGATGTGAAATTGTCTGCCCCTGCAAGACGATCTTCAAATCTGATCACACTTGACATTATGAAAAATGTGATGTGAATTCGATTTTGAATAATACGAATTTTTCTAGAGCAAAATGATTTCAGATTTGATTTGGATTCACACAACTTGGCTCTGATACCATGTAAATGTAAACAAATCTTTCACAAATAGGATCCTAAAATCTAAGAACAAACTAAGGTCTGAAATTCTGTGTACGAAAAATTCTAAGTCAAAAACTAATTTCCAGATTTCTTCTCTAAATGCCGAATGTGCTGATTGCAGAACATTAATAAATTTCGATGTTTTGCATTCAATGCTGGAACTCCTATTTGTATGTAGAGAGGCCCGCCTCCAAGGGATGCGTCTCTTGAGAGGACGTGTCTCCACATGTGGAGACACGTCCGCTCGAGGGACATGTCCCTTTGGGCGCGTGGGCTTCCTGTACAGTCGATTACCATTCGGTTTAGGCAACATAACACACATACCCCTCACACATGGCGGATGTATATGATAAGAATTCCGATTTAAATTCAATATGAATTTCGAACATCATTTATTTAAAATTCGATTTTATACATGCTTTATAAAATTCGATTTTACTTATTTAGAAATATTAAATGTGAAGAGCAATTGATCATATATAAACGATGATGATGCTTATAGCAATCATCGTTTATATCTGACCTAAGCTGCCATTCATCAACACTCCCCATCGGAATTCATATTTTTAAAACCACTTTGGGCGGGAGGTTTCCCAACTTAAAATTATGGATTTCACTCTGGATATTTTTGCCACCGATTCCATACAAAAAAAAATCAACTTTTGCATAAGATTCTTGAAGTTTTCTTCATCCAATTTAACAAATAGTGCAATGTCATCTGCAAATTGAATTTTTATGAGATCCTCATTATTAGGTAGAGAAACTCCTTTTACCCCTGGGCTTATTGTTGAATCTCTTAGTAGGTAGAAAATAGCATTTGAAGCAATCACAAATAGAGAAGGGGCAAGAGGACATACCTACCTTATAGATCTTTGTAGACGAAATTGATTTGTTAGTGATCTATTTACATCCATGTCAAGGTGCTAATCATCTGGAAAAAAATCTTCCGAGAAACCAAAAGCATCAAGAGCAATCCATTCAACCTTGTCATATGCTTTTTCAAAGTCTAGGAGGAGCACGCCTATATTCTGATTGGAGTATCTAATATGTACCTACCTTTAATGAATCATGTTTGAGTACTACTAATGAAGGGAGGACATCAACCAACCTCAAGGCTAAGTTTTTTGCCAGTATCCTGTGTTACCCGTTAAATTTTTAAATTTGAATGTCCTCCTTAATTAGGTGGTCTTGTACCTTTATCCCAAAAAATATCGCTCTATTCCCTAGGTTCCTAACCTCTTGTTGCGGTCCTGCCAAATTCCCTTACCATGTCGCCAAGTTTTGAAGTTTCGAAACCACCCGATCGCCCTACTTACTCGTATCTCTCGAAGTTTGAAGCCTTATCACATGTTGTCCCATGCAGTCGGTGTGTCAAAGGTTCCTAAAACTATAGAATCTCCGATAGATGGTTATAAAGTTCTATCTCTCAGTGGTGAAGCGACTTCAGCAGGATGCTCAATTTTCAAGGTGTCAGTCCATTTAATGAGTTGTACGACGCCTTTAAGGGGATGTCTCTTCATACGTTTCAAACTGTTAGTGTTTCTTAGATCAGATTGAATAATGAAAGCACTTAAAAGAATTGCAACACATAAGACAATGAACACACAAAGATACCCTGGGAAAACCCTCCTCTTGAGGGAGAATAACCCAGCAATGAATCTCTTCTATAATATAGAAAAATGGCAGAAGTCTGCTTACAACTCAGGCCCAGCAATGGCCAATAATGAATGCAATGAGGTCGCACCTCTTCTAGATGCACTAGATACAGATGAATAAGTTCTTCCTTGAAATCGGACCTGCTGCTATAAAGTGAGAAATCTGCTCTTGAGGATAGATGCGAACTTGCTTGAGTGATTCGATGTTCAAAGACAAATGAGACCTTGTATTTATACAAGTGCGGTGCCTCTTCAACATAGGTCGGCCCACATACAAGATAAATAATAAATGCATAAAGTCGGCTCAAGCCAAGACTAAAATATGTGAACCAAGAAGGGTCGACCCTTTAGCATTTACATTTATTGTTTGGTATAAATTAAATAGCTGAAGGCTATCCATTTAATTTATCTTTCCTTGGGAAGTGCAGACCGAAGCTATCATAACATCAACACTCCCTCTCAGCTAGGGATGAACTTCCATCTGCACAGGACACATCATATTAGAATGAAAACAAAATAGAATATCACCTCAATGTGATATTAACCATTATGGCTACTTCCATAGATGGTATAAATAAAATCATCACGGATTCCCTCACGTGATGCTGCCATGGAGTCACACACATGACATCCACCATAGCTTTCCCAGAGGGTGGAAACAAAGGCTTTCACCTCAAATCTCTCTCAAATAGAGAATTGCATTATCAAGGGCTTATACCTCAACTCTCTCTCAACAGAGAATTGCATTATCAAGGGCTTGCACCTCAACTCTCTCTCAACAGAGAATTGCATTATCAAGGGCTTGCACCTCAACTCTCTCTCAACAAAGAGTTGCATTATCAAGGGCTTTCACCTCGAACTTCTCTCAAAGAACAACTCATTAAACAAAGGAACACTGATACTGAGACTCCCTCTCGATCCTAGCTTCAGAGATTGCAAAGAAGACTTCTGGAGA
Organism: Sequoiadendron giganteum; assembly: GCA_007115665.2. Taxonomy (NCBI): domain Eukaryota; kingdom Viridiplantae; phylum Streptophyta; class Pinopsida; order Cupressales; family Cupressaceae; genus Sequoiadendron; species Sequoiadendron giganteum. The sequence goes on along the minus strand of CM021103.1, from coordinate 22,667,591 downwards.
TGTACTCCCTCTAGCCACCAACTCAGTCCTTCTAGTGTTTACTCCCTCTTGATCATTTCTTTGGTTGACATGACTTCTTCACAAGATGCCTCAAGTTTTTCATCACTAAGTAATCTCTTATCATCTTCTTCCCTCTAAACCTGTCCAGGAAGCATTTTAGATAGAGATTACTAACAGTCCATAATTATCCAAAGAAATATCAAGATTTAGAATCGTACAAGTTATATCATGAATGAAATTTTTCCAAAGATCTTATGCTAGTGAACACAACACAATTCAAGAGAATCTACTATCTCTCTTAATTACAAGATCCAAAAAAAATGATATAACTCAGCAACCAAAGAATACTTATCTTTTCAACTATTCTGATAGGTCCAAATGCTGGACATAGTGTGATACGTTGTACTTGAGCTCAAATCAATCCGTACCCTTCACAGTTTGAACACAATGACGACCTCAAAGGTACATTGACTTCAAGAGATATCTCCAGCCATCAATGTAGTCCAATGTTTGCAAGCTATGACTCCAAGCTTGATCATTTCTTCATTCGGTATGACTTTGATATCCAATCCCTTAAGATTCGTCGACCAGCATATATATAAAAGATCCAGAATAGCGCCAGCAGGAAGGGGGTCTGATATTGGGTCGCCAATGATAGTCCCGATCACACCAACGATAATTTCGATCACACATGAACTTGCACCAATCACAAATTCTTCGACCAATAAGGTATAGAAATGATGCTGGAAACAAACTGGCACTGGAATAACCCGGATTGACAAGTCATATAGAGCGCCTCAATCCAAACGTTCTCTCGTTAATTTCATGGCACCAGCAAAAACCAATAGTAACAACGATAGAATACACCAAGGGCGTCAAACTTCTGCCAGAGCCCGATAATGAATCAATGTGGATACTCCAGCACTCAGGACGATTCGATCCTCCACCAATATCCCGCTAACGTCCTCAGGAAAGACGCAATAAACTCCAAATACTGTGATACCTCTGATCAACGTCGACTCACAATGTCTTGGATATTCAGCCAAATGAAAGAAGGGATGGCTATAGCAATGAGTAGCGCTTCCAGGATGCATAGATATACCTGCACCAACGATAAATAGATACTCAGCAAAATAACAATCCTGATACACCTAACTTCAAGCGTTGGCTCCCATGACAGTTATAAAGCCTTGCTTATAGACAGCATCCATATATAAACCGCACGACTCCAACAATAAGAGTGCGAACTGTACTCATGAATATTATTCGCCCCGAATGGATATCACGGAGCGTAGCAACATTGAATAATAACACTGTTTTGCAAATGCTGATGTTGGGACGTTTGAAAACTCCTGCAGCAATATTATTTATATTATCGGTGATATCTATAATCCCGATATCGAGATGCCACCGAGCTCCGTCAACAGATAGTCTATCGTAAACCCCCAGGCAAATATGTGTGCTAATTGTGAATGCCACGGATTCTCCCTTAAACCCTGGGTCGCACCAAGTTAATGCCAATATCTGTGAATCAACACGAACCTTCTGCCAGTCTCCATACAAAGCTGTAAAACCAATCCACCATGATGAAACAATCATAAGTTTTTACAGAATGGCCACATCGGGGTTTTCGTCCAAGCATGACCTTCTAATCCGAGAGTTTTTGTTCTCAGATTCTATATCAAAACCGAACATACTATCTTCCGTCATACCCATTCAGTCTGCCAAAGCCCCTTATATCTCTGCCATCTTGAGAAATTTAGAAGATAGACTGAAAAAGGAATAAAGTGAGTGTTGCAAACTAAATCTGATCACGATCTTTTTCACACCCGCTCTGATACCATGTTAGTGTTTCTTAGATCAGATTGAATAATGAAAGCACTTAAAAGAATTGCAACACATAAGACAATGAACACACAAAGATACCCTGGGAAAACCCTCCTCTAGAGGGAGAAAAACCCAGCAATGAATCTCTTCTATAATATAGAACAATGGCAGAAGTCTGCTTACAACTCAGGCCCAGCAATGGCCAATAATGAATGCAATGAGGTCGCACCTCTTCTAGATGCACTAGATACAGATGAATAAGTTCTTCCTTGAAATCGGACCTGCTGCTATAAAGTGCTAAATCTGCTCTTGAGGATAGATGTGAACTTGCTTGAGTGATTCGATGTTCAAAGACAAATGAGACCTTGTATTTATACAAGTGTGGTGCCTCTTCAACATAGGTCGGCCCACATACAAGATAAATAATAAATGCATAAAGTCGGCTCAAGCCAAGACTAAAATATGTGAACCAAGAAGGGTCGGCCCTTTAGCATTTACATTTATTGTTTGGTATAAATTAAATAGCCGAGAGGCTATCCATTTAATTTATCTTTCCTTGGGAAGTGCAGACCGAAGCTATCATAACATCAACACAAACACCAACTCCAGTTTTAAACGTAATCTTTACAATCCTCTGAAATGACAACTCTTAAATAAGGAAGGTGGTGGAACGAATTTAGTAACAGATTGGCACGATTTTCGGGACGAATAAATGGTCACTCTTTGTTGTCAAAGTTAAGTGAACCTACATACGAGGAAAGGTGGCAACATTTCTAAGACCAGAATCTTCTCAAAATGGTACTTCCTGGCAATATTAGGGAATGGGAGGATGAACTTGTACCCGTTGTGCAACCAAATTTGAATTGACCTAAAGAAGAGCAGTTTGATATCATTTCGAAGCTGCGTTCACTAGCATGGAAGGAGAAAACCAGTTATGCCGAGTACAACAAGGCGATCTTCGTTTTAGATGAAGAAGAAGAAGAACGCGCTGAACTTCACAATTTAGTTATGGAGATGCAGCTGGAACTGTACAAGGACCCGACGCCACTGGCGGTTTGATCACATGCATGCAGTCTTTGGTGACACATAATGATAGTGCTTATTCTGAAACTATTTCCGTTTAAAAATCCTTCTTGATTCCGATCATTTTCAAGACCGCTATTTTCGTAATGTAACAGTTGGGGGGGTCAGCTAGCTTTTGGGGAAAGATAGTCTTATAGTAATGGAACTTGAGACTTTGAACTCAATTTTGGCATTGAAGAAATAAAGAAAGTATTTTTGATCTGTGTACTCGCTATTATTTTCTTTCGATTACAATTGAGCTTTGAATCATTGTAATTTATTTTCTCTGTGTACCGTGTTCTATGAGATTATGTTTGTGTGATTTCTGAAACTTTGGATTCGGATTAATCCACACATAAAGTAATTTGCTGCTCATCCATTTTGATAAGAATTCATGAATTTGGAATGAATGAACTTTGTATCATTTGTTTGCACTTTCTTTGCCTTAAGTATCAAGTTATCGCATCTATTTTCGTAGATACAAGTAGATGTCAGTTACCTTTCCTGCTTTCTGGTTAAAATCATATCCAGTACATTCATTCATTGCACATCATTCGAAGGTAGTTGTGCCTTGAAAAATAAGCAGAGAGCACTTGCGGTTACCACCGCAATTGACTCAACTGTTGGCCAGGTTGTCATTTGTGTGGGCCAGAGTAAAATTAATTAAAATGACAAATCTGTTAACCAACATCCTGTAAGAAACATTAGGCAAAGTAATTGGCCTCCATTTTTTTATTATTTTTTTGTCACCTTCTTTAGGTAGTAGCTTAATTATACCTTTGTTAATGCTACTTCCTAGTGAGCCTCTAGAGATAGCTTCAATGTAAACTTGTAGCAGATCCTCACTCACCCAGTCCACATTCTTCTTGGAATTCTATAGGCAATCCATCAGCCCCTGGATATTTATCATTACTTAGGACCTGGATGGCTTTTACAATTTCCTCCTTAGAAATATTTTGACCTAACATTTTTGCACATTCTACAGATACTTTTTTAGGCATTAAACTTTTGCATAAATTTCTTGCATCATTTCCCTGTATTTAATCTCTATCAGAGGTGAATAGATCTTTGTAATAGTAGAATTGTTGCTGCACTTCCTCTGGGTCATTTAACAGGCTTTTGTTAGCCCATATATATCCCGCTTTTTCTTTTTCCTCCTTTCCTTTGATAATTCTAAAGAAAAACTTGGAGCCTTTGTCCCCATGACTTAACCAGTTCATCTTTGCCCTTCTCTTTAATCCTTGGATTTTATTAGTTTGTTAATTTCTCAAGAATTTTTTAATGGAAATTAGTTCCTCATTCAATACTATACTCTTAGGGTCTGTTTGTAGACTAGATTCCAATTTGAGTAGATTTTCTTGTAAGTCATTTTCATTCTTGTTGAGGATCGAAGAACTTAGACAAGTCTTAATGTCTTTCAGGAGAGATTCGATCTACAAGAGCAGAACATTTATTAATTTCTATGTTCTACTTTGAAGATCAAGACTCTTATATATATGTTTGAGAAAAGACGTGACCTTTCGATTGACATCCCTCCGATTAAGCAAGGCCGACAATCAATCATAATCAAGACATATATATATATTAGTTGATCTCTGACCGAAGCTACCAAATTTCAACACTCCCTCTTAGCTAGGGAAGAGAACTCCAATCAAGTATATATATATTGTTATCACTTAACTAGAAGATATGGTATGCTTCTGAAAGTGTCAAGTCACATGACATTCTTCATAACACATCTTCTTTAATCAATACTCCTCTAGGCTAAGGAGGATAACTTCCACTAAGTAAAAATGATATCACCTAACTCGTGATATCAGAAGATATGGTATGCTTCTGAAAGTGTCAAGTCACATGACATTCTTCATAACACATCTTTATTATTCAACACTCCCTCTGTAACTAGGGAGGATAACTTCCATCAAGTAAACGTGATATCACCTAACTCGTGATATCAGAAGATATGGTATGCTTTTGAAAGTGTCAAGTCATATGACATTCTCCATAACACATCTTCATTATGGTATGTGCACTGACATCAAGTCACATGATGTCTACCATAATTCATGGCATATCCACGGATATAAATATCCACCATGATTATCTCTTAAGGATCACAATGATCTTCAGATATCAAGTCTCATGATATCCATCAAGGTGTCCAAGAGATACTATCATGACATGTCCACAGATATCAAGTCACATGATATCTATCATGATAGTTCATCATTGTAGAGTCGTCACTTTACAATGTCAAATACAAGTGTTCATTATTGAAAGATCGTCACCTTTCAATAATGTACACAAGGTAGTAGGCCCATAAGGTCATGGAGTCACACACATGACAAAAGAGTTTACACATTAAACATCTTTATATATATTAGTACAACTTATAAACAAATTTGAATTTCAAACATAATATCAAATTACATACCAAGTTTTCTGCCCGAAGGGTTCAACCTTAACTCTGGAGAGAAGTTGTTGAGTATGTCCGCTGTTTAAACATTTGAACTAATATACTCCAACTGGATCACTTTCCTTTCCACCATATCTCTTACATAAAGATAGGGGAACTCAATGTGCTTAGATCAAGGAGTCTCACAAGCAATTTACGAAGCCAAAGCTGCTTCTCTTGCCCCTATAGAGGTTGCATTGCCATCAGCCTCTGTCGAGCTTTGTGCTACAAAAAAAACTGTTTTCTGCAGATCCAAGAGATCATAGCCCAAACTGAATCAAGGTTTCCAAGTTGATCTAGTTTGTCTTTTCTGTAAAGAAGACTATATCCAATAATGTCATGAAGATATCTCAATTTGTGTTTTTACAGCCAAAAGATGAATTTCCTTTGGCTCACACCTAAAATGGCTTAGGGCATTCACTAGGACCTTCCATTTGCAATAGGAGTGCTTTATTAACTGAGCTACTGGCCTCTCGTGGCCAGCCCATCATTAGTCCGGGTGTGGCTTATATCCAACACCCCCCCTTAAGCCATACTGTGGGTGCATGGGGCTCTTTAGATCCTGGGACCTGTCGTCATGGAGTCTCTTAACATGACGCCTCATCTCAGTCTCAGAGATGAACAAGGCTTTCACCTCATATTTCTCTATCTCAAAGCATTACAACAAGTGAAGATGAGACTCCCTCTGAAGCTCTAATTACTCTTCTCAGAAGGGATGACTTCAGCCATCCACACAGTCTAATGGTTGCAAGCAGAGTCTTCGTTTTCTTCTTCTTTTGTAAACAATCTTTTATGCTTCTGATCCATCCTGAAAGCATCTAGAAGAGATTATAAATAGTTCATAACTATCCAAAAATCATACAAGTTATATCATGAATGAAATTTTCGAAGGATCTTATGCTAGTGAACACAACACAATTCAAGAGAATTCACAAGATCAAATAAATGATATAACTCAGCGACCAAAGAATACTTATCTCTTTAAATATTTTGATCCTGTCCTTTATGAATTCATGAATCTGAACAATCAATCACAATATCTGCTTTGTCCTCCCTTTACAGTGGCGTCGATCGCATCGAGTCTGCCCTTCGCATGAGCTGAAAATTGAAGACTCCTATGACAGTGCTCATTTAATTTCTAGGTAGCACAGTCAGCACCGAAGCAAATAGTTGAAGGATGTATTCTCAATTATACCAAGTCTCGGCATACAAAAACTTATTTTAAATAAATAATAAAAAATTATTAAATATTTAATAATAGTTAAAATAACGATTATTTTTTGTATGATATGTGCCCAAAGCTAATAATCATTTATTATTTTCCGGGGGCAAATCTCATTGCTGGTGGCTGCGTAGCCTTCGGCTCTCGCCACCCACAATCACTGGTGACACCTTCGGCTCTTGCCACCCGCAACCGCAATCACCAAAAAACGTTCCTGACTCTCTCGGAGATCACGTGATTTGGGCGTTCTTGTCTAAGACTTAGTCGCAGGAGGTGCTATGTGATGGGATTGGCCAGAGCCAACGTGATCGTACCTCGGCATAGCCTTGTTCTTACGGGCGCCAAGGGGACGAACCAGCACCTTGCAAAACACCCTATTTTCCTTTCTTCCCGACTCCATCCCGATCGTATCCTCCATCCACCACAACATAAAAAAACTTCACATATCACGCAAAAACACGTTTTCTTGATGTAAGGGATGGCACCGAACCACTGGATTTGTTGTCTTGATGGTAATCATGAATAGCATTGATCCTGAGAGTGCTTGCGTCCTTTCTTGCAGAACACATGATATCATCTAATCCTCAATGCTTATGCGGCTAGTGTTGTTAGCTCGATTCCTTCAGAATGGACGGCAACCACATGTGATGTGTCTCCTAGCTCCAGCGGATATCGAATACTCCTGTCTTGATATTGTCCCAATAGCTTCTACCGCCAAATCTTAATTTCACGATGACGACAAAGTGTCTCTTGCTCAGGCATCTATCCTATTCTTCTTGCTGCTTAATCCCGAAACTTGGCTCTGATACCATGTTGAGGATCGAAGAACTTAGACAAGTCTTAATGTCTTTCAGAAGAGATTCGATCTACAAGAGCAGAACATTTATTAATTTCTATGTTCTAATTTGAAGATCAAGACTCTCTTATATATATGTTTGAGAAAAGACGTGACCTGTCGATTGACATCCCTCCGATTAAGCAAGGCTGACAATCAATCATAATCAAGACATATATATATATTAGTTGATCTCTGACCGAAGCTACCAGATTTCAACAATTCTTCCTTTTGTCCTTTTCTTTTTTTTTCCCTGATTGTCTAGAATATAACTGTCCATCTTTTAACATTATTATTCCATTTCTTAATGGCTGAATTATCTTTTAACATCCATTTATTAATTTTCCTAAGAGTAAAAATAGCTTCATTACAGTCCTCATCTTTCAATAGGTTGGTGTTTAGGATAATTCTTTTATCTTTCCTCCATTCCTTAGGCCTTTTGTTATCTATTAACATCTTGACATTGATTGGGTGACAATCAAATAGAGAACTAGGATAAACCTTTACTTTGCTATTACCATCTATTTTACCAAAGTTAAAAAGTCTCAATTAGCATAGAATCTGTCAAGCCTGCTATAGATTCTCCTATTTCCTCTTTGAAAGTTACACCATGTGAACCAAATACTTTTACTTTCTTTTTTCAATCCTTCTAGAGGATCTAAAAGCTTGAGCCTATTCTTTATTATATACCAAAAGTATTTCTCATTTCCTTTCCAATCCATTTCTATACCACCTGATTTATCTTCACTATTCTCAATCATGTTAAAGTCCCCCCCTATAATCCAAGGAACATCCTGAAGATTACCCATCCATTTCCATAATTCACACCTATCTCTATAATCATTGGATGCATAGATTGAGCAAAGTCCAAATCTTCTATTCTCCTTTTCAAGGACTATCCACACTGCTCTATTACAAGGAGAGGCTCCATTATCTATCACAAATTAGGCCCACCTATTGGCTAACAAAATAGCAGTTCCCCCCTTACCCCTTTCATGTTCAGTATAGAACTAGGAGGAATCTTTCCACATGAATTTGGGACTGGTTTCAAGGGTGAAGTTTACAGCTTTTACTTCCTGTAAAAAGACAGTGTCTTTGAATTTATCTTGGTTTAGATAGATCCTAACAATGTATTTCCTATCAAGGGATTCAAGTCCCCTAACTTTCCAACTAGTACAATTAAATATTATCAAACTACATTAATTGAGTTTCCTCCTCAAAGTTCCTAAACCTATCAAAGCATTTAAGGAAGTCTTTCTTTTCTATCTTTCTTCTTGGGGTAGGGTATCATCTCCTCTTTACATTTCTGCCTTTTCTTTTTCTTTTTTTAATTTTAACCATCCATTAACAAGCATGATGTTTCTTTCTTTCTTTCGTAAGATTGCTTCACTAGACAGAGGGGGGATGATTGATTCAAGAAAAGTATTCCTCTCTGTGCCCTCCTCTATTAAATACCCTATATCCCCCGTTGGATTCCAATTATTTTTTCCTACTTGGTTAGCACCAAATTGTTTTAGATTGTCTAAGACTAATTCTTGGGAAAGATCCTTTTGCCCAGAGTTAGAATTAGGAAAGAAGGACATAATGTGCTTATTCACAACATTTAGATTGGCATGTTCCTCAATTTTATTCCAAACTACCTTGTCATTATTTTTTGTGTCCCCTTGTTCACACTTGTCTAAGGAAAATTCCTGGGCATCTTTAATTTTCCCAAGGTTAGTCTTAGGCTATTATCTTGGGGCTGGTCTGATCTAGGATAAAGCTATATATACTTGGGATAACATCTATATCCTTCCTTTTTTTACCTTCTAATTCTTTGGCCTTACGATTTTTGCTTTTAAGGTTCTTGTATAGAGTTCAAACATTTATAGTTTGAAATTTTGTTCGATGTATTTGAAATACTTTTACCATCCTTTATTGATTCATTCTCCTCTCCATTTCTTTATCCTCTTTGTTAGATAATGTCTCTTTGTCCTTGGACCAGTTTTCTTTATTATTCCAAATTCTTTTTAAAATTATTGTTTTGAGCAATTTTTTGTTTAATCTTGTCCAACACTAGTTCTTGAGCATTCTTCGTGTGCCCAGGAATATCGTTAGATCCAGCTATTAGTATATAGTTAAGATTCTCTTGGGATGTATTTTCCTTTGGTGATGAATTAGCAACCCCTAATTCAATGCTTATTGTCTCTATGGTCTGGTTTTCAAGCTCAAAGCTTGTACTTTCTGTTTCATTGTTAGGGTTTTGTGGATTACCTCTTCTATACCAACTATTATGCAAGTAATTGATAAAATATTTGATGTATAATATACAAGAAGCGAACACGCTTATAAAGAATTGCATAGAGTACAAAATTAGTAAGTTTCTAATAGAGAAACTGCAAAAGATCGTGGAAACGATCTTACCTAATTAATTACAATAAAATACATAATTGACCATTAAATAATTAAATAAGCATTATTCTAATACCCTCACTTAATGGTCAATCAATTAACTACACCAAGAGACCCCCTGAATTTTACAAACTTATTTGGACTGAGGGACTTGATGAGAATATTTGTTGCCTGATCCTCTATCGGAACATACAACAACTGGACTAATCTGTCTTCAACAAGCTTCCGAATGAAATGACAATGAGTTTCCACATGCTTGGTTCTTTCATGGAAGACTGGATTTTTGGCAAGTTTGAGAATTCCCTAGTTATCACAAAACAAGGGAGTCGGACTTGTTTGAGATATTTGCATATCCACAAGCATCTGGCGAAGCCAAACTGCTTCACAAGCTGCCTTAACTGCTCCCCGATACTCTACTTCTGTCAAGGAGAGAGCCACTGCCTGCTGCTTCTTACCAGTCCATGTGCCTGCATCGGATCCCAAACTAAACACATACCTAGATGTTGATTTCCTATCATCAACCAAACCTGCCCAATCTGAGTCTGTGAAACAAGAGAGTCTAGGGTCATGACTCCTAGTGTAAAGAAGTCCATGATCAGAAGTGCCCTTCACATAACAAAGCACATGCTTCGCTACTAACCAATGATCAACCTTGGGGGCTATCATGAAGCGTGAAATGTAGTTGACTGTAAAATTGAGGTCAAGTCTAGTGGCAGTGAGATAGATGAGGCTGCTCACTAGTTGCCTGAACAATGATTCATCCACTATAGGTGAGTCTGACTTAACTGACAACTTGAGCCCTTTTCCCATGGGTGTGGAGGAAAGTTTGCAATCCTGCATTCAGAACTTATCCAATAGACTTCAAGCATATTTGGACTGGGAGATGAAGATACTGCTCTTGGTCTGCCAAACCTCAACACCTAAACAGTAATGCAAAAATCCTAGATCTGTCATGTCAAATGTGTTGCACAAATCCTGTTTGATCTTAGCGATCAAATGTGTCGAGCTTTCGGTAATGATCAGGTCATCCACATAGACAACAAGAATAATAATATCACTACCAGTATGTTTGACATACAGATTAGAGTCAGATGGACTCCTCTGAAAGCCATGATCTGTGAGGTACTTGTCAATCTTGATGTACCAAGCCTGAGGTCCCTGTTTTAGGCCATAGAGTGATTTTACCAATCTGCACACCTTGTGTTCTTTACCAACAACCTTGAACCCTAGAGGCCGCGTCATGTAGAATTCTTCCTTCAACTCACCGTTGAGGAAAGCACTCTTAACGTCCATCTGATGGACTTTCCAACCAAACTAGGCTACTAAGGCAAGGACGAGCCAAATGGTACTCATCTTAGCTGTAGGAGCAAAGGTCTACTTGTAGTCAATGCATTCTTTCTGTGAGAACCCCCTAGCAATGAGAAGAGCTTTGTAGTTGTCAAGGGTTCCGTCAACTTTGTATTTAACCTTATACACTCATTTGCAGCTAATGGGCTTCTTCCCTAGAGGAAGATCAGAAAGGACCCAAGTGTGATTTTTCTGAAGACTCTAGTATTCAACCTCCATAGCCTTTTCCCACTTCGGAATTCCTTTAGCTGTAATGTCCCTTACCCGATTTGCCCTAGAGCTCATATGTTGATTAGGTTTAAGAATTCTTCTTTTCCAAATGAATGTTCTCTTAATGCAATAACCTTAGATAAGAATCCTATATTCACCATATTAACAACATATTTGTGAGCATTAATATCTAGATATCCAAAATATAAGCATAATCGCAAAAGTAATAATGAAACAGAAGAGGAGTGGCATGGGTAGATCCTCCTGAAGCTATCCATCTAAGCCCAAGGGCACAAGCACCTCATTAGGACAACCCACCCCTTGGCTCCGAGCTAAATGTCCAAACCAAGACCATTCCATACTCAGAGTGGCGTGCTTAGTGGAAACACTGGTACTTGTTTTCTCTACCCACATCAGCACCTCGAAAGACACTTGACTTATTGGAGATAGTCGGGGGAGCGGATAAGTGGCCCGGGTCTACCACCCCTCCATGGCCGCGGCGGACTATGAGTGGAACCCCCACCCCTCCATGGCCCACCCAGGCCTTGGGATTGAGCGGACTATGAGTGGAATTTCCACCCCTCCAGGGCCCATCCCTGCCTTGGGTTTTGGGGGCGGACTTAAGTGGGGTTTTTAGGCACCACTTCCCTCGCACCTTTCCTCCCAATAAGCTTACAAACACAAAGAAGACAATCTTTTAGCAATCCAATACATTTGCATCTATTACTGATTCTTTAAGTCAATATCAACATCATTACCATCATGATAATACTAAACAAAGCATTACACCAATAATCATATTAGCACTATTTGTTTCTTATATTCAAAATATGCTAAATATTATTGCCAAGTGAGTACATCACCTGAACTACTGTGTCTTCCCATGACTCTTTATTCCTTAATCGCCTTCCTTCAATCTTACATTTGATTGATCATAGGATAAAAACATATATAAATAAATAATGTATTCATTTTTATATTAAGATCGTAATTACTTATAAGGCTCAATAATTGCTACAAGCATCATTATTACATGATCACACACACACATATATATATATTTCTAATTGATTTCATTTTACAATAAATACTTGAGCATACATATATATATATATTCCACATGATATATATTTATATTTATAATAATATTAAATTTACAGCTCCAATATATTCTTGACAATATATCTTATCCGATTGAATACTATACTAATTCCCTCAGTCTTGGCTCCCAAATCATATTATTCCCTTCTCAAATCTGCTGGTCTATATCCCATATGTTTTGGCTGTTATACCAGACATATATTGCAGAGCTCTTATTTTATTTTTCCCGTCCCATGCTGTTTTACCCAAACTCATTTAATTCATTTTATATCCCCAAGAAGGGATACGTCTATTCATAGGGAGGTAGCTTTTAATCATTATGATGCCCCTTTGTTAATCGCTACCTCTCCCCACTATTAGTTGCTACCTTTTCACAAGTTTGATTGCTGCTGTTTATAATAATTAATATGCCTCTAGAATCGGTGCCTTTAAGTTTAGGATTATTATTTGTTTACTTAACAAAGGCTTAGTCTCATTTAAATAATATTATTTTCTTGTGAATATTCTTATTATTATATTAGCTATCTTATTTATTATAATAAATGTATTAAAAATATAATATTATATATGATCATTATAATTATAATAATAATATTTAGGTTGCTATTATATTCATTGGCCCGCATACATCAGCGTGAACCAATTGCAGTACCTTAGAGGCTCGCCATGAGTCACCATCCGTGAACAGTTTCCTGTGTTGCTTCCCAACCTGACAAGCTCCACAAATGCCATGATGCTGAGTCTGGATGTCAGGTAAACCAGCTACAAGTCCCTTCCGAGCTAGCTGAGAGAGATAGTGCACATTTAAGTGCCCATACCGCTGATGCCCAAGACTGGTAATAGCAGAATTTCTGGCTGCCATGGCTAACTCTAGAAAATCACCTGTATCCACAAGTCAGTAAAGACCATGATGCTCAATACCAACATCCACAGTGGTGTGAGTCTCCCGATCAACAATGGAATATTTGTGTGCACTGAATACCACATCCAACTGAGGAGAGTGTCGCATAATCTGACTGACTAAGAGAAGGTTTAGTTCCATGCCAGGAATATAGTAGAAATTGAGGAATATGAGATTCCTCCCACCAGACTGAATCTGAACTGTGCCCTTACCAACAACAGTATACACTTCACCTCCTCCAAAAATAACTGAGTCACTGAAGGGAGAAAAATTTGTAAACCAATCACGCCGATGAGTGAAGTGTCGCAAAGCGCCTGAATCAATGTACCAAGCAAAGGACTTCACATGATTTGCAAGACTTTTAGCCATAAAAGCGTAAGAGGCAGATTCCTTCTGCTCAGTGTGCTCGACAACATTTGCTTTTTGCTGAGACCCTCCCTGCTTCTTCTGTTCAAAAGCCAAATGCTAATGACAATCCTTCTTCATATGACCATACTTGTGGCAATAACTACACTGTATGTTCTTTTTCTTAGGGCTGCTCGAAGGTTGACTTGAGCCTTTCTGCTGCGAAGGTTGACCTTTCCCTTTGTTCTTAGGCTGAGTTTTAGCTGCAAAAGCTTGTTTTGTAGAGGACGATGAGGCACTACTACCAAACTATTGTTTCCAGCAATCCTGCTACAAGAGGATAGTACAAAGCTCTAAAAACTTCAAATCAACATTAGTGGATGTAATGTTGAGGGTTTCAACAAAGTGCTCATATGACTTCAATAGACTTTTCAAGGTGATTACTACCATGTCTTCTTCCTCCATCTTCCAACCATTCGCCTCCAACTGATCACTGATGTCCTGAATCTTTGCCAGATGCTCCTGGAAGGACATTCTCTCATCCATCATGATGGAGAACAACTATTTTTTCAAAAAGAATGCACGGCTCTTATCGGAGTTCTCATGCAAGTTTTTCAAATGCTCCCAAACCTCGGCAGCTGATTTGTCGGATGGAACCTATGGAAGCTGGTCATCAGTAACTGAAAGTTTAATGAGCATCACCGCTTCACGATTTTTCCCATCAAACTTTTCTTGGGTTTTATCTGCCGTTGTGAGATGCGTAACATTGCCTAGAACAATCTGATCAAGGCAACGATATTCAAATATGGTCATCATTCGTTGCTTCTAGGTATTATATTTTTTGCCGTTGAATCGCTAACTACCTTCCAACATAATGTTGGTCAAACTCGCCATCTTGCACGCTATTCGAGGCACGAAAAAACAAGGGACAAAAGAGGTTGAATGCACAAAACTCAAGGCATGAATTCCAATGCACTGAGGAAGGTACAGGTACATGTTGACGTGTGTTTTATGACAACACCAACACAGAATAAAATGTCCAACGGTCACTCTATTCTCTCTTGATCAAATTATCCCGCATGCTAAGATTGCGTGAAAGATCATGCATTCAACTCCAAGGTTCCTTTTATCGCGAATAGACTCAGTTGGTTGATGTGAATATGTTGGGTATTCCAAGGGGACTTACGTAATTGTTCAAGTGAAGCAGATGAAAGATTTTGACTGTGATGCTCTAATATCTAAACTAACCAAGAAATGCCAAATTCAAAAGGATAAGGGGTAGGGATTCTACAATCTATTTCTAAAGGGTGGAATGTGAGGACTGACTTCAACAATCTTCAAACCAGACTTTGTTTCGCCTCCCCTTCGGACAACTCTGACAAAGTTGGTGCAATCTTTAAAGGATGAATAATATATTCAAATTATGATTCAACATGCGCACCCCATCACAACGATGCAAGTGAACACACAAATCACAATCGAAGTTAGGTACTGATATTCTAGTTGACCACGCAGGGCAGACTTACCATCAGCAAGCCTGCTAGTGGTATGGATAAAAGAAGACTTGTCCAAACCACACGCCACACTCCACAATTAACAACTACTTGCATAAAATAAAGTCTATTTTACTCTATCGACTAGAATTGGAAAGAAGAAAAGGCCTTGCCAGCTACTCACAATAAAAGATAGAACCACCATGCAATGATAAACCTTTGTATTATGAGAGTTTTCACAACAACCTCTTACAAAACTTTCAAAGGGAAAGTTTTCTTTCCTTTTCAAACTAAGCTAACTCTCTATCTATTCTAACTTCCATCTTCAATTCTACCTAGCTCTGATCTATCTCTGATTCTAATCTGATATATTACAAATGAGGGGGGATGCCCCTTTTATAGTTGGCCCAGTCCAACGGACGGCTTAGATTCGATTACAATGAAGGGCTCAGATTAAGCCACATATGCCCTAATTAGGGTTTTTGCCCTAAAAACCGCCACAAAGAGGAGTGGGTAATAAATGAACAAAAGATTCTCCACTCCTCTGCAGAAACCACCATGAGCAATTAATGCCCACCACCATCTTCTAGAAGATCCTCGTCTAGTAGAGCGTGTTCCCACTATTCTTCTCCGCCAATTCTGTTGCGTTAGGAGGAGGCAAGCATACAACAACACTCAATTCAACCATCCTTGCAAAATGTTTTCTCCGTTAAGCCTTCCTGTTTGATTCTTGGACGCACCTCTTCCTCGCAACTTTCACATTTCTCTTGCCCACTGCCTTGGGCGCATTTAGCCTCTTTTGCATCACATTCTTAATGCCTTAGACAAATCTTCACTGCCACTTCCCTTGCCCAGGAAATTTTCATCTAACTTCTTCATCTTTACTTTGTCGCGATACTTAGCCATTTCCTCCAACATCTTCTTCCTGCAAAACAAACAAAAAGAAGAGCATCAGAACAATTATAATATAAACTCACTTCACTTATCCAATTTCCATGTCCTGATTGATTGATCCCGGATGTGGCAAAATCCATCATTTTTCACTAGCAAACCTTCAACATGGGCACATTGTGTTCATTTCATGAGGTCTTCTTCAAGGGTGCATCCACCAACTTGTGCCTGGAGTCTATGCCTTAGAAAATATTTCACTTTGAGGACGCATTTGAATGCTTGATGTTCGAGCTTCACTTCATCTTCAAATTCTTCATGCCTTAGACAAATTTCACCTTTTCCTCGTGAGTGTATTTGACCCTCTTGTTGCTTTATTTTCCCTTTCCTTAGACAATTTTGTCTGCTTTATAAATTTTGTCCACTGTAATCTAGGCGCTCATTTTGACATCACCAGCCGAGGCATTTTTTTTTATAAAAAAATTTCCCTGCCTTAGAAAATTTATTTTCGCCTAGGAAATTCATTAAACTGGCGCCAGGAAAAAATCTCCGTCGAAACAACACGAGCAAGGTGTGGAAAAGTTTTAAATCATCTCCTAGTGGGAAATGTTCAATACCCAGAAGAAATTTCCCCTCATAAATCATCATTTTCATGTGTATACAAACGAAGGGGTACGTTTAATTTTTATTATTTTGAAAAAATAATAAAATTTTGCTAAGGTCTGCTCATTTTTGTTCTAGACGCATTCCACACCTGCAATCTTAATTTCCCTGCATTGGCATTTTTCTTCTTGACTTCCTGAAGAATTTCCCTCCTGTTCATGGGCGCATTTCATCTTTTCCTTGGAAATTTCAAACTTCACCTCCTCTAGGCATACTTTGACTTCACATTGTAATGCCTTAGAGAATTTAATTTTAATTTATTTAACTTACCCATGAGGGGCGCATTTGAGGGTATGAACTTCCATTTTAATTCCCAAGGCATTCCACGCCTTAACAATCTTGTCTTACACTTATTAATTTTCCTCTTCAAGTCCCAACTCCTTTGAGCGCATTTGACATGGTGAGAAGGAACTTGCTCAACCTTAGGCACATATAACATGTGGAGGGGAAAATATCTTAGGCGCATTTTCCATGTGGGGCCTCCATCCAAGGGCGCATTTCAAGGGGTGGGGAGGAATTCCCATGCCTTAATCATTTTTCCTCTTGCCTTGTTCTTTCTTGGCGCATATCACTACGTCTCTTGCCTTGGGCGCAAATAGGGGTATAAGGAGGAAATATTTTGTACTTAGAAACTTTTTTGCAACCTTGCCCACACCTTGGGCGCATTGAGCATGTGGAGGAGGATTTCACTTGTAGTGGGCGCATTTGAGGGTGTGTAAGGGAAATTCCATGCCTTCGATAAAAAATTTTATCACCACATCCTTGCTGGCTGGGCGCATTTGGAGGTATGAGGAGGAACTCTCTTTATTTTCATTACAACATTTCCTCCATTCTTGCAAGCTGGGCGCATTTCACCTCATGTGAAGGAATTTTATAACACTTAGAGCTTTTAAAGGTCTACTCAACCTCCTTGGGCGCATTTGAGGGTGTGTGCTGCAATTTTTCATGACTTAGAATATTTCTCACGCCTCTAGCTTGCCTTTTCATCTTGGGCGCATATGAGGGGTCCTCAAGAAATTTCAATGCCTTGGAATATTTTTAACATCCTTTCATCTTCTCTACCTTGGGTGCATTTCACCTGCCAAGCTTCCATTTTGATGCCTTAGAAACTTTTCTCAAGTGGATCTCTTCATGTTGGGCGCATTTGACATGTAGTGGAGGAACCCTTGGGCGCATTGAGCATGTGCTGGAGGAATTCACTTGTAGTGGGCGCATTTGAGGGTGTGAGGGAATTTTCAATACTTAGAAACATTTTCAAACTCCTTGCTTACTCCATGACTTGGGCACATTTAGGGGGTGGAGGAGCAATTTTTTATGACTTAGAATATTTTCTCAAGCATCCTCCACTCTTGGGCGCATTTCCCCCTTCCTCCTGCCAGTTTCCATTCATGGACTTAGAATTTTTTAACGCCCTCAGCTACCTCTTGACACTCTACTTTTAGCAAGTTCCGGAGAGGTGTGAATCTCCATGGCTTTCACCTTCTGACTCTGGAGCTGGCGTGATATGCCTCTTGTGGCCCTGCTACCCTACTTATACTAGTTGCCCAAGCTCATCTGCTATTTTTAGCAAACCCTAAAATTGCTTTACTTCTACAACTCTGTTTGACTTGAATTTTTCACCACGTGGTCCTCATTGCTTGGCGAACCTGTTCACACCTGCCCCTTGTGTTGTCCTGCTATTTATAGCCATGTTTTGGAGATGACTTACTATAAATAGTAAGTGCTCGGATCGCACCCAAATTTTACCAGTAGATTGCCTGAAGGATGTTGATTGCAGTGGGATACCTTCGTTTTCGAAGATTCTGGCTTTTTACCCCTCTTTTTAGGCATCGAAGCTGGAAACCCTAATCTGACTTACATGTGCCCTGAATAGTCTCCGTTTGACTTTGTTTCTATTGCATGTTGTTCTATTCACTGTACTGAAGTGTCGGGTGGCTGCTGGAGTGAACCTGCTATTTATAGTAAGTGCCTCAAAATTGACCAACTGACTGTCGGATGAATTTGCATGTTAAACTACCCGTGGGATCTTAAAAAAACCAGAAAAATCCAGAAAACTGGTCTGCATGCGTGCACTGGCTAAAAATAGTAAGTCCCTGAAATGTGATCCATCTTGTTTGCATGTCATATCACTGCGAAGCCCTCGGAAAACCCATAAAGAATATCCAGACATGCACTGAAAAACTCTGCATGGAAACCCTAAAAATAGCCTCTGAAGGCTGAACCATTGAAAGTCACCATCTCGATTTGCATGTTACATCACTGCGAAGGTCTTGAAAAACCCAGATACATTCTCCAGACATGCACTCGAAAGGCATACGTGCAAACCCTGAAAATGGCTCTTGAAGCCCGAACTGCTAAAAATAGCAAGTTGTCAGAATATGCTCAAATTTTACGTGCAAGTACCTTGAAGTACCCTGAATGTGATGGAGCAGTCAAAATTCCAGAATTCTGAGGAAAAGACCTCGGATTGAACACTTACTAAAAATAGTAAGTTGTCATAACTTAGTGAAAATTCAGTGGGAATCTGTTGGAGGCCTTCTGATAGCAATGTTAAGCTCAGATGTCAATTAGCCAACTCAATTTAACCTCCAATAAGACTGAAGAATGAAAACCCTAATTTCACAGACTTAGCTCAAATTCCAACTTAGGTCAAACAATAGGACATCCCCAGAAGGGCATAAAGATCAAAAGATCAGAGAGACGCAAAACTAAAGCCAAAAGACCAAAATGGAGCAAAATTTAGGGGGTCCCCATCTAGAATGGGGTGATGTGTGAAAAGGTCACAACAGTACAGATTTCAAGGTAAATCCACTGGCACAGATCCCAAGGTATGAATTTCGGAGTACCCAAAAAATATCTCGACAAACCCACAAAGAATCTGCAATAAAAATTCGGCTGGAAACAGAGGATAAATAACCTTGGCTGACTTTGCAGAAACCCTAAGCGGTAAGTACAATAACAACAAACCCTAACCGCTGCAAACAACCGACAAACTGGAAGCAAAACAATCCCATCATAGAGATCGTGGGCTTACACAGACACAAAAGAGACTGAAAATGGCGCCTTCAGAGAAAAAAATCACAGCCAAAGAAGGGAAAAATGCGGGCAAACGTAGGCAGAAGATGATTGAAATCGCGCTTGGAAAACACGAGCAAAGAGGACGCGGTCACAAAACACAAAAAATCATGCTTAGAGAAACACAAAATCGTGTGTCCGGGAAACTTCAGAAAATGCAACACGAATATGAGAAAAGTCGCACCCAAAATGCACCAAAAAAACACAGCTTGAGGCAGAAAGAAAATGCAGCCCTAAACACTCAAAATGGAGTGAAATCGTGCGCAGATATTTGCAGCAGGAGGGTCAAAATTTTAAGTGAGAAAATACTCACGAAAATCTCAAATCAAAACCCTCGATTTTTCCTTTCAAAACTCTTGCAATTTTTAGAGTTAATAAACCCATGAAAATTAGAAGAAATCGATCTTCAAAAGCTCTTAAAAATTTCTTTCAAAATTTAGAAGACCAATTTTTAATCACCTGAGCTCTGATACCATATTACGCAAGTAATTGGTAAAATATTTGATGTATTATTTACAAGAACCAAACACGCTTATAAAGAATTACATAGAGTACAAAATTAGCAAGTTTCTAATAGAGAAACTATAGAAGATCGTGGAAACAATCTTACCTAATTAATTACAATAAAATACATAATTGACCATTAAATAATTAAATAAGCATTATTCTAATACCAACCACTATGTTTTCATTGGTGATTCTTTGGAATTGGAATCTGGATTTCTTTCATTAGGGTTTAAGTCTTCCGATTTTGAATTAGTTTTTAAAACTGTTATTTCTGCTGAATCTATTTTAGTGTTTTTTATATTCTCAACATTCAACCTTCCTTCTGCAAGACCCCTAGCATTAGGGTTTCTAGATTTCAAATTAATCCTTTGGTCTTTCGCTTTACCTTAAAAAATAGGGCATTTTCTTCTTACATGTTCTTTTCTACAAAGAAAGCAAGCATTTAGACCTCCTAGTAACTCTATCTTGCAGGCCAACAATTTTTCGCCAACTTCAATTTCTATTTCCTTTGGAATATCTATCCCTAGTGATATGAGATCAGTAATCTAGGATCCATATGCATGAGGGTGGCCTTAGTTTCTTCCACCCTCATTACTTTCCCAAACAAGGAAAGCAATTGTGGCAGGAAAGCCCATAATTTGGGAGGGGCGTTTTTTTACTATAACCCATCTAGGGTAAGAAAGGGCCAAGACCTCCTTGTTCAAAATGTCTAGAGACCATGCAATTTCCCTAAATAATGAATTTCCAATAGACCAAAATTCTTTCGAGATAACCCTTTCCTACATAAAGTGATTTTTGAAGAAAACCAAAAAAAAACCCTCTTTGAATCATCCTACAAAAACAGAAATGAATACCTAATTTCTTATTCCAGACATTGCTAAACCACCGTCCAAATACTTTTTAGCAAGAAAAATCACCACATTTTTTTCCTTCAATAGGGCACTTACCTTTCCCACCTCCTACCCATTTTACCCCATAGACGATGTCATCTACCACATCCTCAAACCTTGCAACCATCGAGACACCACCACCGTCTTCCTCTACAACTATGTCCCTAAATGACTTCACATTTCCTTTACTACCGCCATTAATGCCATTCTCCCCTTGTCATCGAGGGGATCACCCACCGCTTTGTCCTTCCCTTCCATAAATTCTCGATACGACTAGGCAACCAATACACCCCAAAATTAACTACTTGTCGTCGAGGGCTGAAGGCAATTTGTAGGGCAGGATAATTAATGCCAAAAAACAAGGCCACAAGTACTCTTTACACAAGGAGAGTTTTCATTCCATTGAAGCCACAAAATGCATCTCCAGGAAAATATCAAAATCAAATCTAGTACAACATCAAAGGACATCCGATCATCCAATGTCGACAATGTAATGAATGGGGACAATTTGTGAGAGATTGCCAAAACAAACAAGACAAATTGCAATTATTGTGCAAATGGTGTGGCCCTAAAGACCATGAAGATATCGGATGTCCGAAACAAAAGGCCAGTGTCAACATGATTTATATAAGGCATAATGAAGTATTGGTCATTACTCATGCCCAAGCAACGAAGGCTATGTACTCGGACCCACGTACAGAAAAAGAAAGGCTTCATAAAGCAAGGGACAAAGAGGAGAATTCTATGGCTAACGAACAACGCCACTTAAATGAAAATGCAAATACAATAACAAATTAATTACAATCCAAGAAAAATATTGCACAAGTACTTCAAGCTACCGTACCATTTCAAGTGTTAGATTTATTCCAAAGTATTTTTTAACTCAAAATTTTATTACTAATATTGTAACAAGGGAGA